>JARHVA010002695.1:0-600000 GCA_037957365.1 Torreya grandis | reverse complement strand
AGACTGACTCATCAGAGTGAGACTCTTCGACAACTAGTATGGGATCAATAGGCAAATCATCATAGGTTGACTTATCACAAATGGTTGATTCAATAGAAACATCTT
The DNA here is from genome assembly GCA_037957365.1 of Torreya grandis. Lineage (NCBI taxonomy): Eukaryota > Viridiplantae > Streptophyta > Pinopsida > Cupressales > Taxaceae > Torreya > Torreya grandis. Next base: position 599,895 of record JARHVA010002695.1, on the reverse strand, counting down.
AGACTGGTTAGTTATCTTGGCCTTGGGCTTCAATGAGTTGGAAGATAATAGTTTTAAACATAGATTGGTCTTCAAATGATTGGATTAGTTGAGGTTTGGATGGGATTGGTAATGGAGGAGGAATGGCTTGCGATTGGATAATGGTAGGGTATTAAGGAACATGATTACTCACATGAGCTAAAGGACAAATCCCTAAGATGGTAAAAATAGGGAAGTGTGGAGCATGATTTCTCATATAAGCCAAAATATGAGGTTTTGGAATGATGAAAGGGTGATGTGGAGCCCAGTTTCTCAAACAAGCCAAAGAAAAAGGTTCTCATAAGACAAGTTTAGGGTGTGGTAGAACAAGGTTACTCACACAAGCCAAAAGATGAGGTCTTGGTATGGGATTTATGAAATTTAATGGTCTCGGAATAGAAATGGTATGATGTGGTGGAGCCTGATTAATCACATAAGTAAAAGCATCCAAGTCTTCCTCATAAACCATATCATCCTAGTCATGAGTTGGCTCATAAGCTAGTTCTTGACTATGTTCCATGTACTGATTATTGTAAAGAGGGTATGGATATGTACCCCAAATAAAATTATCTATAGTTGGGTCTTCAAAGTCCCCCCTCACAAGCCTCTTCATGCCCATCAAGGTCTCAATTTAGATTTTGTGGATTTTGACTATGTTCCCATATGAAGTATTATAGGGAGAATAATAAAACTCCTTAGAAAATCTTTCTCTATAGGGGTTCCTCATGGGATTTTATGTGGCCATTATATCATAAGTTATATTGTACATGACTCTACCATAAGTGTAGCTAGACATATCTATGTAAATGATGAAAGCTCTGAAACAAAAAGGCTTAGAGTTCTACAAACTCTGAAAAACTATCCAAAAGATAAATCGTTTAAACTTGGTCTAACTTGATCGAAGGGGTAGAGTTGTATCTCCAATGTGGTCTAAAAGTAGATCTATATATTCAAAATGATTTATGATAAGACTTGACATAAAATAATCTAACTTCAAATGTCTAATGTTAAATATCATACATACAAAAGGTCAAGCCTCTGAATAAAAACTGACATGTCAAAGGTCTAGGTCAAAGTGTTCCAAACAAGGTTTAAACTAGGAAAGGGAAAATAGTCACTAGGTATTTTATCTAAACATGGAGTCAAAATCCAAGCTCAAATAGGCTATGCTAGGACTTTTGGATAAATAAAATCAAAAGTTAGACTTGAAATAAAGGCTTAATGTGATTTGATTTAATCTAACAAGTTTGGAAACAATTTTGACACAAACCCAACACATGGAATCAAACATAAACATGATCAATTGGCATAAATAATGAGGCATGAGGTAAAATAATTTTAAATAAAGGTTTTTTTCTCTTAAATAAAGGCACAAATGATGATGAGGATGAGCATTAAACAAACAAACCATCAATAGTTTTTAAATTTAGGCAATCGATTAATCAAAGTTATACAACCCAAAAGAGAAAGATCTATGTATCAACCCCTTGTATTGAGGCCTAAATAAAAATTAATCAATGTTTGAATCCAAACTTAACAAGGTTAATTAAAAACCCAACATTGAAAACTGGGATTTGACCAAACAAGCTAGACAAGATTGGACAGCGTGATGACACAAGACAAAGGTTCAAATTGTATACATAACATGGCTTGAAATAAAATAAATATTGATACAAGGTAAACTAATCTTAAAATAAATTAATCAGCCTAATGGCATAATTATGCTTGAATGATGTAGTTTATGTTTCAAATACTCAAAGGCAAAATGGTTTGACATGATTTGGGCAGCTTAAGATTACCCTTTGCAAGTCAAATGACTCACACACAAATAAGTTTAGCAAAAATTTCAAGGTACAAGTGTGGTGTAAAATGACTAACATAACCCCTCTTTAGATAAAAGAGTGATGTATAAAAAATTAATTTTGAGATGGTTTACAAACAAATAATCACGTGTTAGTCTTAAAACATACCAAACAAAATTGACTAAAATACTCTAAGTATAATCATCTAAATCCTAATAAGGCTATGGCAATGTGGGGTTAACTAAACTATCAAGTTTTGAACATCTATAGGGGAATCAATTGCATAATGAATTTCACATAAAATGATGCAAAAATAAGCACATAAATTAGGTGATCGCAACATTAGCTAGTTGTAAAAAGGTCTAGTCCTTTTTACAACCACTATATCTTGCTATTCGCTTAGTGTAGTGCGTTGTCTAAATGTAGATACATTCCATGTGTAATTTAGGAGTAAATGAAGTCAATGCCAAGAGATGAAACCCTCGGTCAAAGCTTCCCTAAAGAACTTGTGAGAGGTAATGACGTCTCCCTCGAAAGCCAAGTTTGTATGAAATAAAAGACTAAAATAAAAAGACTTTAGGGTCATTTTCAAGGTTACCCAAAGTTTTATCAGTCTTTGAGGAGTGCTTTAAATGATATTCTTTCTAGGCCTTGGACTAGGCTTTTTGTAATAGGAATGACACTTTTGATTCCAAGGGTTTCCTAAAGGGGACAAATGGAAGAGCATACATGCAACACCCCTCTCTTTACTAGACAAAATTAGATCAAGTACCTAATGAATACCAAAATTATTTTAGAAAGATGAGTTCATTTTTAAGCACAAAATTTGAAAGATTGGGTGGTGTTCATTTGATCCCTTGGTCTTAATTGTAACTTTGAATGAAAACCATGAAATTTGATTGATAAATCACCTTAACAAGTTTTCATACACACTAAAATAAATATTTTTTTAGTTAATTTTAAGCATCTAAAGAGGTCTAAAAAACATGTTTTATAAAATATTTGGCTTAGTCATGCAATGAAAAAGTTAGTATGTCCTTTAGCCTTGAAGCTAAATTTAGTTTGAAACAATGAAATTTGAAAAATGAAGTCTCAGGTTTTTTACACAGTGCAATATTGCTACTCCACAGTGTAATAACATGAGTTCTAAGATAATCTCACAACTTTAAGAGTTGCGGTATTGCAAACAATGATCCCACTACTCAGGGTCACAATCTCACTATTTGGGGTAAAATGAGGTTTTGTGAAAAAAGTATACAACTTCAAGCTAAACTAATGGCATATTATGAAAATTTAGAAAAAAACACATAGTTTTAAAAATAAAATCATTAGAAATGGAGTCCAAATGACCCCAAACCAAGCTTTGGAAAATGGCATATTTTTCACACTACATACCATGACTCATAGTGACAATCTTTTGAGTTACAAGATAATCCTATAACTTTAAAAGTAGCAGTATTGTCACTTAACCTGCTAGTGGTTAGACAATACCATGACTTGGTTTGGAAACCCTATGAGTTGTAAGAAAATCCCATGATTGCATAAGTAGCAGTATTGTCACTTAACTACAAGTGGTTTATTGTGACTTAGTTAGGTAACCCCATGAGTTATAGGACAATCCTATGATTGCATAAGTAGCAGTATTGTTGCTTACATACTAGTGGTTAGAAAATACTATGACTCAGTTAGGCAACCCCATGAGTCACAAAATAATCCCATAATTAAGTGAGTAGTGATATTGTCAAAACCTACATAGAAAAGAAAATTTAGTTTGAAAAAAAAATAGTTAAACACAATATCGTGACTCTGAATGAAAATACCATGACTGTGTTTTGATAAAACCATGACTTACAGAAAAATGTGTTTTACTTAATTTTTTTCACTTTTTTAATCCTCCCACTCCAAGATTATGCATAAAAAAGGTTAGTGAGTTACTTGAGGGAGCATTTTGATCAATTTTGTGAAGCTATTCAGGCCCCACAATGTGTTTCATTATGTGAATTAAGAATTTGACTCAAGAAAGGTGATTGGTATTGTGTTAGCCTAAAAGTGCAAAAAAATTGATAAAAACACACTAATTAGCATACATATATAGGCCTAATTACTAGGGAGAGCTTAGTTAATAAACATTAATGAAACATATAGTTAAAACGCAAAAAAAAATTTCTTTTACCTTCATTGGATGCTCTAAAGTGCTTGTTGTAGTGGCTTGCTTAGCTTGTGCTCATGAAGTCTTCATCAAAGGAGGCTTGGCTATCTCCTCTTCTCCTTGGCACCTTGTGGCTTTGGCTTGGCTTGGATTGACTCAATATTTGGACATTATAACACTAATTGTAATGGCTTTTAGAATTATTTTTGCATTATAACTTTGTATTATCCAAGCTTAAAATTTATGTGGCAAGGCCTCCTATTTATAGATTTTTACAAATAGGTAGAATCAACAAGAATCATCCATCTTAGGATTGAGATGTGGGCTAAAGATTAATCCAATTTTGTAATTAAAATTCATAAATAGGTTCATAAATATTTGGGATAGAGGAGAAATTAAGAAGCATGGAGGGCATTGATGAGGCATGAGAGACATGAATCCTTATATTTGTGACATTTATGGCCTAAGGATGCCTTTTCAAGAAATGATGTCACCTGAAGATGCATATATTTAATATTCATTTCTAAAAAAACTATTTAATAAGTTTTCATGAAATTCTTAATTAAGCTCTAATTTAGTTTAATTAGATTTTAAGCATGATTAAGTACTCTATACAGAGCTTACTTAAATTGATTATAATGCCTTGTTATTGGTCCAAAATTTGACTGAATTAGAATTGAAAGTAAATGTTAGATGCATTAGATCCATTATCCAATGTAGGATGTTTTCAACATAAACTAATAGAGGCACATTTCTTGTGCGAGAGATGTAATAGGAAAGAGCAATCTAGAGCACCCAGGTGCAAAATTGGCATTTTGACTCAGAATGATCTGATCAAAGTTAGCTAGCCCATAAATTACACTGCCTTATTTAGGGATACCATAGTCAAAATCAACACTTGACTATATCAAGTTCAAAGCTTTTAATGTGATTTAGTGTTTTTAGGTCAAATTATGTATTTTAAGTGGAAATTGGCCAAAAGTTTGGTTGGAGGTTATCGGTGGCTAGTTTTAGGTGTCAACATTTTTAGAGACTAATCTCCTACAATTTAGTACAAACATATAAATTTGTAGATTTTACATAGTTGATCATGATCCATAGTTAGAAACTAGCTAGAAAGCAATTTTAAGCAACATCACTTCATTTAGATAATGACACAGTCCAGTCATGTCCAAAATAATGCATTGTTGTCTCACTAAACATAAAACATTATTTTTTAAATAAATTATTAGAATCACAATCAATACATGATAGTTTGAAATAGGTATTTATTAGAATCATTTTAGATGAGTGCTCAAATTTATTTCATAGTTTTATCAATTTTGGGGCATCATGCATAACATGTGTTCTAGGTTATCACATAGGTTTTTGATTATAAAATTACATGATAATACTCAATTTAGAATCCATATACAACTAAATATAATAATTGGTGTGTGTGAAACACTTGACCGCCTTTTTTCTCAGTTGCACCAGTTTCATAGATGGAATGGAAATCTATGTTATTCTCTATGTTGTATACATCAAAATTATATCATATTATATTTTACCCTGGGTGTTCATAAAAAATGAAGCTTATTCCATTTGTAGCTATTGGTTCACCTTTTTTCACAAGAACAAATCCATTAGAATTCATACAACAGTTTAACAATACTTTACTAATTTTGGTATGCAATGTTTGAGTCATTAACACTTTGAGTTCTTAATAACACTCTCTTTTCATTGAGGATTGAGACATGCATAATTTAATCCAAGTTTTTCAACAAATAAAAATTATCCAAGGGTCATAGCCCCTTCAATTACCAACTTTTTAGTAGAAAACACAATGGTTTATGTACCCAATAAAGTGTATTTGTTACTTATTATTAGATATATAAGTTCTTTTGACTTTGTAGATACTAAAATATTATTATATGTAACATATCAATATTGTATATTTGACAAATATCAATCAAGGCTCTATCCTTTAGTTCTAGACCCTATTGTTGCTAGAAATTTTCCATCTAAATTTACCTTACTACTTACCTTATAGACCAAACCTATCATTCTAATGACCTAGATCACATACACACTAAACAAAAGTTAAAATATGATCTATATCCTTCACTATTAGTTACAAAACTTCATAAAAAATATCCTAACAAATACTACTATTTTAATAAGGACACTAGCATTAATGCTATTGTCTAGTTTCATTATCAAATGTTTGTACCTCAAAAGTCATCCAAATTGAAAATATTTCAAAATGTATGGATTGAATTATTATATTATCTAACCTTTCATTAGATATTTTAAAAATGTGTGGTATAAATACAAATTAAATTCTACTCATTATTCAACTAACAAATACCAATTAGGAACCTATTCAAGCTCATTCAATCCATTACACAATTGAGTTATACTTCCATATTATTTCTTATTTAAATATTAGTCATATGAGAATTCATATTATAGGTCTGAATCATTTAAAAAAATAAACCATAAACAATATTTATTAGGCTATAATCTATATCATTATATGCCCTCACATATAACATATTACACCCTCATGCACACACAATCCCACACTTAGGGGAGAAATACATATGTTTGATGCTCTGATTAGAGTATTAGATATGTAGGAAACACTCAATGACAATGGGGTACTTGAGGTTAGTGCAAATTTTTGATCCCACTAACCCCTTTTTGGCAAGGTGACCTAAGCTAAGATAAAGAACTAGGGTTTTAAGTTATACATAATCATACTGAGCTTGTGCACATGATTCAAATACATCAACATAAAGGAAACATCAAAACTTAGTATGCACTAGTGGCCATTTTTTAATACATTTAATATTCTATAGAGGATAAAAGTATCAAACTAAAGGCAAAATCATCAACACAAGTCTCCATAGGTCAACACAAGTATCCAGGCCTCCATGTTTTTTAGAATCTAATGTCTGGATCCTAAACACTAGTCCTCCTACTTCCACATTTGTACATCTTATATCTTCCTAAATATCTACATTTAAAATAAATATTATCTCTTCTTCATGTTTTAATTATCATAATATCAATTGGAATTATACTTTCTATATTTGGTAATTTTTTATATTAAGTATATTGTATTATCTAAATTAATTTTATTAGCATGCTTTAGAATAATTTTATTCATCCATTTTATTAGTATATTCTACCCATTTAATCCTCATATTCAAACATAAAAAGGGTTAAATATTTGGTGAACCTGACCTCTATGTCTTCTCATGTGATTCCTAGCTTACTCTAGTGTTTTCAACCTATGAGGGTTTTTGCTTTTAGTAATTTACATATCTGAGTTTTTTCATTACTTTTAAAATCTTTGTTTGTACATAGAAAATATGAAAAATGTTAAGAAATAATGTTTCTAAATAGAAGATAGATAATCCTTAATCAACCATATAAATACAAATCAATAATTAATTAATTCATTTTTACATGTTACACAAGAAGAAATCAATAAACATACTAAGGCTAGTACATCCATATCCAATAATGGTGAAACCTTAGATGGTACAACTCTCACTACATCTTATATGGGAAAAAATTAATAATTAAAACTAATTACTGGTTTAAATGCCTACATCAATACAAGAGGTTTTTTGATCCTCTTTGGTGACTTTTCAAATCTCAAATCTAGATCCTCATGGGTTAATTGTACAAACTCTTGTCCAAGTTATTCAAGCTTTAGAAGCTAAAGTTACTAGCACTGAATAAAATTATTTGAAATCAACTCATGCTATTGATTCATAAGATATATTACATAATCCTATAACACTTGAGATATATTTTCACCATTTTTTAATCGATTGTGTTTCACCCAAGTTCACATTCTATGATGAAAAGGGCAATCCTGAATAATAACTTCAACATTTCTATGTAACATGCCATGATTATTATTCAAATGATAAAATTTTGACCAAATTATTTATAAGGAACCTAAAGGACTATGATTTGAGATGGTTCTATAATTAACCACTCTAAACATTGAAATCATTCAAACCTCTACCGGATTAGTTTATAACATATTTTTATATCAACATCACTTTAAAGATATCATATGCACAAATTTCTATGATCAAATATATAACTAATAAATGTATCAATGAATATGTTTTGAGGTATAAAATAATGCTAGCCAAAATAACAAATCTAATGGAAGATAAAAAGATTTAAGACATTCAAACAAAAATTTGTTTGCATCGTTACATGAGTCTATTATTTTCATAAGTATAAATATTTTGATGACTTATGCCATATTGTCTGATATTTTTAAATGAAAATTATTTCATTAAAAAAACTTAAGTATGTAGTGAAAACACCAACTAAATCTATTAATAAGTTTCATATCAAACCAAGATATAAATTTAAACCTACATAACTTAAAAATGAATCAACCACAACTATTAATGTAATGTGAAAATAACCTAATCAACTTATCTTATCCAATGCACCCAAGAGACAATTTAAAAAATTACCCAAGTATCTAAAATTGTTACTTAAGAAGCTTGTGTAGTATCATCTCATATTTCTCCCTCCTCTTAAAGAGGTGGATACGAGTCAACCTCTACCAAAAGGATATGATGTCAATGCATATTGTGACTATCACTAAGGAATCAAGCATTCTAAAAACATATGTTATACTTTGAAATAAAAGATCCAAGATGTTATTAATAATCAATAGATTACCTTTGATAATCCTCCAAAGGATTTAGGGTCATAACTTAGTGACCATCAAAACCAAAAGATGTTTAATGATCCATTATGGGATTATTTTAATAAAAATTTAGAAGTTAAAATAGCATATAATTCACATCATCATACACCACATTATGGGAACCCATTATATGAGATTATTAACATATTTACACATAATATACATCCTATGCTTAAAATATCTTTTATTACATTTGATGAGAGTGAAATTATGGATGATAATTTAGACATTCACTCATTGTTTCTTAGAGCACACCTTGATCGTCAACCTATACAAAATGTTATGATTGATAATGGTTCTAGTGAGAACATATATACCATGATGTTAATAATACATTTTGGATATACAAATTATTATTTATAACCTTCAACCAAAATGGTTAGAACATTTGATGGGACATCACAATAGGTTATTGGTGCGATTTATTTACTTTACAAGTTGGTTCAACACATGTGATCAACACCTTTTATGTTATACCATACACATGAGCCTTTTATATATTAATGGGATGACCTTAGATACATAATCTTTGCACATTAACTTTCATAGTGCATGGGTGTATTTAATACATTCATACCAACATGCTAATTATAGTTCCTGGAATACCATATGAACATACACTTAAACAAGAGAAGTTTATTCCATGACAATTAATATAAAACCTACTAAGGTTAATCATTAACTAAAAGGTAATCAACATGAAATTATATTTCCTAAGTAGCCAATACTTGAGATACCATTTCACCATAGATACATAGTGGATTCCATGGAGTCTTCATCTACACCTACACTATCCATCTAGTTTCTAAGAGAAAATAAACATGTTTTAATTAAAAATACACATAAGAAACTAAAGAGCATAAAATAATAGGTTCCAATAACCACTACTCCTATTACCTCTTTAATACCACAAATTCATATGAGACATACAAAAAGTACCATAGATTCTACAGTTCTAGATATGACACGTATGCATGTCCCTTGGCAATATCACCAATTTGATGTACCATGTTTTGAGTTTAGAGAGTTCTATGAGCATCCCTTGTGTGGGATAATAGGATATAATTTTTCATTTAAAATATTAGAAAATATAAAAAGTAAAATATTGAATAAAATATAAAAAATTAAAATTTTCAAGAAAATAAAAAATTATTCAAATAAAATAAAAAATACAAAAAATATTCAACACACACATGTTTACTAGCTTCTTGGAATCTATGTTATTTAATTTATGTTAGTAGATAATATATCATTTATTTTATATATACAAATATGCTTCACAATTACTTGAGTGTGATATAGACATACATTAAATCCATATACATGCACATGTAGATGATGGACCTTTCCTCTTCCCATGTGACACACTACATTGTGGGCATATGGATTTCTATTTGATCAAGCTCAATACATGTTTTATTATTTTATTATTACTTTTCCACTATCATATTGAGCTTATATATTAATTCTTACACATGTCTATACTCATGTTTACATCTTATATCATGTACTTGATATGCTATGTTACATGGCATTTTTTCTAACACATATATGCATGGAATAGTATGATATGTTTATGCTAGTTTCCTATACTTCATTTATTCACATTATCACTTCCTTGAGTGTAATTACTATTTGATATTGTCTTTTTTTTGAAATATTTGAATATTTGCATTGATTTTAGGCCCATGTGCCACTAATTATTATTTTTTGGGTGGAAATTTAATAATGACCTCCTTTTGAGTGTGGAAAATTTGAGCATGCCCCTTATTGTGGTCTCCTTAGACCCATTTTATGTGACATTTAGTGCTCTTATGTGTACACTTTATTTTTTGAGATTTTACTATTAGTTTTTATACACTTCCATGATCCATATCATATATATTAGGTTTTTTTTTATCACATATTATGAGCTTCATTGATATATGTACTTAGACATGTTACTCATATATGTTACATGATTCATACATAGATAATATAATGATCTTATCCTTTTAAGGTAATATGAATACCATATTTCACTCCCCTCATCTCAAAAACATGGGCATATTAGTGGGGGAATGCCATAGAGGCATAACTCCACCTATACATATTTGACGTAATTTGATGCAATTTACATCATTTAGATGTACACTTGGGTTAGAATATTATACATTCAACACTGATTTTGATAGATTGAGACAAAGTTTTTCATATTTGTGATATATATTATACACTGTTATAGATTAGAAGTTACATTTTGACAAATAATTTAGTTTAAGACACATTAAATGTGCATATTCTATACAAGTGCACAAAAAATTACTAATATATATTCAAAAAATTTATAAGAAGCACCATTTTGATATTTTCCTATTTATAATTATTTGCTCCTTTGAGTAGTGTGGTTGAGATTTAGTGTCATGGATGGATATAACACTACTTCCCTTTTGTAGGTTGATTTTTTTATACCACTAAACATAGATTTATTAAAAATTCACTAGAGTTGTGTGATTGAGATTTAGTGATATCAATGGTCATGTCACAAGTCTCCTTTGCACTAGACTAGGGGCATAATTACCCTCTAAATTTCACTCTTAAAATATTTAAGGTCATGTTTGAACCTCTCTCAACTCCAATGCTTCATAAAGGATCATATTTACCAAAACAATGTATCAAGGGGCAACATGGTTGCATCAACACATAGGGGTACTCCTTCCTCACTCTCTTTAATTTTCAAAGTATTTTAATTATTCAAATTTAGATTATAAGCATTGATTTATACTATAATATGCTCTTGATTACAATTTATACTCTAAAAAAAAATTCACTAGGGCTCAAGCAAAATAAAAGTGTGTTGTAAACACCCAAGTACACATTTCTTTCTTTTAACTTAGTAATTTCATTCTTATGCATTACTAGATTAAAGTGGGTAGGGAATGTAGGTAATAAAATATGATTATATGTAGCATCTCAATCTTGTGCACTTGAAAAATACCAATTGGGGTTTTACCTTTCATTTTTAGATCTTTTTTCTGCTGAAGCCTTGCATTTACCATCTCACTATGCCTAAATTCTTATATTATTAAATGAACTCATAATTGTAATGATCGAGATCATTTGTACACTAAAATAAACTTAAAACATGATCTATATCCTTCACTTTTAGTTAGAAACCTTCAAGAATTTTTAATCCTAATGGACACTTCCTTATCAAGTGTCCTTACCTCAAAAGTCATCCAATTTTTAAAGATTTAAAAATATATGGGTTAGCCTATTTATCTTATTTAACCCTTATTTGATATATTTTCAAAAGGTATGGTATAAATATAAATCAAAACCTAATCATTATCTATCTAGTAAATACCAAATAGACACCTATTCAAGCTCATTCAATCAATTATATAACTGAGTCATACTACCCTATTTTTCCTTTTTTTAATTAGTCATAAGAGTCGTCATATTATAGGTCTAAAATATTGAAATAATGACCCATGAATAAGATTTTTTAAGTTAAAATATAGATCAATGTATGCCCTTGTATATAACATATTTCACCCTTGTACACACACAAGGCCATACTTAGGGGAGAATTACATATTTATGAGGCCATTTTTAGAGTATTGAATATGTAAGAAATGCTCATTGATAAAAGGTTCATTGAGGTTGGATCAACTTTGTGATCTCACTAACCTATTTTTAGTAAGGTGAATTAATCTAAGGTGAATAAAAAGGGTTTTTAACTACACACAACCATACATACCCTATGCACATGATCCAAATACATCAACATAAAGGCAAAATAGAAACATAACAAGCACACATGGTCATTGTTAAATATAGTTAATATTTTCTATAAGACATAAACATCAATCCATAGATAAAATCATTGATGCAAGTGTCAACGGGTCAACACAAATGTCTAGGCCTTCAAAAATAATATTTTTAAAATCTAATGACTAAACCTTGAGCATTAGTTTGCATGCTTACACCTATGTACATCTTATATATATTTTTATAAATTTGAAAATAAGATAAGTATTATCTCTTGTTCATGTTACAATTATCAAAATATTAATTGGCATTATACTTTATATATTTGGTAATTTTATAGATTCAGTATATTGTGTTATCTAAATTAATTTAATTAGCATGCTTTAGAATAGTTTTATTCATCTATTTGATTAGGATATTATACTTATTTAATTTTATTACCCAAAAATAAAAAGGGTTAAATAGTCTTTACTTATTGATTTTTTTTCTTAAGGAATGGTTTAATACATGTTTCATTGTAGGTTTTGCATGAAACATAGTATAGTGTTGTGGCAATAAATTAATTTAATTAACATGCTTTAGAATAGTTTTATTCATCTATTTGATTAGGATATTATACTTATTTAATTTTATTACCCAAAAATAAAAAGGGTTAAATAGTCTTTACTTATTTATTTTTTTTCTTAAGGAATGGTTTAATACATGTTTCATTGTATGTTTTGCATGAAACATAGTATAGTGTTGTGGCTTACATTCAAAATCATTCTTCATGAGTAATTTTAGGTATGCAATTTTTATTTTACTGTAGGACTTTCACTTTGTTATATTATTATAATAAAATGGAGAAAAATGTAAACATAAATTGAAATTTAAGCTAAAATAATGTACTTGTGACCACTCTTAATACACACTTAGCTCATGCCTCATTCCAAGGTTATTGGACTACATTTCCTTCACTTCTATGTGGATGACCCATTCCTAAAAGTATATAATCCTATAAAAATGGCTCTATTACTCATTCCAAACCACTCAATATTATCACCTAACTGATACATACTTCCAACTCAAATATATTTTCTCTTCAAACAAGGCTACTCCATTTGGACTATCAATCTCCCCATTCTTGTCTAGTTCTACCGATTATGTCCTCCTACCAAATAATGGCTAGTTTATCAAATTGAAACTCTTTTAATGGGTCATACCACACATTTATCAATCCCCATTCAAAGTAATTCAAAAATTATCACTATAAAGACATAATTTTAATCCATTTTACACAAAGAGGCTCACACATAAAAAACCACTAGAATGTCTAAATGCACATTGAGAGAAAACTATCTATTTTTCTCAATATAAATTCCATACACCATATTATCCATAAAATAATTTTTCATACACTTAAAAAGGCCAAAATTCATGATTGAATAACATAAATATGCCAGGATTGCACAAATTTTTTGTATTACACCTATCTTTCACACACACCACTGTAGCATGGAAAAATTATATTGAGTTTGATCCCTTTTTAGAGTAATGGTATGTAGAAAAAACTTAACATGAGGGGTGTTGAGGTCTAACACAACTTCAACCATAAATTTTTTTATCAATTTTATTTGTTTATCATTTGTGGTTAATTGAGCTATGGATACAAGTGAATAAGAAGGCACACAATGGTTTCCATGACAAATCGAGAGATCTTACACAATCTAATATAACACAATTGAAGTGAATATTCATGTCAGTCACAGGGCAAAAATCCTCACACATGATGTTGACATGTCCTAAGGAAAATATAGTTCCCTTTCCCTATCCAAATCCATCAGTGTTGTGATAAAGCTAAGTGAAACATTGTTCTCGATTCACAACATCTTCACAAAGCTTCTTGATAAGTTTTACTATTTTTATCTTAATTTTACACTATTAAACTTCTAACTAAATAATTTTGTTAATATTTATTGATTTATCAAGTTGTAAATCAATTTGTTTCATTTATTACATATCTACAACATTATAATTTTATGTAAAAGTTTTTATAATTAAATAATTAAATCATTCATTTTCCAAATTCGATAAAACAATATTATATGTATATATGAACATGAATGTAAAAAGACACGTGAAAATTTTACAAATTTTTATTTTTTATTTTATAACTTGCATATAAATCTAAATAAGCTTAAGTATACACTATGAATGAAGTCTTTCAAATGGAAGTTTTATTTATGAAAACTTGTAATTAATTACATAAGTATGTGTGTGTTGTACACATTTTTTTATTTGTAAGAATAATATGTGGAGTTGTAATTAATTACACAAGTATGTGTGTGTTGTACACATTTTTATTTGCAAGAATAATATGTGGGTAAATGTTTATGAATGTTTTGATATATGCATAATTTGGTCTCAAAATACATGCATAAAACTATGAGAGACTAAAATTTAAAAGCTATGATAATGTGTTGTACATAGTAATAAGCCATGGTCTAAAATTATAGTGGAAAAAAACTATAAAATTGTGTGGGATGAGTATATATGCTGGAACCATATATATTTTAATGTAAAGATAAAACTATGACCTATGTAATTAGATTATATGGCATACTTTGTATCTACACACAATTGTGCTCATAATAGTATGATAGATAAATGTATTTTAATTAAATTATAAATCATAATGGTATGATAGATAAATGTATTTTAATTAAATTATAAATTATACATTTAATTAATTAATTTAAAAAAAAAATAGATAGATTCATTTTCAAATAATCATAAAAATTATATCTCTATTCTAGGTAATTTATTTTTTTATCTTAATACTTTGATGCTTTAACTTGTCATATGGATGTTATTAATTGATGGAGGTCCAATTCATTTATTTTAGTATAAAATAATGATGTTATTTCTTACAATATCAATTAATATTTTAATTTAAATTGAATTTGATAATTGATTTTATTTAATTTATACTTGAGAAAGTTTAGGGGAACTAAATAGATTATTGAATCAATTTAATTCTTTTATTTACAATTTAAATTGATAGAGATTCAATTTGTATTTGTAATAATTTATAAAGGTTTGTTTGATAGTCAAATAAATTTATTATATATTTAAAAAATAAATTTAAATTAATAATTTAGATAAATTAATTTGGAAGCTAAGAAAATTAATTACTTAATTAAGTGAAATAGGTTTCATTTTACATTTATAATAATTTAAAAGAATTGTTTTAAAATTTAGGAAAAATTAATTATTTATTTGAAAAAATATATTTGTATGAGTTTAATTTCATATTCATAATAGCATATAAAAAATTATTTGAATGCTAAGAAAATTTATTTATTATTTGTGTAAATATATTTGAGTTTCTTTTTACGTTTATAATAACTTATAAAATATAGTTTAAAAAATATATTTTTTTAATATATTTTGTACAAATAAATTTATATTTAATATTTCATTTTTCATTTAAAATAATTTAGAAAATTTTATTTGAAATCTAAGAAAACTTATTTTTTATTTGCGTAAATAAATTGATAGGGTTTTTTTTTTTTTTTTTAATAATAAATTAAGATTATTTAGGGTTCAAATTAGATTTGATATAACATATTATAAATATGAAATGAAAACATTATCAATGTATTTACATAGATACAAAATAAATAAAATGATGTAGTAATTTTAGGACCTTGTAAAAGTTGTAATGCATTACTTTTGAAAATAAGGTTTTAATAATTAGTATGACCTTGTATGATAAAAAAACATTATGAAATATTTATTATAATATTGGAATTCACTTATAATAATAAATGGTAACTATATATTAAAGTGTGGTCTTATAGCTATGTATACATGTGAATACAAATTTAGTAGGTGCATTAGTTTTTTGATGATTTATTATATGATTGTAAATAACTAATCATGAACATGATGATTTTTTATGTTATTACTTATTAGTTTTAGTTATGTGTGTATGTTTATCCATGTAGTATAACTTCATGTTATATTACATTCATATTGTGACCTTGCATTCTTTGTTAAAATAAAAGAAATTATTATTTATGGTTTAGTTGTATTGGGCTTAATTTTTTGGGTATGAAACTTGGTATCAGAGTATAATTTAAACATCAAGAGATTTAGGTAATATTTAAATAGGTGTAACTTCTATATATAATGGGGCATATATTTATAATATTTTTTTCATCCTATTTTGAAAATGGTTAAATCATGTCACCAACTTGCTTCTTCATGGTTAATATTTATCCCTAATGAACAACATACAATGTTGAATTAAAGATTCAAAATGAGTTCTTCATTTTTATAATGTTGTTTATTCATATTGTTATAGCCTTAGGTGTTAGGGAATTAGCATTTTTATGGTGATTGGTATTTTACGATATGATAAAATAGTTGGTAATATTATTATTATATAATAATAATATATATTATGAGTTTTGGCATAATATTATTATGAGAGGTTTTTATGTGAGTGTTTATTATTCAACCAAATCACTAATATAGGTTAGAGAGATATTTTGGGAATAAGTAGTTATTAGTTATTAGAATAACTAACTTATAATTTAAGGATTGGTTATAGGACATCTCTTATATCTATGTAAATTTTATTATTATTTAATTGAATGATTAAAATTGACAAAGAACTACACATTTTTGAGCCTTCAACTCTCTCTGAATATGGATGATTTTCTATATTAGGCATCTTGTGATGGGGTTTATTGGAGTTATTTGGGTTTGTTTTAAATTTTTTTTATACACTTGAATTTGCCATGTTTAGATCCATTATGAATGTTTTAGTGACTTTTGTGTTGTGGAGGTTGAGGTGGGTTTGATGTTTTGGAATTGAGGTGGGTTTGGTGTTAAGGCAATTTTGTTGTTGTAGTGTTAAGGTAATTTTGGTGTTGTGTAAGATAAGTTGGTTTTGGTGTTGGGAAGTTTCTATGTATGCTATTACCTCATGAAATTAATGGAGGTTTTGGGATTGTGAAGGTGTTATGTGTACTCTTACCTCACGGAGGTAGATGCTATTTATATACTTAATTATTTGGTTTTTTTATCTCCCTCCTCCCCATGGGTGGATTCTATAAGCTACACAACTCAAATACTATTCAAACAAAATAATGAGTTTATCTTATTTTGTAACTTATGATTTCTTTTATTAATTGATTGTAGCCAACATTTTTTTGATTTAATAACTTATGATTACTTTTATTAATTGATTGTAGCCAATTTTTTTTGATTTAATTTGGATTATATATGTATTTATGTTTGATACATTGATTTCAAATAATTATATAATAATCTCTTTAACTTTGAAAATGTTAACTAATATATTTTATACCTAATCACTTTCCCTAATGTATTCTTACAAAAAGTAATAAGTTTGGATTAACAAATTTATGGGGAATATCTATTATCTCCCATAAATTAATAGATGTGGTAATGTATTTAAATCATATTTATCTCTTAAATCTATCTTCCCATAAAGTGTATATCAATATAGTATGCCAATATTTGGATTCTTATATGCAATATTCCTAATATTTCTAAAAAATCTTATTTTTAGACTCAACCAATTATATACCTTAGTGGTAATATTTAGAAGAAAATTTGAGGAAAACTTTCCTATCATATTCCCTTAAAATCCTCTCTGCCATCAAGGAGAAATGGCTCATGTTTACTTCCAAATTCAAGGACCCCCTCCCCCATCATCTTTCATCTTTCCTTTCCTTTTGGGACCTTCCTGTCCCTTTTCATTCCCAGAAGCATAAGGTGGAAAAATCTCTGGTCAAGTGGATTTTCCCTCCCCCCTTGGCTTAAATTGAATTTGGATGGTGCAGATAAAGGTAACCCAGGGTTGGCCAGGGGAGGGGGTGTTATTAAATATGCCAATAGGAATATGGTCATAGCCTATGCATACCCCTTAGGTATTAAATACAACCATGTGGCTGAAGCTTATATAACTTTTTGGGGAATATAATTGGTAGTAAAATTGGGCATATAATAATTATAGATAGAAGGAGACTTGCTAAACATTGTTAAATACTTAAAAGGTATCTCAATTCCCCCCTAAACCATCTCTAAGGTCATGAAAGATGTAAAAATCCTCTTGGGCAATTTCAAAAATCACATCATCTCTCATACATATAGAGAGGAAAACATGGGTGTTGATTATATGGAAAATATAGGGTTATGATGTGAGATAAGAAAAATACATGAAGTATATAGCCTTAAAGGAAAATACACTATCTTATTCTCACACCATTTTCTACTGATGAACCATTTCAAGGGTCATAGGATTAGTCTCCCATTTTTCCTACCAAAGTCCATCGAAGCTTTTGTTACTTCCTTCAAGGCCAATCCCTCATATGACCTCATTTACCAGGGGCTTATTCTCATTATCATATATAGAGGTGAACCCTTATGGGGAAAATATGTTAACGAGAGGATTGATGTTCATAGTGGGGCAAGGAGAGGACTCGGGTGATGATTTTGAGGACAGTCAAGAAGTTGAGGCTAACAAGTCCCCACATTTAGGAGGGAAGGATAATTATATAAAACCCCCATGGAAAATATCGTAGAAGATATATTTAAATAAGTGAATCCCATAGCTAACATCCACCCTAACACCCCTAAATAATAAATAGATTGACATGGAAAGGACCCTAGAGAAAATCCAGACTAAGGCAATAATGCAACACATGCTATGCATAGAGATAGTTAAGGAAATTAAAAATTTGAAAATGATGTTAACTTTAGATGAGGTTGTAATTAATATTGGTAGAGGTTTATCAGTAGGGGTTGAAGAAAGTGAGGAGATTGGTATCACTCCCCTTAACAGGAAGAAGAAATAGAGAAAGGATAAGAAGATGAAGCTAAAGAAGAGGCCATTGGATAAGGAGGTAGAATGTACATTACTATATAAAATAAAGAGTCTAAATTAATAAACCTACTAAGGCCTAAGAAAAATTAATAGAGGCAAGGACAAATAAAAAACTAAAATTGGAAGCAACAAACTAGTTGTATAATTTGACTCTGGGGAGTCTAAATAGTTGTTTCAACTTTTCCCCTCTTAGGTACTTTTAGAATCATTTTATATGGGTTTTTGATAACTTTTGGATGATGTATATTTGTTTTGATAGTGGCTTAAATTTACACAATATTATGTTTGTCTTGTTTGCTTTCATGTTGAATATCTCTCACTGGTTTTTGTAAGGGCATGGGACCCCTTTCCTGGGTATTAACCTTATTTAATAAAAATATGCTCATTTAGTGGTGCATTCTAAAAATTCAATAGAATTAAAGGTTGGATAATTATATATTTTATGGAATAGGAAGTCCAAAACTTAGTAAGAATGTTTTCTTTTAAAAATATGATAAACTATATTATATTATTATTATTTATACTAATAACTTCATACCATTTAATGTAATAGTAAATTTTAGTTAACATAAATTTGTGCCTAAAATTTAAATTTTGTTTAATAAATTCCATATAATATAATCCCTAATAAACAAAGAGTTTTTTTTTAATCACTAGGTAAAGGGGCAAAGCCCCATTTTCATATCTTCCAATATTGTACTTAACATGAGTAGTATACCCTCAATTTTTAATGCACATATTTGAAAATAATAGGCCAATAATAAAAATATTTAAGGATTCTATGGGAGGTAGTGTTTCCAAAATAATTTCCATTTACTAAAACTTCATGTAATTATCCCATAATTTTTTAAACCTTCATTTCCTAAAACTTCATACAATTATTTCATTACTTTATGGCCCTCTATATTATAAACCTTCACAATTCCTTTTTTACAACATATGTAATTTCTACATATTTTAGCCTTAAATTTGTTCTCTTCATAAAGTATAAATTATTGGGGCAATCCTAGCAGATAAGATAGTGTAAGGTGTTTTTGTACTATTGTACCTAGAATTTGAATTCATGATTGTTTTTTTTTAAATGTTGGTTCCCACATGGAGAAAATAGAAGTTTGGCACTAGGTCAAATGGGAATTATGGGCACACCATGTATTCTACATGTTTCACTTGAGAAAATTTCATTTTGGAGAAATCAAAGAAATTATGCACTATTCTCACCTTAAGTGCACAATAGATGAAATTATTCCATTACATCATATCTTTCACATTCATACTCCATTTTGGTTTGAATTTGGTGTGCTAGAAAAATATTATCCCAAGGAAAATATTTGTCTAAAGAATCAAATCCAAAAAATCATATATTTTATGGAAAATGTAATGTGAGAAATCAAGTGCCATTCACACCTCAAGTGCATGATAGGTGCAATTCTTTTGTTTTGTCATATATTTAATGTTTAGACTTAATTTTAGTTCTCATTTGATGTGTTGGTAATATGTTTTCCAAATGAACATATTTTTTCAAAGGATAAAACTCCCAAAATTTCTATATTTTATGAAAAATACAATTGGAAAAACTAGGAACCATTTGTAAAAGTGTGAAATAGGTGAAATTCTTCCATTTTGTCATACCTTTCGTGTCTAGATTCCATTTTGGTTCTTTTTGTATGAATTTGAAAGATATTTTAAAAATTATAGTATTTTTTTAAATTATAATAATCCTACACTTAAAACATTTAATATTAAATCCAATCATATTGTTTAACCCTAAATTGAGATATATTAATAGTACAGGGTTAATAATAGAGAAATGAATAAGCACAAAAGTGATAAATATATTTCTAATGGGCCAATTAATTTACAAACTCAGATAAATAATTTTATGAATTTAAATACTAAGATATGTTAATAATAGTAAGTACAACTATTGATTGATATAGCAATGAAATGAAAACAAAAGTATTAACTGGTTTACTATGCAGATGTGGATCTGATATGGAACATGCTATAAATAGATTAGATCAAGGCCAAAAAACAATCATTAGATTATGTAAGTTTTTCATCTATGGCCTTAGACACTTGCATCAACCTAAAATGGTTGTGTCAATGATTTATCTATATTGGCCATAGGTGTATAGTATAAAATACCTACTAGATATGGACATGATCACCTTATATATTATAGGTTCTATGTCACCTTTGTTATGGTGTGCTAAAATATATATGAGATCTATCACTCCTTATCAAATATAAAAACCCTAATTATTTATCTTTATAGTGACTATGGGGAAAATGGGTTAGTGGGATCATAATGTTGAGCTAACCCTAACTACCCATTTGTCAATGGGTGTTGCTTACATAACCACTAGTTTGAAAAGGGTCTCAAATTAATGTAGTTATCTTATAATGTGTTAGCTTATGTGTGTACAAGGATGAAATATGTGAAAAGTAAGTAAAAGAGTGACCTAACTTGTAACTTGGAAAATATGACTCATGGGCTAATCCTTCAGTATTTTAAACATATAGATGTGTTGTCCCTATGATTGATATAGAAAAAAGGGAAAATAAGGAAGCTTTTCTCATTTGAAGGCTTGATTGAATGTTTTTGGTAAGTTTCCTTGTTATTTATTAGGTCTATGTTAGGTGAGGAATGAATGAGGGTTTATCTTGTATATATCAATCCATTTTACAAATATATTGAATTAAAACACTTAGGCCAACTATAGGTATAAGTTTCATTTGAAAATTTGATGACCTTAGGTCACTAGACACTTGATTTAAAACATCACACTTGCATTGACATAGGAATTTGATTGGGATGTAAGTGTCCAAAAAGTTGAAAAATAAGTACAAGTCTAAAAATTGAAAAAGATGATAATAAGTAGGTTTATAACATCATTTGTATAATATAAGGCATGGGTCATCAAAATAGCACTAGCTAGACTAGGAAATAATCAATTTGGCACATAGATCATATATGTGAGCCTTTTGATAAGGAGAAGGTCTAGAAACTAAAAATACATCCATGATATGTATTTGCCAAATGTATAAGATTGAAGTGATATATAATTCAGATTTAATGTCTACATCCCCCCCCCTCCTTAATAAAGTAATGAAATTGCTAGTTTTAAGAAAAATAAATGTGTACCTAGGTATGCATAACACACCTTGCTTTGCATGAGCCCACCTTGAGTGTTTTGCTAGTGACTAACCTAAAAATAAGAGCATGTTATAGTATATAATTAGTGTATATAATTTGAAATCAAAAGTATTGATACAATTAAAATAAATAGAGAAAGGTTTAGGAGTACACCTATGTATTGATGAAACCACCTTACCTTTTGGCATATTGACTTTAAAATATGTATCATTACTAATCATTTAACTTGAGATTAGGATAAATGTAAATATTTAAATGTATGTATGTATGTGTGCATATATATACAGATATAAAAGTTCAAGGATAAAATTTCCCCCAACCTTGGATAAACGCTGAGTTTACACCCGTTAGTTGAAATTAGATTAACCATGTAACCTAATCATATTTATAACCTAGTGAACATGAGTCGGTCCAAGTCAACCCACACTATAAATATGGTGAGGTTGGATGATTTAATCAAGTCCAACCTATAAATTTGGTAAGATTGAGTGATTTAATCACCTCAACCATACCAAAAGTGAATTAAATACTATAGTAGATTGACTCAATAATAGTTCATAATAGTCCAACCTGGTCAGATAAAGTTTATAAAAGTATTTTGAAATCTAAAACCAACTTTGATTTTGTAATTTATGTGATTTTTGCATAACATATGCACCTTATATTATTTTCATGCTAAAACTTGGTTAGATCAATTCTACCAAAGTATATTGTTCTCCCATAGATGTGTATTTGCATCATATAACTATGCAATTTAGCCAATTTATAACTATGTAAGTGTGAAGAACATATATAAAAAACATGCCCCCATTAAAATATGAAACTAAGATATAGTATAAATTTAGAGAATATATTTCTATAACATGCCCCTAACATATATCTAAATTTGTGAACTGTGAAAAATATAGAGAACATGTTTTCATAACATGCCCCCACTATATATCTAAATCTATGAACCATGATAGATGTGGAGAACATGTTTTCATAACATGCCCCCCATATATATCTAAATTTGTGAATTGTGACAAAATTTGGAAGCCATGTCTCTATGACATGCCCCCACTAATATTTTCCCATTTTTTAAGATGAGGAGAAGTAATAGGTGGTAGTTACCTTACCTTAAAGGGATACGATAACCATATAATATGTGTATGAACCATGTAACATATAGGATAAACACACACACACACACACACACACACACACACACACACACACACACACACACACACACACACATATATCATTGAAGCATGTATAATGTGATCACATCAAGCGATAAGATGTATGAAATGTATCATGGCAATGCATAGATAATAAAAATATAAGATCAACAAGTAATTAAGTTCCAATAAAATAGTACTCAAAATCCAATCAAAATACAATGGTATAAAAATAACTCAAATAAGGAGCATGTTTAAATACTGCATAATTAAAGGGACATGCCTTAGTCAAATGTCCACAAATCAAGGAATGACATATTCAAATGTACATTAAAAAAAAATGGCATATAAAAATATAAAAGTAAGAAAATAAAGGAATGGAGGTCATAAATAATGGAGCATATTTAAATGCCCAACAAGTAAGATAAGACACTCAAGGAAGCACATAAACAAGAAGTGTAAGCAACCAATATAAACATAGCCTACTAGCACTTATATAAGTGTTTGTAAAAAAATTCAATTACATAGCATATCAAGTACACCATGAAAGATATAAGCATTAATAAATAAATATGTAAGAATATAAGCTCAAACATAATAATGGAAAGTGATCATAAAACCATATAACCTGTGTGTATCAAGATTAAAGAATCATATGCCCCCAATGTCTATATGACATGAGTATAAGGAAGATCCAACATCTATATAGGAATATATCATATATATGTGTATGCATGTATCACACTTAAATTATGGGTGAAACACGTGTTTATATAGAAAGTAATGATATACCATCTACCAATATGGAACTGATAACATAAATGCCAAAGATCCAATAAAACATGTAAATATTGCAAATATTTTTGGATTTTTGAAGTTTTTTTATTTGTTTGGAATATTTGAGGTGTGGAACCACTTTTTCCAACAAGTCCTCAAATTCAGGAGCTAAGGTACTGTTTGGTGGCTTTGAATGCCAAAATTATTTACATTACCTTATTGCCAATTATTATATATTTTCTAGTAACTCTCTACTAATAGTTGTTGGTATTTGACTTCTATCATATCCATCATGTGAGATACAAATTTATTTATTGTCATGATGGAAAATAGGGTATTGATTTGCAGTACTAATAGTTTATTTCATATCATTCAACTTTTTGGTTGCAAGGCATACTTGCATGTCCCAAATAAGAAAAGGAATAAATTGGATAAGAAAATTTAGGAATGTATTTTTGTGGGAAATAGTAATGAGTCAAAATCATATCAGCTCATTGATATAAAGACTATGAAGATACTTATCAGTAGGTATGTAACGTTTGATGAGAAAGGTGAAATCATTTCATTTTCTAGATAGACATCTAATACAGACATCATACATATAAACTTTCTAGATGAAAAGGTCTACTACCTTTGGTGCACATGTAATGGGTAGTATAATGTACCCAAAGAGATCCCAAGAAAGTTGGAGAATAGTGTAACTCATATATATTATATCCCATCTAATGTAGTGTAGTAATATTTCAAGCTGTGTTCCAGACTATTTTTATCTACCTTAAGATTTTGGTAATGACCCCATCGATATTTTTAGTAATAGTGAAGGCTTCATACCTTTATCATTTCAAAGGGTGGCTTTATTCTAAAAAATTATAATTATTAAGTATTTTTATTTTCTCAGACATAATTTAGATGGGTCCTTCATTCTTGTATTTTTGAATTTGGTTTTGTAATGCCTCACATCAATTTTTAGGATGGACAATGATATAATGGTAGTGACAATATGGTACTCCTTTAGGAATAATTTTGTCATGTGTTATATGTATGGTTGAAGGTAAATATATCATTCTATGTTCAAGTAACATAGAAAGTATTGTATCCAGAGTAACTTGGTTTATTGTGATTTGTAAAATTTGTTGTAGAGTCTTATTATATCCCTCAAAATTATTTACATGATGTATCTACATTTGAACATTTTTAGGTTAACTCAATGTGTGAAGCCATGAGGGATGTATATAAAAATAAACATTTACATGATCATCTATTATTTTTGCTTTCCCCTCATTCAGATTTGGTTCTAAATCCTCTAAAGATGGATTTATATTATACGCACTAAGACATGTAGGTTCAAATAGGTTATAAAAAATATGCTAAATTGGATCAAAATTTATTATTTGTAATTTATCATCTATCATATTATAGGCAAAATCATCATCACTATCATAGTTATCTGAAACATGGTCATATTTCTACTTAGTATTGACCAATAAAAGAAGCTCAAATGTTGAATTTTATTATGGTTTTGGTATTATTGGTTCCTTTGGTAATGGTTTTTATTCTTGATGTGAATCCATGTGCTCCTCAATGTGTAGTGCCTTATTTACATTTGTATATAATGGATCCATTATACTTGACTCACCCACTTCATACTTTGGATGTTCTAAAAAGGAATACCTTGTATAGGTGTTACTACTATAGGAATGCCCCCTATATAAGATTGTATAATTTTACATAATTTGAAGAGATCATCATCAAAATGAATTTTCAATAAGGTCCCATCATGTATGGATTTTACACATTGATGTAAAGTAGATGGGACTACCTCTATTGTATGTATCCATGGTCTACCCAAAAGTAAATTGTAATGTAATGATTGAGACATTACCTGAAAAGTGGTTGGAATCATTTTTAACCTTCATTTCACATCCAATGTGATTTGGCCAACCAAATGGCTATGTGAATTATCAAATCCATTGATATGCATAATTGATTTTTGAATAATATTGGTGCTAATACCCATGGTGGTTATGAAATTTGTGCTACAAATGTTTAGGTCTAATCCTTTATCAACCAACATTATTTTTATTCCCTTGTAGTGCATAGTCACTTATATGAACAAAGGTAAATATTTTTTAATAATATGTTTGGATCTTATATCTGTTGGATCAAATGTAATGAGTTTTTCATTATTTTTGAGGTCTTAAAAATTATCCATAAAGTAAGTTGGTTTAATATTGCTTGGAACTTGGGTATCATATGATTCTTCATATAAGATATATTTATAAATGATGGTTTGATTTATAAGTTTTAGGATCGAGATATTAGCATGTGTTTTCTCAATTGGTTAACAAGTTCATATCTCGTAGATTTGATTACAAGTTTAAACTTAGGAGGCACCTATTGTATTTTAATAGGTGGAAAATTAGGCTAGACACCCTTACCTTTTCAAGTAATGACAACATAGATTGCATAATTCCATACAAGACATGGATGAATAATGGGTTTGAGATGATGGTTGTCATTCAGATAAGATCTAGGTGGAACAAATGGTTGAGAACATACATGTTGACATCTAGATACTAGATCTATGTTATTACAAAAGGAGTTATGAAAAGAGATTAAATGTTATATATATATTTTTAAAACCTCTCATTATATTGATGAATTTACCTATATCATTGAATGATAGGTTTGATTAAGAAATTATAATAAAAAACTAAAACTATAATAAAAAATTGGAGCAAAAAATGGGCTATACATGTATCTATATTGTACATATTTGTAACAAAATAAAATCTGATTTTTAACTTGTAAAATCTTATTAAATTAAAAATCACAAATGAATAACAAAGAATCAATAAACCCTAGATCAATATATAGAGTTTTGGGGATCAAATGTTTTCTTCACCAAATGTTTAACCCTAAATTGATATGGTTAATATAGTATAGGGTTAATAATATAAAAAATGAAGAAGCACAAGGATGATAAACAAATCTATATTAAGCCAATTAATTTATAAACTTAGATAAAAATATTTTTCATTTAAATATTGAGATATGTTAAAAATAGTACATATAATTTTTGATTGATATAACAATGAAATGAAAATAAGAGTAATTATCTAGGTTACTATGTGCATGTAGATATGATATGGAGCATATTGGAAATAAACTGGATCAGTGCCTTAGACCAGTTGTTAGATTCTAAATTTTTTCCCTCTATGTCCTTAGACAATTGCATCAACCTCAAATGGTTGTATCGGCACTTCTATCTAACTTGGAAGTAGGTGTCCAGTAAAAACTACCTACTATTTATGAATGTGACCACCTAGGATTTTATTGGGTTTTATGTTGCCTTCTCTCTAGTACGATCAAATCTAGATCATGGGTTGTAACTCCTTATCAAATATCAAAACCCTAGTTATTAAGTTTCATAATGGTTATGGGAAAAATGGGTTAGTGGACTCACAGTGTTGAGATAAACCCAGCTAACCCTCTATTAGTGGGTGTTAATTACATAGTCACTACTCCAAAGAGGGCCTCAAACTGATGGAGTTCTTGTTGGCTTGTGTGTGCAAAAATATGTAATATGTGTAAAGCAAGTAAAATAGTGACCTAGCTGGTAACTTGGAAAATATGAATCATGGGATACTCCATTAATTCAAATATATATATATATATGTTGTCCCTATGAATAATATGAAAATAGGAGAAATAGGGAACCTTTGCTCACTTGAATGCTTTTGGCAAGTTACCTTGTGAGTTTTTAGGTCTATGCTAGGTGAGGAATACATGAGGGTTGATATATATATATATATATATATATATATATATATATATATATATATATATATCTTGTTTAGAAATATATCACATTAAATCGCTTATTTTGACCATAGGTATACATTTCATTTGAAAATTTGATGACCCTAGAGCATTGGACACTTGCATTAAAACATGAAACTTGTGCCAACATAAGACTTTGACCAGGATGTAAGTGTCTAAGAAGCTGTAAACTAGGTATAGGTCCAAAACTTGTAAATGATCATTATAAGTAGGTTTATAGTGTTTTGAGCATAATAGAAGGCTAGATTAATCAAAATAACATTGTTCAAACTAAGAGATAAGTAATTTGGTATACAAAGGTTATGTATACAATCCTTGTGATAACGGTAAGGTTTAGAAACTGAAGGTACACATATGATATGCATTTTTTATGTGTATAAGACTAAGGTGATATATAATTTAGATTTAGTATTTACACAAAATTAGGTACCATTTTCATCTCAAGTGTGCAATTAATGTAATTCTTCAATTTTATCACATCTTTCACATCTGAGCTTCATTTTGATTCTCATTTGATGTATTGAAAAGATATTGTCCTAAGGAAAATATTTTTCTAGAGGATACATGCCCCAAAATTCATATTTTTATGAAAATCTAACTGAAGAAATTATGTACCATTTACATAAGTGCACAACATGTGTAATTCTATCACTTTGTGGTATATTTCCCATCCAAACTCTATTTTAGTTCTTTTTTGATGTTTTGGGAATATACTATCATAAGGATCATCTTTGTCTAAAGGATTAAGGTTCCAACCTTCATACATTTTTCCAATTGGAGATTTGTAACTTTATAGATAGGCTATCATGACTTTATGGGTTTGTGTGTATGACATATGCATGGGTGTGGTAAGTACATTAGGCCCAATAGGTACAATGAATATGTGAGGTAAATTGGGTGCACCAAAATTCAAAGGTAAAAATATGGATTCTTGTTTTGGTCATATCTTTGATCCTATTCAAAACATTGGAAAGATATTGAAACAAACAATATAATGATTTGAAATATTTGATCCTTAAAAGAAAATTTTGGATAGAAAACAAAGAGGGATAATTATTATTATGATCATACCTCATAGACACACTGGGTGCAAATTCTCCATTTTGTCATATTTTTCACATATGGACTCTATTTTGGATCCTATTTGAAATGATGGAAAAATATTTGAATTGAAAATCCAATTATGTATTTGATCCTAAAATAATTTTATAGATGGGTTTATTTCTTAGATTTTAGTCAAAATTCCCTTTTCAAGACTTAGTTTCATTTGTTAGTGTGTGGCACATACTATTTACTGACTCTACCACCCAATGGATAAATCTCAGTGGGCTTGCATGGTAATTTATTTAAATGTATTATATTATTTTTAATATTTACGTCACTTTATTTAAAAGTGAAAGGTAAATGTAAAAATAGAATAGGAATATTTTAAATAGTATTTACAAGGATAAAAAATGCCATTTACATCCTCCCATATGTTATAAATAGGAGAGATGGCCATTGTAAAAAGGGTTCTTATTTATTTAGCCCTTGGAGAAGGGATGGATGCAACTTTGTGTGTTTCATGTAATTTTACAAGTTTTTTTAATGGAACAAAAATAAATTGATTAAATCATTCTTTGGATCTATGGGTTTTAATATTATTTATTTTTTTGATTTAATTTATTGTTCATACATAGATAAGCCATTAAAATTATGTAATTTTATTGTTTGTATCTAACACATAGTTTTTCCAAAGTTTATGTTGAAAACCCTGCATATGGGATTTTTACCAAGTGTACCAAACCTAAGTTTTGAGGAGACTTTGTGTTTTAAAGTAAGCCATTTTGTTCCCATATATCTACTACTCCTAATTCTATTTTAGCACGAGAAGAATAATTTTCATCCACTTAATTTAAATCTAAGCTATTCCAATGGTTCTATAAATATATTATGATATGAGTTTATCACCTTCACCTCCATCCTCCTCCATTCTTTTCCCATTTTTAGCTTCTACCATTTCCTAGTTTTGTTTCATTTTTGTGCTTTTTTAGTTAAAATTTCAAAAAAAAGCCCATAAACCTATAATCATATGAGGAAGTTTCCCCTCTCAAACACAAAGGAAAATAATAATATTAAATGTGATTTATCTAGTTATTTCAAAAATTATGTCACTTCCCATTTGGGAAGTAAAAACAAAACACACACAAACACAAAAGACAAAAATTTAATAACAGTTTTTGGAAAATTTGATAGGGGTTAAATGATGCATTTGATTTAAAAAATTTCAATGGAATCTTCCCATTTTAAAAGAATATTTATGACTATGTTTAATTGAATCCCTAAGTTGATGGAACATAACCCTTGCTTTTGATATTCTCAGCTTTGTTATCATTTCCCAGCGTTTGATTTTTTGATTGTGAAAATTGTTATCATGGATACTTGGTGGCAAAGAGAGGAAATAAACAAGAAAATTCTCATAGAGTAACCCAAACTTAAGTTTTATTGGGTTATTATGAATGATGATATGGTAAAAAATGTTTTCCTCTTTATCTTTATTTTCAATTAAGATCCAATTCATGATATTATTGATGATACCAAGAGAATATATTTTTAAATATTTCTATGGAGTTGTACAAATAAAAAGAAGATAAATTTTACCACTCCAAAACTTGCACAAGGTGAAAAAATACATAAATAACAAGTTCTTGGTGTTTGGAATGTTAATGATGCTTTTAATTACACCATGTAAACACTCCCATAGAGGAATAAACTTATTTCATTTAATGCTTTGAATAAAATATTGAAATTTTATTACAAGAAATAAAAGCTATGTAAGAATAATTTAAAAATATATTTTTAGGTTCCTTCAAAGAACAAGAGACAAATAGAAATAAAAAATAAGAAGATGGCGTTCAACATTATGGAGTTTGGATTCCAAGATAATATTTTTTGATGATGTTTTCTATGTAAATATATAAAGGATCATTCTTCTTCACCCACATCTGAGAAAGATCATATTGTAAATGAAGTCAATAATGAAGAGATAATCTACTCACCCTTTACTTCACTAATTTGAGAAGATATATTTGGAGGTGTTTCAAGTAAAAGGGATTAATTTATCTGCTAACATGAACATGATCCCATAATCATAGAACCTTTTGATCATGAATCAAATATATAAATAAAGAAAATGTAGATTCACCCAATTCAATACCTATTTGATCAAGTTAAAGAATAAATAGTCCTCAGTGGTGTGCAAGAGAACAATGGATTGATATATATTTTAGAGGAAAGTAATCCATCAATGTAAACATAATTCCCCTTCACTCATTATTTTGAAAATGTTTGGATAACCTAGTCTAAAATGAGAAAATATTTGAGGATCCTGCTTATTCCAATTAGCATGAATTGATTAACCCTAGACTACTCATTGAAGAGTGGGAAGATGATAATAATGTGGATATCAACCATATTTAATTTATAGGAGAATCATGTTTTTTATAAGTTTTGCAATAAAATTATCAAATTCAAGAGAAAGAGGCATATATTTGTATACATGAAAGCGATGATTTGGTTTTTATCAAATAGGGGGACACTATAGTGGTTAATGAATAATCTACCTTCTCATGGTAATTAAAATAAGGTATAAATAATTCAAATCAAGAATGAGAAATAAATAGGGGAAGTAGTGATAATCCACTTCAACAATTCTAAAAGACTACAAGCTGAATCATGAGTGCTAAAATTTACATATGGGTGAACACAAGAAATTGATTAATTTTGAACATAAAATAATCCAATATTTTTTCCTTAAAGGCCCATGTGTTTTCATTTACGTTGGGACTCTTATTCCACATGTTTCCAAATGCCTTAGTCTCCTTCACCTTGATAGTTTTTCCTAATAAGTTAATAAAAGACTTATATTTCTGTAAACACGTTAATGGGTTTATAAACCCTATCAGTTCTATTTTTTCTATTGTGCATAACCATTTTGGATTCTTATATTCACTTTTGTTTACTAATTTTGGGTGTGCAATTATTTTTTTCAATAAATTCAATAATATCATGATGTTTTATCCTTCTATGTGTTGGATTTGATATCAAGACATTAAGCCCTTGATATGACACTTTTTAGCTAGAGACATCTAATGTGAACACAACCCTTATTGGATAATTAGAGATATCATAAGATATGCTAAGATCCATTATAGGTAACATTTTCCCAAAATATATTCAAACAAATTAACTTATGTTTTTAAATACAAATGAATTTTATCCTTGTATATCTTTCCAAACATCTAAAAATGCCTATAATTTCAAATTAAACAAATAAGTGCAAGTTTCAAGGTAATGATCTAGCTCAAAAACTCATGTTGATTTACCATATGATTGGGATATGTGAACTTGTTTCCAATTGTATGAATCAAGACATGAGTGTGTGCTACACATTTTATACAAAGATTTATATTAGGAAAATATGTGGAGCTTACAAGGCAATGATCTAACATGATAATGTGTGTTTATTACCATACAATTGGGATATGTGAATTGGATGGTAGTTGGTTGGATCAAGATATACATGTGAAATACACACTATCCATAATTTGTATAATACATTAGTCAGCAAATGATCTAGAGTTTTTCCACATTACTTTAGGGATGTGGTCCCACAGTCATATCCAACTATTTTACCCAAAATTTGAATTCATGAAATTTTTAATTTTTTGGTTCTCATATGGAAAAATCATAAGTTTGACACTAGGTCAAATGGGTATTATAGGTAGATCAGGTCTTCTATATGTTTCACTTGATAAAATTTAATTTTGGAAAAAGTAGAGAAATTAGGTACTATTTACACCTTAAATGCATGACAGGTGTAATTATTTCATTTTATCACATATTTCACATCCATAATCCATTTTGGTTCTTATTTGATGTGTTGGAAAGATATTTTCCCCAAAAAAATATTTGTCTAAAGGAAAAAAATCAAAAAAATCATATATTTTATGAAAAATCTGATTGGATAAATAAAATATCATTCACAAGTGTGTGATAGGCATAATTATTTTATTTTGTCATATATTTCATATCCAAACCTAATTTTTTTTCTTGTTGGATACAATGGAAATATATTTTCAAAATGATAATCTTTAATTATAGTATTAGAATCCAAAATTATATATATATATATATATATATATATATATATATATATATATTATGTAAAATCCAAGTAGATAAATTAGGTACCATTTGCACCTCAAGTGCATGACAAGTGAAATTCTTCCATATTAACATATATTTCACATCCAAAATCTATTTTGGTTCTCATTTGATGTGTTTAAAATATGTTTTCCTGAGGAAAATATTTTTATAAAGGATACAAGTTTCAAACTTAATATATTCTATTAAAAATCCAATTGGAGAAATCAAGTACCATTTACACAAGTGAGAAACGGTGAAATTCTTCCATTTTGTCCTATATTTCACCTCAAGACTCATTTTTGTTCTCATTTGATGCTTTGGAAATATATTTTCCCAAAGACCATCTTTGTTTAAAGGATCAAAATCCCAAACTTCATATATTTTTCCAACCAGAGATTTGTAACTTTAGATCTAGGTTGACCTAACCTCATGGGCTCGTGGAAGCACTAGATGTGTGAGAGTGATAGGTACATTGGGCACACTAGAATATAGAGGAAAAATACAAATTCTTATTTTGGCCATATATTTCACATCTGAACTCCTTATTTATATCCTTTTCAAATTATTGAAAAGATATTGAAACAAAAATTCTAATGATGTGAAATATTTGATCATTAGAGGTTAATTAAATTGGCTATAAAAATAGAGGGAGAAATTTTATTTCAATAATACCTCATGGGAATGCTACGAACAAATACTCTATTTTATCATATCTTTCATAGTTAGACTCTATTTTATC
This sequence comes from Torreya grandis, assembly GCA_037957365.1. Lineage (NCBI taxonomy): Eukaryota > Viridiplantae > Streptophyta > Pinopsida > Cupressales > Taxaceae > Torreya > Torreya grandis. The sequence continues at coordinate 565,671 of JARHVA010002695.1, read as the reverse complement.
TCTTGTTTGAAGTAATGGAAAGATATTTAAATGGGAAATATAATAATATGAAATATTTGATCATCATAGACTTTTATAGATAAGTTCAATTCTTATATTTTAGTCACATGTCCCTTTACAACACTCAGTTTCATATGTTAGTCTATGAAAAATATTATTTACAAATTCTACCACCCAATGGATAAAGATCAGTGTGCCTACATGATGCTTTATTTAAATATATTACATTTTTGTAATATTTAAATCACTTTATTTAAAAGTGATAGGTGAATGTAAAAATAGAATAGGAACCTTATAAAGAGTGGTTACAAGATTAAAAAAGGTCATTTTCATCCTCCTATGTGTTATAAACAGGAGAGATGACCATTGTAAAAAAGGTTCTTCTTTCTTTTAGCTCTTTAGGAAGGTTTGGCTACAACTTTTTATGTTTCATGTAAATTTCCAAATTTTTTAATGGAGTAAAAGCAAATTTCTCAAATATTTATTTTGATTTGTGGATTTTGATGTTATTTATTTGTGAAATTTATCTTTTGTTTTTAAATAGAAAATCCATTAAATTCTATAGTTTTTTTGGTTGTATATAAGTCATAGATTTTCCAAACTTTGTGTTGAAAACTCGATGTATGGGATTTATATTAAAAGTACTAAATTCAATTTATAAGGAGACTTTACACTTCAAAGCAAGATATTTTGTTCTCATATATTTACTTCTCCTAATTTTGTTTTCATGTGAGATGAATAATTTCTAACCACTTCATTTAAATCCAAGTTATTCCAATAGTTCTCTGATTTTCTCTTGCCATGAGTTTCTCACCTTCACTTCTATCCTCCTCCATTATTATCCCATTTTAAATTTCCACCATTTCCAAATTCTTTTCATTTTTATGATTTATATTTAAATGTACAAAAAACCTTAAAAATTCCATAATCATACAAATTAAATACCCCTCTTAAATGCAAAGAAAAATCACCATTTCAGCGACGATTTATCCATTTTTTTGTCATATTTGTCACCTCTAATTTAATGAGTAATATAAACAAACAAAACACAAAATACATACAAATTTTTCAACATGTATTATGAATCTATATCTTCATTCAATTCCTCCACTTGATATAAAATATTTGTTAAATTCCCAAAACACCCATATTATCTTTTATTATTTAATGAAGTTATGTTTTACAATCATTTGGAAGATTCCATATCTTCTTACTATCATTTATGGTTTTATTTCAAAGTCATATAATTAATCACTAAGAACCATTTTCATCTCTTTTCACCCACCTTTGTTAGACAAAATAACACTTCCACATTAGGATCACCAACAATGACATGCACATTTTTTCATAGATTGTATGTTTTAAAATTATTAATCACATGAACAAATTTATAAACCTTCCCATCCAATGGTGGATATTTAATCTCAATTTTTTAAAAATTATATCTCATAAAATCAATATGCCTTTCATCCTCTCTCATGCTTTTATGTCAAGACTAGTGAATTAAAACCCTTTGAGACAAAAGAGTAAATATAAAAGTCCATCAAATAATTATAATTATTGAGCATGATGGGATAAGTAATTCCTTTATTTAAAATTTTTAAGGTGCATTTAGATTAATCATTCCATTCAAATTTTAATTTTAATTTCAACATATCATTCAATGGTTTTAATATTTCAAAAAAATGAAAATAGTTTTTCTCACAAAATTAATTTTCCCAAAGAAATGTCTTAGTTCCTTTTTATTGTTTGGATATGGAATATTTAAAATAGTATTAATTATATTAGAGTCAATAAATATACATTATTTATAACCTAAATTCATTACAAATTTATCTTTGATTACCTAAAATATATTATTTTAAGGTTAAAGGAGAGACTATGTTATCTACAGTGATAAAAAACTTAAAAATGATCCATATTTTTTTGTCACTGCTTTAGAAAACACATTTATGTAATCCATATAAATCATGATACATTTATTAATAAATATTTTGAATTTAATATCCATATCTATTTGAAAGGTGGTACCATCATTAATTGAACTAAAAAGCATTCATTTATAAGTAAAGGTATCCCATATCATTGTAAATTTGGTTTTAAATATATCTTTTTAATTAATAATTACTTGATTATATCTGGAAAATTTATCCAAGAAAAATAACAAATATGACCTAATTACCATTTACAAGACTTTTTCAACAAATCTTAGTGGTCAGATGTCCCTTTCTAAATATTTATTTAATTCCTAAAGTCAACATTATAATTTGTAATGGGAAATATGATTCTTGTAGATAGTAGTTTCTGCACCTCTTGATGAATGGTTTCATAGATAAATGGATTAAGAAATAATTGCCTCTATTTGAATGATTTTTCATCAACCTTCAACATAATGGCAAAAGTCATTAGTTTTTAGTTTAAATATTTTCATCTCTTCATAATTTGAGGTCAAACTATCTTTCAATTATGAACATTTTTTAATAATTTTTCCTCTCTACATTAAGGTTCTTAAATTGACTAATTAATTATTCTCAACCATTTCTAAATTCATTGGCCCAAAATCATTATTTATCTTTATAATTTATAATTTGAGGTTCTTAAATTGACTAATTAATTATTCTCAAACATTTCTCAATTCATTGGCTCACAATCAGTATTTATCTTTATCATTTTTAATTTTAAGTTTGGAATTAGAAAATATAGCATTTGAATAAAAAATCAGCTCAAAAGAAACTAAACCTTTAGGAATATTGTTATGTCTAAAATTAATTATATGTTTATCATTCTCTAAAGATTTTATGTCTTAATTATCTTCAAAAATTTGGTCTTTAAAAATATCCATTATAGTAATGAATTGAAGAGTTTTTGATTCATCATAAAAAACTTAAAACTTACCATCACTATCATGGACAAACGGTATCAAAACCATTTCGATAAAATACTTCTTCAATGTGATGTTAGCTAATGAAAATAAGGTAAAAATATAACCAAGGATTTAATCATTTCATTTATTTCCTTAAGAACATCAATAATTTTTAAAGTCAATAATTATAATCCTAAATTTTATATTTATATTTATTTAAAATACTAAACTATATTTTGTATTTATTTAAGAATTTATATTTACAATAAAAATAACTTTTTAATTGATTTAAAATTAATTGAAAATCATTAATAATATTTAACATTATTTATTTTTTAGAAATTTTGAATTGAAAACCTAAAACCAAATCTTCATAATCAACCATGTTACTAGTGAATGGTAACTATAATATAAACACATCATGAAATTACTTACCTTAAGGGTTCACAATAATTTTACCTATTATAGACCCTTATTTTAATTTCACATAATTGAGTTACATAACTCATATCCATTATTCAAGTTTCTTGTCAATTTCTTTAATTGCAACATCTCTTAGATTCAATGTGTAAACACCTATTTCAATATCCACAACTTCCCAATTTTAATTTATTAATGGTATTCAGTGATCAAATACTTCATTTAGGCTTCCTTCTCAATTATTATTTAGTTTAGAGCACCTCCATGGAAACCACATGTGAGATAAAAGGTAACCTCTTGAATATCAAAAAGTAAAGTAATATGAAAGAAATCAATCTCAAATCACTTAATATAAATATTCAATCACATATAATTTGTAATCTCTTTATCATATTTTTTCACTATATTATTTACTAATATTATAAGATTAGTTTATCTCGAAATAAATGTAATCAATATTTTAAACACATTTACTATGGATTAAAGTAACTCATTATAGATAAGAAATTAATACCTTAAAATGTAAAGGAAAATGGAAAAAACTAACATAAAAATGTGAAGAAAATAAACACGATCTAAAGAAAAAGAAAATTGAAGATAAATTAAATAGAAAAAGTATAATACCCATAAATATAGAAATTAATAACAACCATTAAAATAGAATATTGTACATGTTGAATTAATGATAATGTACAAAAATACATGCATAAATTCAAGATAATAAAAAATACAAATATTTGTAGAAAGATTTATATTGAAATGTTGAAGTCACAAGAACTGGTTACAAAATGTGAAAGATGAAATCTGATCCAAATTGTATTATGAGAAGAATTGATTATAACATAGAAGATAAACAATTATTCCATTAAAAATTATGAATAAAGTGTTTATTATTTGATGGATAAATACAATTCGTATGATCAACATGTGACTATATCATTGAAAGATAAGTCTATAAACATCTAATAAGTAATTAAATTAAAATTACATCAAGCACTAGATATACCTAGGTGTCTTAAGCATTTTACTTAACCATCAAATAATTTTTCTTTAGGTTTCCTACAATTTAAGACCTAACTCAAAATAATTTTCTTCACAAAATAATGTAAATCATATGAAATAAGAGTACCAAGATCTTAGTACATGTCTATGACCTCATGTAATAATGTATCATCCAACTCATTTTAAACATTATAAATGTTTGGAAGTGGTTACAACCAAACCCAACAAGACATAAAAACTTTAAATTATAATCTAAATCTATAAACATAAGTTAATTAATTGAGGCTTCAACCACTTCTTTTAATATGTCACTTTAATGTTTTAGTTATCTAAGTTATGGTCTTAAAATATTAGGGAAAGTAGTAAAATGAGACCAAAGACACTCAACAAAAATATAAGAGTGTGGCCCTACATGATATCCTATATTTAGCTAAATAGTTCAGGTGATTTTTTTTCTCTTTATTGCTTTGATAATACTTTCTTTTTTCCAATTATAATGTTAACATCCATTGTTATATTTTTTTATTATTGGTAAAAAAAATGAGTTTTGAAAGTTAAAAAACCCTTTTATACTATCAAGATAAGATGAAACTTAATAGCACCAAAATAAAGAAAAAGCTAAAAATAGGCCAACAAAAACCACATTAACTTAACAAACAACCATTCTTCTAATTTTCAAAATCACTGATCTTATGAATTTATATATAATGATCCAAAAATAGTTTTATGACTACCTATTAATATTAAGGGTAGTTAAAATACTAAATCTACCTATAAATTAAAAAAATATCTTCTTTTCGAAAAAAAAGTGTCAAGGAGTCAAAATAAAATCATCATATGCTTGGTATTATGTAATCACAAAGTTAATAAAAAATAAACTATCTTGACTATTTAGGAGATTCCAAGATTAATAATTAATTAAAAACATGAAAATATGGTGGCTTTTAGATCCATATGAACCAAAAATAATACTACAGTTAAACCAAACTAAAAAACTATATTGAACTAAAAGGAATATGTAAATTTTGACTCATTAAATTCTTATCAAAGAAAAACTTATATCATAATGAGTTAGATGAATAGACAGATAAAAATATGTATTAGGAAAGCTAAACCAAAACTCTTAAAACAAAAAAATAATTATAAAGTCTATATATTTCTAACAAGAATGATAAATCTTCAAGGTGATATGTAACCAAATGCTCATAATATTTTTTTACATTTTTCACATAGTGTTTTGACTATTAATTATTTCATGTCAATATATTTAATGAGAATCAACATTAAAACATTAAACATAGGTTGATAAATAAGATTTCTGATAATATTTTCAATAAATTATGCATATCTTTTTTTTATAAATAAAAACCTTGAAAGTAATCTCAACCATCTAACCATGCAAACATTGCTAGATAAAAATGCAACAAGATCAAGGAAACCTTTTGATTTCATGCATGAAGCATCATACAACCAAAACCAAAAGTTATTTAAATAAATAAATATTAAAATAATTATATACAAATTTTTGTACTTTAGATCTATGAGAGATTATGACTTCAAATTATGGTTGGGTCATGATAGGACATTACTTTAAGTGATTTTATTTTTAAAAATATCTCTTGGCCAATAAAATCAGACTATCCAAAGTTTAACTTCATCAAAAAACCATCTTAACACAACCATATTTATGTCCAAATGAGTTAGTCCATAAAATGTAAAATCCCCTCTAGACAAATGACAATTAGAATGGCACAATTTTTTCTATAATCTTTTTTAATATTACTACAAAAAATATTTCCCATGGAAAATAGATAAATAAAACTTTAACAATGTAATAAAAATACATAAGATATAAATTTAAAAAATCTATATGCCCACAAAAAACATTGAGACTAAAAATATTTATAGGGATCTACTCTCCAAAACATGGATAATTAAATAGAAAAAGAAAAATATGAGTTCACTAATAAAATTGATGATTTATGGAAGAAGGGACACAACTCTCAAGCTATAAATTCTATGATATTATTTAGAAGTATAATAAAATAAATCTTAATAATGGTGGATGTCCCTTAAAAGGCACCAATACTATTTATTCAGTGTATCAAAAAGAATAAAGTTATTAATTTTTTTTCAAAAATAAATTCATCATCTATCAATTCCAATTTATAATTTTACAAATTTACTATATTTTAAAAATTTACTATATTTTCAAATGATATTTTACAATATTTCCTCATGATATGCCTTGAAATGATTTACAAATATGAATGATCAACTAACCATGTTTCAAAAACCCATCATCTAGTAAGTGGTCCCAAAAATTTCACCACACTAATAACCAATAATGAATACATACTTTATACCAGCATTTTATGATCTTGGAAATGGAAACTAGTATAAATTAATTAAACATGGAAAAAATAAACACAACCTCACAATGCTAATTGTATGACATGAATAACTTGGTAACTGAGTGAAGCACCATATAATTGGTCACAATATATAACTAGTGACATTTGTAAATTGATTTCATGATATGTATGTTTCCATTGATCCAAAAGCAAATACTTGCTAACCCTTTATGATGTGATTGAACCATTGTGAATTAGAAACATATGAATGGACACTTAAATCAAAAATAATAAAATTTCAAGATGAATTTTTTTTAATAATATTATAATTAATATAGTAATTAACTTTAAATACCACTAATATTTCCTAACAATTCTACCAAATCATTTTTGCACAGTGAGTAATCTTCACAAAAACCTATGCAATTACGTGATATGAATGGTAAAGTTTTTATTGAAATATTAATTATTTCATTAGATAAAATGACTAAGCAATTAACTTAAAACCTAAAATGCATAATGAAAATATATAAATAAAGTAGACCCCCTTTTACGAAACAATGATGGTAATGTCCTAGCTTAGATTTGGTAATAAAGATACTTGGACATCTTCATTCATTTATTTATTTTTAAAAAAGTGTAGGGGGGAGGGATAAATTTTGAAAATAAAATTTACACCATTAGGTTATGAAAAATCTATTGCACACGAGGGTCCAAATCCATTTGCATATGAGTATTAAACAACCCATTAATCACATTCCCTTGATATATATCTAATTGCACCACATTTTTAGTAGATTTGGTAGGTATAAAATTTAATTTTTTAAAGAGGAAAAGGGTATAAAATTATAAAAATATATATAATATTCAAATAAATTATATAAATCCTTACCAAAGGTTTGGCTCTTATAGTAAGTTAAAAATGGTGGTGTTTTACCTTTTCTTTTTATTTGATTCCACATTAGTTTTGGTTGGGGTGGTATTACCTTTTTCATTGAGGGATTTTATTAATAAGTAAATTTATTTGTGAGCTAGGTAAAATATTGAACATTAATATTGGATTTGGTATTTTTCATAATATTATAACCTTTTAATATTTTTTGGGTGATTTCCTTTTGTAGATCAAGAGTGTTTGTTCGTTGGGGAGGTGGTGAATTATTATAACCATGTAGATTAGGGGCATTTATTTATTATCTTAATTAATCTTCTTATCATGTAATTCTTTTTTGTTGATTTTAATCAGTATACACTTCGTCTAAGCTCCTTTGACATTACTTTTCCAAGTTTATTTAGCTCATTTTTTTTACTTTGGCTGCCAACTCATTTAATACAATACACCATTCAATCTTAGAGAGACATGTGATAATCAAGGGAGAAGAGGTTCCATCCTCCTTTGACATTTATATATTTACATTTATTTATAGTTCATTCACCACTCAATCTCCTCTCTGTCAAGGATATTTTTAGGAATCTAGGTTTCACCCTTGCTGAGGAGAAGATTGTTCATGTCTACCTCAAACCTATACCAACATTGGAGTGACCTATGGGCTATGGACTACCTAATATGTGGTTCAAACATATAATTTATGGGGATATATCCCCAAATTTTTCACTTAAATTTTCCCTAATACCTAATATAATCTCAATGAAAAGGGAAAAGAGATGAAAGTAATGAAAGAACCTAATCTAAGTGGTGATGCACCAATTGATTAGAGATCTACTCTTAGTCATTTCCTTTGAAATAATAAATGAACTTGATGGAAACTATGACTAATAATAATTATTGATGGTGTTACAATAATTAATATTTCATATGGAGGTTAAGTAGGATTCTTAAACTTAAAGGACAAAGGCCTAAACCTACACAAGATACTATTGACTTATGACACTTCAAGAACACTCCTACTTGCTAACACTTAATATAAGCTATAGTAGACTAGTAACCTAAAATTAGGTACATGAAAGGACATATAGATAATAACACAATGTATACATTATTTAAATTTATATTTCATGAATCACACTATCATTCAACAAGAAATCTACAAATGTATTCTATTGATTCAAATGAGTACAAGGTAATTTTGGCAGAGCTTTGCTATACCCAACCAAGGGATGTAAAAGTAAGAGATTAAATCCTACTTAAATATAAAGTTTTAAGGATAAGAGAGAATATTATAGGAATTATGGAGGCCATTATTGAGGTCAAGTTGGTGTATGGCAGTTATAACAAGCCCATTCCTCATCCTCAAGCATTGACATGCCTTCAATGAGTCCACTTTGGCATTTTGGGAAGATATGGAGGCTATAAATCCCAAGTTTGAATTTATAAATGCCTAAAAAAATTCATAAAATATTAAAATATTCCCTTCAATGGAAGTTACACAATGTAAATGGAGTGTGGATAGACCTCCAAGAGGCATTGGGTAGCTTACCTTCAATGTGCATGCAAAATGGTCCTTAAAACTACCTCTATCCTATCATAATGGCCTCCATTTTGGGATAAAATAGATTTAATGGAAGTTACCAATGCTTGAATATGGTTCATCAATGATACCACATCATTCTTTGCCTTATAAACCCTTCTACTTACAATATGAGTAGACCTATTTTACTTGTCCTTTAACTTTTTGCTCATATTCAAAATTTGAATGATCAAACAATTGAAATAAGATATTAAATAATTTTAAAAGACTCATATCATTATTAGGTTAAAATTTTATTCATTTAAATTGAGATATATTTAGTGTTTTTCACTTATAAACACATTAGCCCTTCATGACTAGGCCACTTGAACTGCTTCACAAACTGATATTTTAGGGAGAGATAACAAAGACACTTTAAATTAATTACATGGATCATATTAGAATTAAATGATTATATTAAGTCTTTAGATTACCATTTATATAGTTTAAAACTTATAGTTAGGATCTAAAACAAAATTTATGCCTAAAACCCTATAAACTTGCATTTTTAGGAAGTCACTGTACATATTTTGTACCATTAGAAGCCATGAAAATGATCCCCCTAAGTTGGAAACATGATATAAGTGTTGGAAAATAAAATTATGAGAATTTAAATGAAATTTTAATTAAACCTCTCCAATCAATTCACTATTAGGGTTTAAGTGAGGTTTAGGAGTGTTTAGGGGTTTAAGGGGTGGTTCATAGAGATCAGAGCTTGGATCTTTGAAATAATTACACCAAATTCAAGTGAATCAACCTCCACACATTCTCAAAAATTTTAGACTCCCCATACATAGAATACAAGCTATGATGATCATTTGAATATGCTCCTTATGAGAAGAACATGCCTTTTGAGTGACTTATGCGTGTTTATGAGTAGAATAGTCTAATTTAATGGCTTCTCTAGGGATCTAAATTAGCTAAATGGTTTTAAAACACTATGATGACCTTAAAATTTTGGGTAGAAACATTCATAATTCCCAAAATGTCTTCTACTTCACCTTTTGATGGCATAGTCATAGTAGAGGTTGTGGATTGGTCTATCTGCAAACATGAATCATGATAATTGGACTAAACCCTATGGTTACAAGGCACTATTGTATTGCATATAATTGTAGACACCGAAATCATGTCTACCACTTGGTTATTTTTCCCCCTCTTAGTCCCCTTTGGTCCACTTAACCACTCCTAACCCATGTCTTGTTAATTTGAAATAATTAGCTATTTTAAATTAATAAAATCCCTTTTCACTCTCTCCCTTGCCACCTCACCACCCTTGGATACCCTTCTTGGATTCTCTTCATTCTCCACATGGCCAATATTAATGCTTGGACTCCCATTCCAACTTCTCCCCTTTAACCTCTCGACCATTTTAATCACCTTCGACCGTTTCTCCCTCGGACTCGCTGACCCAACAGTTGGGAAAATTGGTGAAAGGCTATTTTTAGCCTTTTTCCTGCCTTCCACCCGCTGACGTCGGTCAACTATCGACCGACGTCGGTGATATTGCCAGCATCGATAGTCTTCATAACGGCTTTTTGCATCTGTTATCTCTCCTTCGCCTCTCTCTCGCATGGGATTCGTGAATCCTTCAATCCGTCAATCTTTGGCTCCTCTCTCTTCCACTGCTAACTCTTTGGCTGTAAGTACACATCAAGTAACACTCTCCAGGGACTTTGCATCAGTTTTCTACATCAACAATAGGGACTCTACCTTCATCAACATCATAAGCAACAACACCATCAGCACTCCTTCAGCCAGTCACAGATAAGTATTTTTTTTGTACTTTCATTGTGTTTTCTAGTTATTTGCTTCTAAGTATTATGAACTAGATTCAGTGCTCCCTATCAGACCAGCCCAGACCTGAATCCTCATATCCCTATCCCCCTATTTGTCTCCTCTATCCCTTGTTCCCTTTTTGACATTTTGTCCATTGTCCCAAAACTCTACACATACTCCCAGACCATTAACCAAAACCAGACTCTCAGACCCAGACCTCTAGACCATTCAACCAAGACCAAAACTCTGTCTCAGATCCATCCACAGACCAAAACTCATCTAGAACTCATCTACAGACTACTACCCCGACCGATGTCGATCAGTTCCCCAACTGACATTGGAAAACTAATTGACGTCGACATCCTTGACAACTGACGCCGGTAGGACCACCGACGCCGGCGACTGTGACCAAGCCGACAGCATCTTACAGGTAAGCTTTTGCTTCCATTTCCTTTTTAGTGTTTTATCATTGCAGTCTTTTATTATTTTTTTATTTATCAGACATCCTTTTATTAATTAGTGGGTTGACATCCCTCAAGCTTTTGCTTGGCAACCCACCATCTCCTTATCTAATGCCTTCTTTGTCTTAGTCTCTTTCTTTTGCAGGTGTCATCCTCCACAACCAAAGAGGAGTTCTCACGATCGTCTGGATTACGGTGCACAAAAATACATCCAGGTACATCAAGCCTTAGACCATTTCTTTTAGTTTCTTAATTCTCTCTTTGAATGTAGAAAGTGAAAATAACATAGAAACATTCTGGCACGCCCGGTGGGACCCTTAGGGCCTTCCTTGGGTTCCTTTCCTTCTTTTTTCATTTAGGTGCATTAGGTTTCTCCTTCTTCACCTCTTTCTTCTATCTTCCAAAATACATCATAAGTAGGAATAAAAAGAAGTTTTCTTTTATTTTCTTGCACTTCTAGACTAGTCAAAAATCATATCCTTCAAACTCTTTTCTCAACTTGTTTTCATTCCAACTTAACATTTCGACTTGGGCATTAAAAAATGTTGCATTGCATTTCTATTTACTTGCATTTCTTAGTCCACACTTAGTAATTAATAACTGCATATTGAATTAATCGTAGTCCACTTGATGTTACACATCCGAACCACTTGCACTAAATCAAACATCAAACTTACTTGAGACAAGGCCCGACTGGGATTTCATCCCCCAGCGGATACCTTACCCCTCCCTGGCAATCCCACTTGGATTTCACCACCAAGGGGAAAGCCCACTCTTTTCTCTGATGGAGGATAATCTCTAGGCAAGGTATATTTTGGCTAAGCGAGACCAGCTTATCACTGAGCTCGTGAAGTGAGGGGAGCTTGCTCCTTAGCACTAGGCCACATACCAAACCTAACCCAGACTCTTGAGCACCTAAACAAACCTGAAACCATCCATAGATTACCTCTTCTAGGACCCATTCTTTTATCCAACCTCCCCAAACACCACTTTAAGGCATAAGCCACAAGATTCTAAAAGTTGATTCGTAGGATTTAACACTTAGTGTCTACCTGTCTCCATCTCTATTTTTCTATTCTTATCTGCTTGTTTGAGCTTGTGAGGATGTTCTTCTTCTTTGATTTCTAAAAGCTCTCAAATCTTTTGGGTTTCTAGAAATCACAGTGATCGGCATCGGTTTTACCACCGACGTCGGCCACCTTTCCTCACCGACATCAGTTTTTTGACTGACGTCGGCCATCTTATATCACCGACATCAGTTTTTCAACCAACGTCGGTCACTGTCACAGTCCCTTTTTTTAAAATAGCAGCTTAAAACTTGCCCCTTTTTCTGCCAAAAACCACATTCTGAGTTTTTGAAACTAAAAAAACACAGTTTCTAAAACTTGACCCTGTTTGCCTTGAATGGTTTTGACACACAGTAAAACCAAGGCTCTTTTTGACCAAGCGAGACATTAACCGCTTCCGTCTTCCCCGTCCATAACCAGTCCTATAATGGAGTTCCACTCGGAGACTGAAAGAACTCCAACCCGACCAACCCCGACTCAAACCCCCATTGTCCCTGAAGGGGACCAAGATTTTGAAAGATTTCTGGACCTCAATGTCAAAGCCCTCTAAAACTATCTCATAAGAAACCAAATGTGGGACCTTTCAATTGTAGTGGCAATGACATCGATGTCATCCGATACCCAACCCATCATGACTCAGCCTATTGTCTCGACCAGTCACTTGACCATGGCCAATACGCAAAGTTTGGCCTCCCCATCTATTTTTGAACCTGCCTCCATCGGGGTATCATTGCCCCCTCAACCACACATAATTCAATCAAGTTCTACACCATACCAAAACTTGGTTGTCTCGACCTTGCCCACTCTTGCACCTATACACGCGGGAGTGACAACCTATCCTTTTACCAGTGCCACCACTCAACCACCTCTGGCGGTATCTAGTCAACTTGTGTCCTCTAATTTCATGACACAAGCCCCTTTGACCACGACATCTATCCCTATGACGTACTACCCTTATGTTGCACCTACACAAGTGCAACCAAGTACGTCATATGCCTCTTTGACCACCTTTCAGGTACCCTACAACCTAGGGGGTGCCCCACCTGCCAATCCGTTAGTAGACATAATCAAAATGCTAATGGATAAAATGTCCAGTCTCGAGACCTCTATCTCTGGTTCAAGCAATGCTCTGTCATATGAGAAAATTTGCAACAAACCCATTCATCCTTCTGTGCCCATCCAACCATACCCCAACCACTGGGAGCTTCCTAAATTTACTCACTTTCAGAGTAAGGAAGACCCGCAACAGCATCTTCGAGCGTTCTGACACGCTTGTTATCTCCTTGCCCATGATGATGTGTTACTTTTACGTACATTCCCTATGTCCCTTTCTGGCCCTGCCCTTGACTGGTATAGTTCTCTTACCAGGCATTCTATCTTTTTGTTCACCCAACTTGCCCAATTATTCTTTGACCATTTTTCTATCAACATCACCAAACAAGTCTCAATCACAGACCTCTACTCCATCAGGCAATTTGACGATGAATCAATAGTCGATTTTGTCGCTCATTGGAGAGGCCTAATCAACCAGCTCTCCTTCTCCTTGCCTCAACCTGAGCTCATTGAGCTCTTTTCTTGAGCATGTGCTAGGCACATCTCTTCTACCTTGTGGATCCAGACATTCCACACTTTCGATGAAGCTTTCACCATGGCAAGAAAGCTTGAACTCTGTGCCATCGATGAAAATAAGGTCAAATTACGTAATAACAATGCAAAATCTAATGACCCTTCTTCGTCCAAACCTTTTTTTGCCCACTCTCAGTCCAAGGGGTCAGCAAACACTGTCATCTTTAGACCATCATCTTCAACCAACCGACCTCAATTTTCAACATCAGACTACATCAATAAACACTTCCAATGTCAATCCATACAACGTCAATTCACTCTAATTGGAGAGTCATATGCCTCTGTCTTGGATAAACTCATCAAGCAGGGGGTCCTCAATCTCCCTTCAATCCGACCACATCAATTCGACCCCTCAACACCTATCCCTGCATGGTATAGGGAGAATGACTTTTACAACTATCACCATGTTAAAGGCCATGACACGGACAACTGTCAAACCTTCAAAAACATCATCCAAGACATGCTAGACAAGGGGGATCTTATCTTGGATAACCGAATGTCCCACCCAACCAAAACCTTGACATCTTCAAGCAACCCTTTCCTAATCACCCGCCTACTCAAAACAATGTCCAGACCATGACCAATGACCCTCAAGACCATGATATACACACGGTCGACACTGTCTTTTCTCTTATCCCTGACCAACCTCCTTCACAGGTGGAAGACCCTTCTTCCCCTATTCCTCTTCCACATGGTGAAGAACTTTCTTCTCCTATTAATCCTCCATCGACCTCTCTCATATTGGAGGATGCTTTGATGGCACCCACACCGACTGCCTCACCCTCATCCTTTTTGTCATCAATGGGGGATCATACATTCCCCACGCCTAGACCACACATTGAGACCATGACTATTCCTACGCTCTATCCAACTACAGAGCCACACTCTCCTATTTCTTCTCCACCAAGAGAAGAACCAGTCTCTTCGTCCATTTCGATCGAGGAAGACCCAGTCATGATTTCCTCTTATCTTTTGCCTGAGATTGTTACATCTCACTTGCCTCCATCCACATCCAAATCCAAACCCGAATCTAACCTTGCCTCACACAATAGTGGCCCTCACCTCAAACCAAAGAAGGCCACTAAACCACACTGGAGGACTCCTCCCCCACCTTCATCATTGCCTTCAATTTTGGGCCCGCATCCGTCCACTTTGATAGGGGTACTTCCTACTCCCATACTTCACAGAGGCAAGTCGCCTCCATTACTCTCTCAACCCATTAGACATATATCTCTTCCAATCCATCAACCAACACATCCTAAACCAAAGTCACCAACCCTCACTGCAACAAAACATCCAGACCTATTAGCAGGTTCTTATGCCTTGTTGTTACGGCAATTGTTGCAGTCCTCTCGTATCAATCTCCCACCGCTTAGACCATATCAATCCCTCAAACCAAAACTGCCCTGGTTTGATGACACTCACATTTGTGCGTATCATCACATGCCTGGGCACGACACTGAGCATTGTTGTGTCCTCAAGGTTGTCATTCACCAATGTCTAGGGAATGATACCCTTTTTCTCAACCACATTATCCAAAAACCTTCAACACTGCCCCACTCATCAACTCTCAAATTAAGACCATCTTGGTTTGACAACTCTAAATTCTGTCATTATCACCACACTCTGGGACATGACACTGAGCGTTGTTGCACTCTTAAAGCTATCATTCATCAATAATAGAGAAAGGATTCCCTTCTCATCAACTATCCTCTTGACCACCCCTTTGAAAAATCATCAACACCGACCCGTGCTTCTCAAACCTCATCACTTAAATCGGGATCTCCACGCCAAACTATGGTCCCTTCATCACTTTTAACCCCCTTATTTGACATCGACACAGTTAATCTAGCCACCAAGTCACAATCGACCTTGACCAATCTATCAAACATTCCCCCTAATCATTGGGGGAATTCAAATTTCATCCAACCTGACCTCAACCAGACCGTCAACCCGACCTCGACCAAACATTCAACCTATCCTCGACCAAACATTCAAACCGACCTCAAACAAACCTTGATCAAATATCAACTAATTTCTTTAGCATCGACCCTAAACTTTGACCAAACATTGACCAACCCATTCAACATCAATCAACATGTGACTAATTTGGAATGAAGTAAATGGGGCAAGTTTACTCCCAATTGACTCGGACCTTACATCATAACACAATCATGGGTCAGGACTTTGTCAGAACTTGAGCCCCTTTTATGTCTTGCATCTTTGACCAGTCCACTGTTAGTCAAGTAATTATTCACTTGACATTTAACTTGAGCTCGATCCCTTTAGCACTCCCCATCATTGTCATTCCTATCTCCTTCAACCCTTAATCCTACCCCTTTTGGCAAGCACGAACGCTTCGTCCTAATAAAAGGGAAACCCTCTAAACCTCTTTAGTCAAGTCCATGACCAAAAGTCCAGTCAACAAATCAATCAAATATATATAAAAATGGGATGCATATTCCAAGGTCCTAAAACTATAAATGTAGACTGCTCCCTCGAAGGATAGCTGCATCAGCATTGATGTATTTACTAGACTGCTCCCTTGAAGGACAGCTAGGCCAAAGTCATATCACAAACATAAAAAGTAGAATATAAACCACTCCCTCGAAGGATGGCTATGCATAAATCTTGCTATAAACAACACTATCTCTGAAGCTTTCTGCATCGATCAGCTTCATGACATGACCACAAAGCAAGACAATATCTCATCATAGGCTTCCCGCATCGATCAGTTTGCCTTCAAAAAAAGAAAAAAAAAATTGAATAACAAACCTTTAGAGTCATGGACTTGTTTATAGTCATTCTCGGGGTCACCTATAAAAGGGGCAAAGTTGTTCCTGCCAAAAAGGGTTCCCCCTTCCATCCATCTCATATCAAACCTATCACCCTTGCATACTCAAGGGATTTCAAGCTCACTTAACGTCAAGTGATTTGATTGCTTCTCTAACACAACCACTGGTCAATGACACAATGCATGAATGGGTCTTTTGTTTCTAAAAAACCCTTACCTATGCCATCATTCTGGTCCTTGTCAATGAAAGAGCAATTTGCCTTTCAATTTTGACACATCTTGGTCACGCATCCAACCCAATCTTTATCTATCCAACCAAACCCAAACCCAAACCAAACCAATCAAACATTTTCAGACCAATGACACGACCTAGTCCATTTCACATAGTTTCTAAGGACACCAATACCATATAAACTATCGACGACACAATTTATGTTAAGCATAAACCAATACTTGCTGAAGCATAAATAGACCTCAATTCATTTTTAGCATACATCCATCATGAATATGAAACATTGCTAGGGATGAAAGACCTCTCAACCAATGTTACAGAATACACCATTTGGAAAAGGCTGTAACATCTTTGTCTCCTCATCATTTTGACACATGACCAAATCAATCATCGACCAATCTTCTCAACTAGTCTGAACTACATTGGTCTAAGGCCCTAAGACCAAGGCTATGTAGGCAGCACTTAGATGACACGACCGTCTTCTGGGGTTAGCTCGACCACCCTCATTTGTTCGTCTCCTTGATGGACAAACCATTCTTTCCTTTGCCCAATCTTTTAACCATGACCTTGACCTCGACCAATGACCATTGGAGATCATGCCTATCTCCTTCGACCCTGACCACTTCTAAAGCGACATTACCTTGGTTGTTTTTACATGTATGCTACCCCTTGACTGGTTAGCACAATTGTGCGTAGACTATTTTTGACCCTCACAAGTATAAGATCGCAAGATGATTGATCTGCACTACTTGTGACATTTTCATGTTTCCAGGAGCACTTCCTGAGCCTAGGATACCTAAAACATGATGACCATTTGGAGCTACAGCTTAGATTGAATAACTCAATCAACAGACGACCAAATGCTGGGGCTCGGTTATTTCAATTTTGGCATTCCTTAACCCTCGACCTATGACAATTTGACCTAACCATCTCATGCAGTGGTATGCGCGCAATCACAACTTTTGCAGTGTTTACCCTCACCCCTTTTTCATCCACTCTTTGTCAAATCAACACCCAATTCTAGATTCCCTTTCCTCAACTCCTGCTTTGAGGGGGAATACCTCATCCATAATCAGGGCAACCCAACCCTCTTGTTTTTGTCTTGCAGTTCACTTGAACAACCAACAAGATGAAATCAACCTTATCCCACACCTGGGGCAACCAACTCCTATTTTTGTCTTGTAGTTCATCTAGAATAACCAACAAGACAAAAAGGGGCAAATGTAGACACTGAAATCGTGTCTACCCCTTGGTATTTTCTCCCCCTCTTAGTCCCCTTTGGTCCACTTAACCACTCCTAACCCATGTCTTGTTAATTTGAAATAATTAGCTATTTTAAATTAATAAAATCCTTTTTCCCTCTCTCCCTTGCCACCTCACCACCCTTGGATACCCTTCTTGGATTCCCTTCATTCTCCACATGGCCAATATTAATGCTTAGACTCCCATTCCAACTTCTCCCCTTTAACCTCTCAACCATTTTAATCACCTTCGACCATTTCTCCCTCAGACTCGCTGACCCGACAGTTGGGAAAATGGGTGAAAGGCTATTTTTAGCCTTTTTCCTGCCTTCTAGCCACTGACGTCGGTCAACTGTCAACTGATGTCAGTGATATTGCTAGCATCGATAGTCTTCATAATGGCTTTCTGCATCCGTTATCTCTCCTTCACCTCTCTCTCGCATGGGACTCCTGAATCCTTCAATCCGTCAATCTTTGGCTCCTCTCTCTTTCACTACTAACTCTTTGGCTATAGGTACACATCAAGTAACACTCTCTAGGGACTCTGCATCAATTTTATACATCAACAACAGGGACTCTACCTTCGTCAACAGCATAAGCAACAACACCATCAGCACTCCTTCAGCCAGTCACAGGTAAGTATTTTGTTTGTACTTTCATTGTGTTTTCTAGTTATTTGCTTCCAAGTATTATGAACTAGATTCAACACTCCCTATCAGACCAGCCTAGACCCAAATCCTCATATCCCTGTCCCCCTGTTGGTCTCCTCTATCCCTCTATCCCTTTTTGACATTCTGTCCATTGTCCCAAAACTCTACACATACTCCCAGACCATTAACCAAAACCAGACTCTCAGACCTAGACCCCTAGACCATTCAACCAAGACCAAAACTTTGTCTCAGACCCGTCCACAGACCAAAACTCATCCAGAACTCATCTACAGACTACTACCCCGATTGACGCTGGTAAGTTCCCCAACTGATGTTGGTAGACTAACCGATGTCAGCATCCTTGACAACCAACACCGGTAGGACCACTGATGCCGGTGACTGTGACCAAGCTGACAGCATCTTCCAGGTAAGCTTTTGCTTTCATTTCCTTTTCAGTGTTTTATCATTGTAGTCTTTTATTATTCTATTATTTATCAGACATCCTTTTATTAATTAGTGGGTTGACATCCCTCAAGCTTTTGCTTCTGGGATCAATCTTTTGCTTGGCAACCCACCATCTCCTTATCTAACGCCTTCTTTGTCTTAGTCTCTTTCTTTTGCAGGTGTCATCCTCCACAACCAAAGAGGAGTTTTCACGATCGTCTAGATTATGGTGCGCAAAACTACATCTAGGTACATCAAGCCTTAGACCATTTATTTTAGTTTCTTAATTCTCTCTTTGAATGTAGAAAGTGAAAATAACATATAAACAATAATCTAAAAATCACTTTAGATACCTCAAGAAGTAGCATCGTAGGCTTGATTGTATCATTTAACCCCCTTTGGATGCATATAATAATTTATTCCAACACCTAAACTTATCTAACTATTGAACCAATCATGGAGGTAAACATGGAGGATGATAGAGGGCTTGTTAAGATGCTACAAGGTTCATTCTTCTTCTTTGACCTCATTGTGCACACATAGACACTCTACCTTCTTGTTTTTGAGCTCAAAATAGCACTTTCAAGCCTATTTCATATAGTTTGACCCATACACATGCCAACCAATGGGTCACTATGATGCTCATAGGACCTTAAGAGGCCTTATAGTTCATTTCATGGTCAAATTATCTCATTTGAATGGGTTTTAAAGCCAAACTCCACCATCAGGTCACTTCTAGGGTTTGTGCAGGGTTTGAGATATCCACCATATTAATGATGGTTTATAGAGTATGAACATCCAAACCAAGAAAAAATTCCATTAATGTATAGAGAATTTACCTCCTCATCTTTCATTAATGGTCTGGTTTCCCATGTAGAGGGTTCGTAGAGATATGAATGTTAGAAAGTGTCAATAGCGTTGTTTTCAAGTAATTTTGAGTGCTTATTTTCTTAAGGTTCATTCATAAAGTTTAGCCCATAACTTCCAACCAATCCTTCATAAATTTTTGGTATATATAGAGACTTAAACTTACCTAGGATAGTTGGCTCTAAGCATGCATGTGGTGGAGTGGGTGAGCATTTCAAGATGGTCTTCAAATTGCTTATGGGTAGGATGACTAGCTCGAGTAGGGTTTGAAGATAAATTGATCAAATTTATCACCTCTTGGCACTTGAAACCTTATTAAAAAGTATTAATCATCCTC
Source organism: Torreya grandis (assembly GCA_037957365.1). Lineage (NCBI taxonomy): Eukaryota > Viridiplantae > Streptophyta > Pinopsida > Cupressales > Taxaceae > Torreya > Torreya grandis. The sequence continues at coordinate 545,069 of JARHVA010002695.1, read as the reverse complement.
ATATACCTCATATTATCCATTTAACTTTTTATAATAGGTTGAATGAATCTCAATATGGCACTAGGGTCTATAAGTAGGCTTATATGATTGACTATGTTGGCTTATCTCCATGGCTCTTGACTATAGATATAGGTATTATAACTTTGTATGAGGTTTGAGAAACCTTAATAATCATCCATAACTAAAAAAAAACCTTTTTGGGATCCCAAAAATCTTGAAGACCGTTTATGGCATGAACGCACCCTTTCAACCCACAGACAACTGTCATAAATAGGGATTTTTCTAAGACAAAATAGTGGGTATACCCACTATTTATCTAGCCCAAGTGTATACATGAGTACCTTTAATGGGTCATTATGACCATTCTTACTAATTTTAGAGGCTTATCCATGACCACAAAAGTCCCAAACTATCATTTTGGCTCAGACTAGTAGTTTATTGATTGTTGACTATGTTCTTAAACATGAACACTCTAAGTATGGCCTTCAACATTATCCCCTAAGGTACTTGTGATAATTGAGGTGTCCCTAATGTGCTCAAGGAAATTTTTATGCTCATATGATGGTTTTAAAACACTAATTTCTTTGCATACCTTACCCTCATGCTTATGGCTCAAGTCTACATATGCTTGTGTGATTCTAAGCCTACATGGGTGTTACTTTGCCTTCTCAGTGGTGATGACCATCAAGTGTTACTCTTTTAAATAGTATTAACTTGATATTTCTTATATGAACCTATATTTTTATCTCAATAAAGATGAAGACACCAATATACCTTAGTAATGTCACATGTATCCACATGATAGTATGACTATCTATAGTGGTTTAAATATCAACCCTATATGAGAAGAAGGTGGTCTACAATAATTTGAAACTCCTTTATGGAGAGATCATATCATCATTTACTTATTTAAGATGTAAATCTTCTGATACTCACATCAATCTTAATGACTTTGGACTCAAGTATACATAGTGTCTTTTGGGGACCCTACTATAGTAAGCCTAAAAGGGTTGGCTATAGGTGTACATTTGCCTCCTTAGTTCACTATATGGCCATATATGACCATTATCTTATGATATCATTGATCTTAATGGTCCCAAAGGAGTATGGATATATTTTGAAATTATATAACCTTATAAGGAAGGGTGGATGAATGGAGGAGGATGGTAGTGGAGATATATGGAGTGTGGTGCATGAAAATAAGGGTAACATAGTGGAAATGGTAGTGATAAATTAATGAAATGACATGATCATGAAAGTGATGTGAAATAGAAGGTAAGAAACTTTCAAAGACCAATCTAAACCTTTCATACCTTTATACACATACCTAAACAAACATGGAACTTTGGAGGTAGATATGGATCATACACAATCCTAAATTGAAACCTCAAAAACTTAGAAAATCCTTAACTTTCACAAAAGGCCTTAAACTCTACTAAAAGTGACTGTGAGCATTAGGAGGTAAAAAAGATGGTTTATAGGCCTATGAGGCCACTCTGGAGGTTTAAAATCTTATTCTGAATGGCATGAGGATTATTCATCATTAATTTAACTCCTCTTTTTATGTTTTTGAGTTACATTTTGAGCTCTACAGTGGGCCACACACAATTTTTGTCTTCCTTTGGTCTTCAAATATGCATAAGTCCTTATTCCTTGGGATATTTTGAGATGACAAGAGACCAATATACATTAAAATTGAGCAAGGAGACATTATAAACCTTGAAACACCTCTTCAAACCCTTCAACTAAGCCCACAACATATGGTGAAGGCATTAAACCTCTGTTCATTACATAGACTTATCTGTAGACCATACACATGAGCTAGTCATGAAGCTCTGCTAGTGATGTGATCCCACACATGTGAATCAAGTGTTGGAAATGATATGGAAGGATCCTTAAATATCCAAGGCAACAACATCCATTAGTTATTTGAGAAGACAAATAAAAAATTCCTAAAAACTATTTAGTCCAAGTTGGCTTGTGCAGGTGAGAAGGGCATACAAATTCCTTAAATTATTAAGGAATGTTCATAAATATTATAAAACCAATCCCCAAATAAATTCCCATGGGTGGAAGATTCATGAGTGTAGTTTCGCTAGTTATGAGCTTGAGTCCCCACTCTCTCTCCTCTATACAATATAAGCATAAACTTGAGGAGTTATCTGAGTCTACCAATGAGATCAAGGGAGAGATTAGATAGTTTTGAGATTTCATGGGATTGAAAATTTGTGATTTCTTCTCCGTTTGACTTTGCTAACCTCCCTCTTCAAAAACAAGACTCCATCTAAGATAATCTATACTGTATAGATTTATACTACTTAAGAAGCCTCTATAACCTACCATTTTCTCTACAATTTTCCTTTTTTCAAACCTAAAATATCATTTTCAAGTGTTTTGAAGGGAATAAGAGTCATATGGAACTTTTAATTTGATGGTATAAATTGAGGGAGTTGAAAATTCACTATTTGGCTTGTGTAGGCCCCATTTATGAGGAATTAGTCATTAACCATAGTGTTAATGGATTCAATGAGGTATGAAATGGTATAGAAGTGGCTTGATGAGGTTTATTAGTCCCATTAGACGTGTGTGGGTGACTTATTGGTATATCAAGGCCAGATTGGGTCTCATTATGACAAAAAAATGTTGACTTTATACACATATATAACCTTAACAGGGTATCTCAATTGAATTATCATGCCAATACATATAAAATACCTTTATGACGTATGATAAACCTCAAATTAACCTTAATACACCTTCCATGATGTTCTTTGAAAGATTAAAAATTAACATACCTCATGTTATCAAGCAAAACCAATGTGTTTATGAGTCTCTATCAAACTGTCTCCTTAATCCACCTTCAATCTAGAATCTCTCACATGTTGGAGACCCAAAAAAGTGATCAAATACCATTTAACATTTTTGATCATCATGATAACACTTGAATCAATCTAGAAATGAGATATAAAGACTAACAAGGCAAAGTTATAGGATTACAGGACCATGGACTGCTTGAACAATTCTTCACAAACTCATGATATGAATGAAAACCATGGTACCAATGATTAATCAAGATTAAAATAATTAGGTGGACCCATTTTTAGGTCTGGGACTAGAAATTGGTAAACATTTCTAGTGACTCAACTAGCTTCACTAGCCTGCTGGTCAAAGAACTCATAATTTTTTTGAACTTGTTCTTGATTGCTTGGCAAATGAAACATGACTGCATATGGAGTATACCTTATACCTTGAATACTTTTAATTAATTAGACACAAAAAATCAACAAAGACAACAAGGACATACCACAATAAATAACAACAAGACATAGCACTGAACACTAAGCACATATGCAGAAGCACTTAGAGAGAAAAGAAAACTCTATCTAATTATGTACAAGAGGACTATGGTGAAGATTAATAGCATAACTTGAGGAACCCCCATTAATAGGGATTGGGAGTTTCTCACCATTAATATATAAATTTTAAAGGCATTATATTCCTTATATTTGGTGATGAGGTAAAGTCTACTCCAAAGGCTATAAAATTTGGAGTGTTTTCCTAGATTTACACGGTCCTCATCCCATTTGAGGACTACATCTCCTTGTTGGAATTTTCTAGATGAACCCCTTTTTTTAAATGTCATCTTTAATTGATGTTGATTATACCACATGATATGCATGATACTATCCCTTGTATCCTCTAACTATCTCAGCTCATTCATCCTCACTTACAATGCATCATCTTTGAAGAGCTCAAGTTGATGGGAAAGCTCTAAGGTAGGAAGTTCAAGGTAAATAGGCAATATTGAATCTATACCATAGACAAAGAGGTATGGAGAGTTTCAGTTAGATCTCTTAGGTGTAACTCTATCTTCCCATAAGGTAGTTTTCAACCTTGTATGCCACTCTCTTTGGCTATCCTCCATGGTTCTTTTGATGATCCTTATAAAAATATTGTTTGTGGACTTTGCTAGTCCATTTTCATGTGGGTAATAGTTAGGGGATTCCTTGACGTATATGCCATGGCTAAGGGCCCACTCACATACTTTAATACTACTAAAGTCCAAGGCATTATCAAAGATGATTGTTGAAGGCAAACCAAATCTAGTTACAAGATTATCATAGAACTCCAAGATTGAGTTCTCATTAGACTCATTAAGTGCAACTTCCTCCACCCACCTTGTAAAATAGTCAGTGGATGTGATGACCCACTTATTTCCAGCACTAAAATGGGGATGAATAATTCCTATGAAGTCGAAGCTTCACTACATGAGGGGATGTTTAGCTTGGATTGGTTACAAGGAAAGGGCATCTAGCTTCTATTTTCTAGTGAATAAAGCATACTTTGAAGACCTTCTAACACAATCATGTGAATAGATAAATAATTTAGGAAAAAAATACCCATCTCTAATGATTTTGGAGGCTATGGTCTTGGCATCAAAGTGCCCACCAACATGTCCATCATGAAATTTCTCAAGTAGCTTGTCAACTTGGCTTGATTCAACACATCTCAAAATCATGCCTCCTACATCCTTATTAAAGAGCACTTCATCTATCAAGACATAAGGTATGGTATATATTATAAAGTACCTTATTTTGGTCCCATTTAAATCCATAGGACATTAGACTATTTTAAGGAATTTGACCTCATCATTAGTCTAGTTGAGGGGAGTGGCACTTGTAACTACCTGCTAACTATCATGGACTACTAATACTTTATCTTTGTCTTCCTTTACCTCTATTGCAATATGATCACATAAACCTTTACCTCTAATTAGCTTGGTCACTCTCACCTCAATGTCATATTACATGCACTTTGTTACCCACCCATCTCTCTTCTCACTTAGATATCTATTGAGTATGAATTATTTAATGGTTGGGTGTACCTCATAACTATGACCTAATTTTTAGACACCATATTCCTAAAATTATTAAATCCTCTCATAATAATAGGCACATGATTCTCCATAAAGGTATATCTTTCCTCATATCCTTTTAAGGCCTAACTAAATAAGACAATTGGCTATTCTAAGCCTCCATTATTATGATGTATAAGCATAACAAAGATTGTATCTAATGTAAATAATGCATATAAGAAGAAATATTTTCCAAATTTAGGGTTAAAGAGTATAGGGGCTTGAGAGATGGCCTATTTGATGGCATCAAATCTCCTCTTTCCTTCCTTGATCCATGTGAATTATTTGTGCTTCCTAAGCATGTGAGTAAGAGGCTTAATTAACTCTAAAAAACCTAGGATAAACCTAATTCTAAAGTTGATCTTTCCTAAGAAGATATACAAAACTTTCTTTTGTTTGTGTAGGGGTAAGGACAAGATTGATTCAACCTCTCAAGGTCTATAAAAAGACCATAATTTGGCACCACATGTCCCAACAATTTACTCTCATGAAAAAAAAATGCATTTCTTAGAATTTAAGGACACTCCAAACTACCTATACCTATCAAATACCAACTTTAAATGTTCCATGTGGTCTATTGGATCCTTTAAGATCACAATGATGTCATCAAGATAGATGAGTACCATCTCAATAATCAACTCCTCAAAGTCAACATCCATTTCCCTTTGGAAAGTTACCCCTACATTAGATAGTCCAAAGGGTATTTTCATGTATGCATAAGTGCCCCACTTTGTAGTGAAGGAAGTCTTATGTCTATCCTCCTCTTTGACTAAGATATAATTGTATCTAGAGTAACCATCAATTAATGAAAACCTCTAAGAGCCTAAATTTATCAAGGATATGATACATGGAGGGCAGTGGGTAGTGGTCCCTCAAAGACACCTTATTAAGGCCTCTAAAGCCAACACATAGGTGTATCTCCCCATTATTATTAATTAAAGGCACAGGGTTTTCTACCCATTAGGAGTGATTAATGGGCAATATTATCTTAGATTCAATAAATTTGAACAACTCTCTTCTCATGAACTCTTCCACCTTAGGGTAAACTAGCCTTTACTTATGGCTTACCAATTTTGAATTACTTTCCAATTCTATGGTGTGTTGGGAAATATTGGGGTAAAATAATTTCAAGTCATGGTATTCTCATGAAAACACATCATTATGTTCTTGACACAAATTAATGAAGGTATCTCTTTCTTTTGCTTGTTTACTTTTCCCAACTTAAGTGGTTTGTCCTTAAAGATGACTATCTTCTCATAATGCTCTTCTTTAATTGAGATAATTATCTTATCCCTTCTCATATGATAATATTAATTTAATATTCACTCTAATGTCACTAACCCCTTGGGAAATTTATTAGTCCTTAATTGCACTATTATTTCATCAAACTGATGCTCCTACTTAGCTTGGTTATGATAGCATTCTACCTTTTTCATGAGAAAGCAAATAATATGCTTATCACTATCAAATACCTACCAAATAACCTCATTATTAGGTATATATGGCCTATATATAACCTTTATTTTTTATTTTCCTTGAGTTCCCTTGACTCCATCTATAATGTCATATTGGGCACCATTGGCTATAAGTCTATTTTCATGGTGATTAGACTCCCTTGGTATATAATATATGTCAAATTCTATGAAGTCCTCTAAGAGGTCCCATAATCAATGCTTGTAGGTCTTCAATAGATTATTCTTGACTAAACTAACACCCCTTACTTAATGCACTACAAGTTCACTATCACCTTTCACTAACAAAATTTTTATGCCTCTTCTCCTTGCCTCTTGTAGCCCATGTATAAGGGCATCATACTTTGCTATGGTTGAAGTAAAAATAAATTAGAACCTCATTGATAATAATTAATTATTATTTTAATTATAAACTATCATTACTCTTGTCACATTTCCATTTTTTGACCTTAACACATCAAATAACAAGGTTCATATACCATCATGCTCTTGAGTTGGGCTTGTGAGACTAGGAAAAACAACTCATTCTTCATGCATATAGTATACTCCAAGGCATACATCCTCAATGGTATTTTAGGTCTAAAATCCATAGTTATCAAATACCCATTCAACAAGGAGTAGATCTGAGATGCTTTCAAGATGATCATTGGCTTCTTGCTCACTAACATTCTCATCCTCATCTACTATAGTTTAGATTACACTAGAGAGGTTGGGCATATAGGGTTATAAGTGGAACTTAGAAATAGGTTCATACCTAATGGTTACCCTTGTCCTATATCTAGTCCTAAAGACCATGTATGACCATTCAAATGAAAGGTATCCCCCAATATTTATAGTGAAATCCCTAGATAAGCATAGGGAAAAGTATGGAGGTAGCTCAAAGACCATGACATCTTGTGAGATAGCGAAATTTGGGTAGGATGATAACATAATTTTGAGATCCTTTAAGAAACCTAATATATTTGTGGGAGATCCATCTAATTTCAAGACTCCTTTTTCATTGGGCTCATACTTGAGTTCTAGCTTATCAACTATGGCCTTTAACATGGCTGAGGTAGAGGCACCACTATCTATCATGTAATTATGGATAAGGAAATCTCCTATTATGACTAAAAAGTATAATGGAGGTAGATTAATAAACTTTGGATCTTGTAATTCACTAGGATAACTATCATTAGTGTAAAATGCACTCACCTTATCAACTTACTTGTTGATGGGAGAGAGCTTGGAGAGCTCTTATTGGAGAATATATTTATACATTAGAATAAGTATAACATCCCATATAAGAATGCTAACATTGGATCTCTCTACGTATTCCATAATATTTAAGGTAAGATTGACACTCTTGGGCTGTAACTTGGAAGTAGAGGCATCACTTGTGACTTGAGTAACTTGTGGAATGAATGGAATCTTCTACTATTGACCATGTGTTTGAGATGTTTGTTGAGTTGAAGAGGTATTGTAAACTATAGTTTGAGTGGTAGGCTATTTAATCACTTGAGGATGTGTTGGAGAGGACTTAGAATGCCCCAAGTTATCATCAATAATTATCCTTTTATCCCTTATGTGGGCTACAATTGCGTCATCTGGATTTAGTATATTCTATCCTAAGTTCGCTGTGACATGCTCAAAGGTGTGATCTCCTTATTGGAAGTTTATAAATGTGGTGTTAGTAGGTAATTTTATCACATTCCCTTGTTGTTATTTTATAATTTCTACTAAAGTCATGGCAAGCATGTGACCATGAGGAATTGAAGGACCTTCTTGTGGGGGAGGTATGGTGCCATGAGATTGAAATGTAGGAGCCTATTGAAAACAAGAATTATGATATGTTTCCCTAATTTTAGCCATTACCATTGTACTTGATTTCTCCCATGGAAAATACCATTGACCCTCTTATACAAGATTGTTTTGTGTTGGCACCAATGCCCTTGAACTACTTACATTATTGAGGTTATAGCTATTGTGGGGTCTAGCCTATTTGATCTGACCTTGTACTTGTTGATTTGGTGGATAAGGGGGTCTATTATAAGGGTAAGATGGATATGAATCCTAATAGGGGGATTGATAGGGTCTGTAAGATGTATGTTTCTACCTCTCTAAGGCTACCAACTTGTTTTATGCTTTTAGTAAAAGTTTAATCTCTCCAAGCCTATCTACTTGTTTACCATCAGATTGGCCTTGATTAATTTGAGCTAGAAATGGAGCAATGGTGGGGGAATTAGGCTGGAGCTCAAGAAATAGGGTCATGATGGGTATAAGATTCAACTTTCCTACTTGTATCATGAAATTCTCTATTCTTATAGAGATTTCATATGCCTATGTTAATGTGGTCCCACCCATGGACTATATCAGTACAACAACATCAAAATTTAAGTCTCTTAGGTAATATATAAAGGCATAATTAGGTGTAGGATTGATAATGATATGTATATTATCCTAAGTATTTAAAAATATATAGTTAAAATCAACCATAGATGCCTAAGGTGCCCTCTTAATTGAGGTAAATTACTCAACCAGTGATGCATGGTCACTTTTGTATTCAAAGTGTTTATACAGGCACTCACCAAACTCATCCCAATTGTTTATGGAGGCTAGAGTGAGACCTATATACCATTGAAGATATTTTCATCTCAAGGAAGTTTCTAAAAGTATCATGGTTACATTTACTTAAGTGATGTTGTGTATTAAACATAGGTTTGCTATATCAACTATGTGTTCTACAAGAGTGGTGGAGTTTTACCCTATGAAATATGGAATTTTTTTCAATGTATAAACTAGTATATCATCAAAGTGGTTGATGTTTAAAGGGATACCACCATTTAAGGGTACATACACTTACAATCTAGACCTTGCCATTGAGGTTGGTAGACTTGTAGTAGGCTATGCATGGACACAATTAGAAAAATTAGGAGGATTTAGAGAATTAAGGGGTGTGAGATTTGGATTAACTCTAGGGAACATATTTATCCTTGATATGTCTAATAATAATTCAAAAAAATCAATCTACTTACCTTTTGAACCTGACCTAGTGGAAACTTGTTACATGAAACTGCTTTTCAATATTCCATTGATTAACTTTATCCTTCTAGATGTCTTCCCACATTGTCAATATTGTTAAAGTATGTCTCTAAGGCCCTTATTATATGATATCATTCGGTGTGATATAATTTTTATGAATCTAGGTTTCACCCTTACTAAGGAGAAAATTGTTAATATCTACCTCAAACCTATACCAACATTGGAGTGACCTATAGGTTATGGAATACCTAATATGTTAGTCAAACCTCTAGATTTTATGGGTATATCTCCCCTAATTTATCACTTAAATTATATCTAATACCTAATATAATCATAATGAAAAGGGAAAATAGATGAAACTGATGAAAGAACCTACTCTAAGTGGTGATGCACCAATTGATTAGAGATTCACTCTTAGTCATTTCCTTTCAAACTATAAATGAACCTGATGGAGACTATGACTGATAAAAATTCTTTATTGTGTTCTAAGCATGAATATTTCATATGGAGGTTAATAATGATGCTACAAATTTAAGTAAAAAATCCTAGACCTGCACATTTACTATTGACTTATGACACTTCAAGAACACTCCTACTTGCTAACACTTCATACAACCTAAAATAGACTAGTAAACTAAATCTAGGTGCATGAAAGGACCTATATATTATAAAAAAATTCATACATTCTACAGATAAAACTTTCATGAAGCACACTATTATTTAATAAGAAATCTACAAATGTCTTCTATTGATTCAAATGAGTACAAGACAATTTTGGTAGAGTTTTGCTACACCCAACCAAGGGATGTCAAAGCAAGAGATCAATGCCTACTTAAAAATAAATTTTAAATGATAAAAGATAAAATTCCACGTGTGGGAGAGGCCATGAATTAGTCTAAGGTGGTGTATGGTAGTTATAATATGCCCATTCCTCATCCTCAAGCATTGACATGCCTTTAATGAGCCCACTTTGGCATTTTGGGAAGATATGAAGGCTATAAATTCCAAGTTTAACTTTATAAATGATTTAAAAATTGATTAAAATAGTCTAATATTCCCTCTAATAGAAGTTACACAAGGCAAATAGAGTGTGAATAGACCTCCAAGAGGCATTGGGTAGCTTCCCTTTAATGTGCATGCATAATGGTCCTTGAAACTGCCTCTCTCATATCATAATGAACTCCATTTTTGGATATAATAACTTGAATGACATATACCAATTATTAAATATGGTTAATCAATTCTACCATGTCATTATTTTCCTGATATACTCTTCTACTTGCAAGATGAGTAGACCTATTTTACTTATCCTTCAAACTTTTTACTCATATTCACTATTTTAATGATCAAACAATGGAACTAGGATCTCAAATCATTGGAAAAGACCTAGATAATTATTAGGTTAACCCATTATGAATTGGAATTTAGATCTCTTGAGTTTTATTCACCTATAAACACATTAGCCCTTCATGACTATGTCACTTGAACTGCTTCATAGGATGGTAGTTTAGGGAGAGTTAACATAGACACTTTTAGTCAGTTCCATGGATCATATTGGCATTGAATGAGTAGAATAAGTTTTGAGCTTACCCTTTCTATATTTTATAACTTATATCTAGGTTCTACAACATAATTTATTCCTAAAACCCTACAAACATGCATTTTTAGGAATTGACCATATAGTTTTCATACCATTAGAAAATAAACATGAGCCCCCTTGAGCTGGAAACATGATCCAAGTATTAGACAAGAAAATTCTAAGCATTTAAATGCAATTTTAATTAAACTTATCTATTCCATTCACTATTAAGGTTTAAGGGAGGTTTAGGAGTGTTTGGGGGTGTAGGGTGGTTCATAGAGATTAGAGCTTGGATCTCTAAACTAATTACACCAAATCTAAGTGAATGGACCTCCCCACCATCTCCAAAATGTTGGGCTCCTGATGCATAAAATACAAGCTATGATGAACATTTGAGGATGATCTTTATGATAAGAACATGCCTTTTGAGTGACTTATATGTGTATTAAAGTAGAATGATCTACTATAATGACTTCTCCAAGGATCTAAATTAGCCAAAGGGTTTTAAAACACTATGATGGGCTTCAAAATTTGGGTTATAAGCATTCATACTTCTAAAATTATCTTTTGATTCACATTTTGATGCACAATCATAGTAGAGGTTTTGGATTGGTCTTTCTATAGATCTAAATCATGATAATTGGCCTAAACCCTAAGGTTATAAGGAACTATTACATCAAATATAAATTGAAAATAACTTTAGATACCTCAAGAAGTAGCATCATATGCTTGATTATATCATTTGACCCCCTTTACATGCATATAGCCATACATTACAACACTTGTACTTTTCTACCTATTGAACTAGTCATTAAAGTCAACATGAAGGCTACTAGACTGATTGTTAAGATGCTCCAAGGTTCATTCTCCCTCTTTAACCTCATTGTGCACACATACAGTCTCTACCTTCTTGTTCTTGAGCTCAAACTAACACTTTTAGGCTGATTTTGTATAAATTGATCCTTGTACATGCAAAATAGTGGGTCATTGTGATTATTAGAGGACCTTGGAGGTAATTTCATGGTCAAATTATCTCATTTGGATGGGGTTTAAGGTCAAATTCCCCCATTAGGTCACTTTTAGGGCTTGTGCAAGGTTTGAGAATCCCACCATCTTAATGATGGTTTATAGTGCATGAACATCTAAAATATGAAAAAATTACATTAATGTATAGGGAATTAACATATTCATCTTCCATGAGTGGGTTGGGTTCCCATGCAGAGGGTGATTAGAGATATGAATGTTAGAAGTTGAAATTAGGGTTGTTTCTAGGCAGTTTTGAGTGCTTATTTTCTTAAGGTTCATTTATAAAGGTTAGCCCCTAAATTATAACCAATCATTCATGAATTTTTGGTCTATAATTAGACTTAAATTTCCATAGGATATTGGCCATAAGCATGCATGTGGTGGAGTGGGTGAGCATTTGAAAATGGTCTTTGAATTGCTTGTGTGTAGGTTGACTAGCTCGAGTAGGGTTTGGAGATGATTTGATCAAATTTATCACCTCTTGGAAATTTAAACCTTCTTAACTAGTCTTACTCATCTTAATATACCTCAAATTGGCCATTTAACTTGTTAGAATAGGTTTAAGTAACCTCAAGATGGCACTGGGGTTTGTAAACAAGCTTATATGCTTGACTGTGTTAGGTTATTTCCAAGGTTCTTGACTGTAGGTCTTGGTGTTAGACATTTGGAAGAGGTTTGGGAACCCTTAACTATCATACCTCATTAAAAAAAAACCTTTTATGGATCATAAACTACCTGTATACCCTTCATGGCATGAATGCACCCTTTTAACCCACATACAAGTATCATAGATAGGGCTTGTTTCAAGATAAAACAATGGGTATACCCACTATTTATCTAGCCAAAGTGAATACATTAGTGCCTTTAATGGGTATTGATGATCATTATTAATAATTTCATGGGCTTGTCCATGCCCATAAATGTCCTAAACCACCATTTTGGCTTTGATTGGTAGTTTACTGACTACTAGTTGTGTGTTTAAATATGAACACTCTAAGTATGGTCTTCAACATTATCCCCTAAGGTACTTGTGATCATGGAGGTGTCCATCATGTGATTAGGACATTATTATGCCTAGATTATGGTTTTCAAAAACTCTTTTATTTTCATACCTTACCCTCCTCATGCTTAGGGTTCAAGTCTGCATATGCCTATGTGGTTCCACACCTCCTTGGGTGTTACTTTGCCTTCTCAGTGGTGATGAACATCAAGTTTTAATAGTTTAAATATTATGAAATTGATATTTATTATATGAACCTATATTTATATCTCAATAAATATGAAGACACCAATATAACTTACTAATATCACATGTATTCACTTGATAGTATGACTGTCTATGGGGGTTTAGTTATCAAGATTATATGGGAAGGTGTTCTAAAATCATTTGAAACTCCTATGTGGGGAGATAATATCATCATGTACTTATTTAAGATTAACATGCCTTGATACTCACATCAATCCTCATTCCTTTGGACTCAAGTTTACATAGTGTCTTTTGGGGACCCTGCTATAATAAGCCTAAAAGGGCTAGCTATAGGTGCACATTTATCTCCTCAATTCACTATATGGCCATATATGACCATTATCATATGATGTAATTGATATTAATGGTACCAAAGGAGTATGGAGGTTTGTTGACATTATATAACCTTAGAAGGAAGGGTGGATGAATGAAGGAGGGTGGTAGTGGAGATATATGGAGTGTGGTGCATGAAAATAGGGGTAACACAATTTAAATGATAGTGACAACATAGTGAAATGATAGGATCATGAAAGTATGTGTAAAGGAGGGTAATAACCTTTATAATACCAATCACATGAATCTTTTATATATTTATACACATACCTAAGAAAACATGGAAAATTGGAGGTAGATATGAAGCACACACAATCCTAAATTGAAACCTCAAAAACTTAGAAAAACCTTAATTTTCAAAAAAGACCTTAAACTCTACTAAAAGTGCCTGTGTGGGTTAGGATGTAAATAAGGTGGTTTATATGCCTATGAGGCAACCATGGAGGTTAAAAAGCCTATACTCAATGGGATGAGGATGATAAATCATGAATTTAACTCCTCTTTCCATGTTTTTGAGTTACATTTGGAGCTCTGTAAATGCCATTGGGCCACACACAGTGTTTGTCTTCCTTTGGTCTTCAAATATGCACAAATCCTTATTCCTTGGGATATTTTGAGATGTAAAGAGATTATTAGACATTTAAATTAAGGAGAAATTAGAAACCTTGAAACACCTCTAAAAACCCTTTAACCTAGCCCACAACCTCTAGTGAAGGCATTAAACCTCTATCTATTACACATACTTATCTACAGACCACACACATGAGCTAGTTGTTAAGAATTAAAAGAATATAAACCAGATTTAAATCACTAAAAAATCACATAACCAGATTTTAAATGTGAAATCAGATTTAATTATGAACTAACATGCATCATGAAAACAATTCCTCAAATCATAGTTAAATGAAAATAATGAGAGAATAAAAACAATAATAAAAAATAACAAAGATCTACTGTGGTTCACCCAGTGTGGGATACATACACCAAGAAAGTCCTTAATAAAATATGTAAAAAAGATTAAAAATAACCTCTCAAAGAGATAGAATATCTCCTATAGAAAATTCTTTACATATGCTATGTTGCACCTGCATCTACACCTACACAATATTGTATAACAAATTGTTATACCACACCTTATAAATAAATACCTATACTTTACAAAAACATCTTCACTTTGACTTTGTCTCTCAAAAGCCACACCCTAAAAAAATTCAAATCACTCTAAATAATCACATGACACTTGTATATATAAAAAATGAGGAAAAAACCACCAAACAAGGAGAATTGCATAATGCTTATCTAAGATAAATGTTATCCACTAGGTAACACCTCTCTTCTACCTAAGCAAGATAATCCACAAGCCCACCTCAGGAGGAAATTTCCATACTAATATATCCTCCTCTAAAGGGCACAATTTAAAATGACATGTGATCACAACCAAATATTTGAAACAAAGAAATCATTCCATTTTATAATAAACAAATAGCTCCCTAAGAAAAAGGAAGTCAACATGGAAGATAGTGATCTAAGAACTAACTCCACAAAACATGGAAGACATAGAAATTAAACAATACTATGAATATTCCACTCACATGGAAGCAAGGTTCCACAAAAGGTGGAGGGGGGAAAAATGTGCTCCCCACATTTGTGGAGCTCTCTAAGCCCCTAAAATGTGCCACCAAGGTCATGTGATAGCCCCAAAAGGCTCCACACTAAAAAATCTCCCACCTGGAGATCATTTCTCTTGAATAGAATCTATCACTACTCTATGACTGCTAAGGACAACCAAATTTGAACATAGTTTTAACTTGTCCAATGTGACCACCTTGGTCATCATATCAATAGGATTATTGCTAGTATGAATCTTCCCTAGCTTCACCAAGTTCTCCTCTAAAGTTGTCCTGATGAAGTGATAATGTAACTGAATGTGTTTTATCATTAAGTGGAAAGCAAAGTTATTTGTCACATGAATAACACTCTAACTATCACTATATAGTTTCCCAACTTCTTTCTCATGCCCTAGCTCTCAAAACAACTCCTATAACCAAATCAACTCCTTATTAGCCTCTGTGGTAGTAACATACTCTACCTCTGTGGTTGATAAAGCCACAACCTTCTATATCCTAGAAATCAAACTAACCACTGTATCTCTAACAATAAATATATAACCTATCATACTCCTCTTGTTATCAATATCCCCTACCATATCTAAGTCCACATAACCATGCAAAGTGGTATCTGATCCATGATAACATAATGAAACATCAATGGTTCCTCTCAAATATTGAAGAATCCATTTCACTACTTGTCAATGCTCATAACCAAGATCAATCATATACCTGATCACAAATCCCACTACTTAGGCAATATCCATTCTAGTACAAACCATGGCATACATCAAGCTACCAACTATTGATGAGTAAGGAACCTTGGACATCTTTATATTTTCAACCTCCATCTTGGGACACTAATCCTTTGATAATCTAAAGTGGTCTGTCAAAGGAGTACTAATATATTTAGCATCCAACATGATAAACTTTTCCAAGACTTTCTTTACATACTCTGATTGGGATAAAATCATCTTCCTTTCCTTCCTATCATGAGTAATCCTCATACCAAGGATTTACTTTGCACCACCCAAATCCTTCATATAAAAGGAGTCACTAAGTTGTTTCTTGAGTATATGAATATGATGTATGTTATTTCTTGCAACTAACATGTCATACATAAAAGCATAATATAATAAAAGAACCATCATCAAAATGTTTGATGTATATGCAATGATCAGAATTACACCTTTGATATTCTTGTTCCAACATAAAATAATTAAATTTAATATACCATTTTCATGGAGCTTATTTCAGGCCATATAAGCTCTTCTTTAGTCTGCACACATAGTCCTCCTTCCCTTTGACCTCATATCCCTATGGCTGCTTCATATACAACTCTTCAGCCAAATCACCATGAAAAAAAGCAATTTTCACATCTAACTATTCTAAGTACAAATCCTCAACTGTAACTAAACCAAGAACATTTTAATATAAGTCATTTTTACAATAAGAGAAAAAATCTCATCAAAATCAATACCTAATTTTTGTACAAACCCCTTGACCACCATCCTAGCTTTATACCTTTTTTTCCCTTCATCTTCTTCTTTTATTCTAAATATCCACTTCTTTGGAAATGCACTCTTGCCCTTGGGTAACCTTACCAAATTCCATATTTGGTTCTCCATGAGAGATCCATGCTCCTTATCCATGGCTTGTTACCACTTCATCCTAACATCTACTTGCATTGCTTCCTTATAACACTCTAGTTCTCCATTGTTAGTGAGTAATAAATAATTCAAAGGAAAAAAATGTTGAAGTCCTCTTCTTACCATAAGATTTTGGGGTCCTTATGTAGAAGGTTCCTAAACTAATTCATTAGATACTTTGCCATCCACAATATCATTTGATAATATTTTCTATTCCTATTCCTATTCTTGCAACTGATTCTTATACATGAATTTTTCATTAAATAATACATCTCTTGAAAAAAATATTTTTTTATCTTTAATGTTTCATAAATGGAAACTAAATTCATCCTCACCATAACCAAAAAATGTGCATTTCTTTGATTTTACCTGTAACTTGGTCCTATCCTCTTTCTTAATGAGAGTAAAAGATTCACATCCAAAGACTCTAAGAAAAGAATAATCAACATCCTTACCAAACTAAGATTGTTCAAGAATGCCTCCATCCAAAGGCATAGAAGGTCCTCTATTAATTAGATAAACTACCATGATAACTACTTCTACCCAAAATTTTAATTGCAACCCTACATGTAACCTCATGCTCCTAACGTGTTCTATTATTGTTCTATTCATCCTTTTAGATATCCCATTCTACTGTGGAATTTTGGGAACCATCCTTTACCTATGGATTCCATTGTTAGAATAATAATCAAAGAAAGCATTACTAAAATACTCACCTCCATTATCTGATCAAAGACATTTCAAATTGAGACTTGTTTCATTCTCAACCAAGGCTTTTCACTTCTTAAAAGTGTCAAATAAATTAAATTTATTTTTAATGCAATAAACCAAAACTTTCCTAGTTGTATCATTAATAAAAGTGACATAATAATTAGAACCACCAATAGAAGATACCTAAGCCCCCATACATTTGAATGTAAAAAATCTAACTTGTGTTCTTTCTTTATGGGTCTAACTTTTAGGAACTTAACTCACTTTTATTTCTCATACACACAGTTCTCATAGAAGTCTAAATCAATATCTTTTAATCTAGGAAACTTATCTCTTAAGATCTACATGCCCTTATGGCTCATATGATTGAGCATGTAAGGCCACATAGTTGCATTTCTATATGTAATAACTAAATCACAAGAATTAACACTAATAGTAAAATATAAAGTAACAAATTTCTTACCTCTTGAAATCACAAGAGTACCTTTGGTAACTCTCCAAGAATCTATAGTAAACATAATTAAACAACCCTCACTGCCCAATTGCCCCACAGAAACCAAATTCCATCTCAACATAGGCACATGTCTAACATCCTTAAGTAGCCATGTGTTCCCATTCTATATTTTTACCTATACAATTTTTTTCCCTAATATCTCACATGGTTCATCATCACCAAGATAAATATGTCCTGAATTATCTTGAACATAATCAGTAAAATAATGCCTATGTGGGGTGTCATGAAAAGAAGCCCTTAAATATAATACCTAAGACTCAAAAAAAATTATTCATAGAAAGAATTAAGGCATCCTAACATTATTTACCTAATGTGACATGTAACTCACTCATTTCCTCCTTGTTGGAATTCTTATCCTAAAGTGACAAACAATCCTTCTTTGAGTGTCCACTCTTCCCACAATGCCAATATATCATCTTGGATTTAGATCAAGATTTAGATCTACCCTTTGACTTTCCATGGTTTCCTTTGATCTTATCCTTTTGACTCCCTCTAGTATCAATAGATAAAACATTACCTAAAGATGATTCACCAATTCTCTTTCTTCATATTTCCTCACTAAGAATCATACCTACAACATCCTCAAAATTTAAGCTTCCCTTAGTAGGGATTGCATTACTCACAACCATAACCAAACTATCCCAACTATCAAGCAAAGAACATAAAATTATCAAATCTCTAAATTCATCATTAAAATTAATTCTGATAGAAGTGAGCATACTTATAATCATATTAAAATCATTTAAATGACTAGTAATTGAACCATTCTCAAACATTTTCATATAAAACAATTTTTTCATAATAAAATTTTTATTTGAAGAATAAGGTTTATCATACAAATTTCCAAATTTATCCACGAGATCTTTTATAGTTTTCTCATTTGAAATGTTAAAATAAACATAAGATGTAAGACATAACCATATGGATTGTAATGCCTTTCTATAAAGTAATGACTAATCCACATTACTCATACTTACAGGTTGTTCTCCTTTCCCCTCCAAGGGGAGTTGAAGCTCCTTATGATACAAGTAATCTTATATTTGCATTTTAAAAAAACCAAAATTCTTACCATAAAATTTCTCAACTCTAAATCTGATCTCTTCTCCCATAGCTCTCACTCAAGATAATAACATTTCTTATGATTTACCACTTCAATAAAAAAATACCACCAAAGCTCTGATACCAGTTGTTAGGAATTAAAAGAATATAAACTAGATTTAAATCAACATAAAATCACATAACCAGATTTTAAATATGAAATCATATTTAATTATGTACTAACATGCATCATGGAAACAATTCCTCAAATTATAGTTAAATGAAATCAATGAGGAGAATAAAACTAGCAATAAAAAAATAACATAGATCTACTGTGGTTCACCCAATATGGGCTACATCAACCAAGAAAGTACTCAATAAAATTTATAAACAAGATTATAAATAACCTCTCATAGAGATATAATATATCCTATATAAAATGTTACACATATGTTATGCTACACTTGTGCCTGCACCTACACATACATAATACTATATCATAAGCTGATATACCAAACCTTGAAAATAAACACTTCACTTTGAAAAAACATCTACACTTTGACTTTATCTCTCAAAATCCACACCCAAAAAAAATTCACATCACTTTGAATAGTGACACCACACCTATATATATAACAAATGACGAAAAATCCACCAAAAATGGAGAATTACATAATGCTTATCCAAGATAAGCATTATACACTAGGTAACTCCTCTCTTCTACCTAAGAAAGCTTATCCACAAGCCCACCTAAGGATAAACTCACCATCCTCATCTCTCCTCCTCCAAAGGGTACATTTACAATGACATGTGATCACAATCAAATCCTTGAAACAAGAAAGTCATTCCCTTTTCCAATAAACAACTAGCTCCATAAGAACAAAGAAGTCAACATGGAAAATAGTCATATAACAAATAATTCCACAAAACATGGAAGACATAAATTAGAAAATACTAGGAATATTCCACTCACATGGAAGAAAGGTTCCACAAAAGGTGGAGGGGGAAAAATGTGCTCCTCACATTTGTGGAGCTCTCCAAGCCCCCAAAGTGTGTCACCAAGGTCATGTGATAGCCCTTAAGGACTCCATACTCAATACTAGTATTTAAGGTATGCTAGTGATGTGAGTCCAAACATGTGAGTCAAGTGATAAAAATTCTAAGGAAGGATCCTTCAAGACCCAAAGAAATAATAATCCATTAGTGGTTTGAGTAGATAGATCAAAAATCCCTAAAAAGCATTCAGTCCAAGTTGGCCTATGTAGGTGAGAAGGGCATAGAAATTCCTTAACTTTTAAAGGAAAATTCATAAAGATAATAAGACCAATCCCCAGACAAATTCCCATGGGTAGAATCTCCCTGTTTAGTTTCTCTAGTTATGAGCTTGGTCCCCACTCTCTCCTCCATGTGGTACAAACATAAAATTGAGGATCTCTTTAAGTCTACCAATGATATTGAGGGAGAGATGAGATGTATTTGAGCTTCCATGGGACTAAAAAACATTGATTTCTTCTCCATTTGACTTTACTAACCTCCCTCTATAAAAACATGACTCCATCTGAGTTGGTTTGTACTTTATAGATCCGTACTACTTAAGAAACCTCTACAACCTACCATTTTATATATAATATTCCTTGTTTCAAACCCAAAATATATTTTTTAGGTGTTTTAGAGGGAAAATATGAATTATATGGCACTTTGAATCTAATGGTACAAATTGAGGGAGTTGAAAAATCACTATTTAGCATGTGTGGGGCCTATTTAAGATGAATTATGGATTGACCATGGTGTTAATAGATTCAATGAGGTATAAAATGGTCTAGTGGTGGATTTATGAGGCCCATTATAGGAATATGGGTGATTTAGTGGTATATCAAGGCTAGATTGGGTCTCATTATGACCAAAAAATGTTGAATTTGCAGACCTTAAAAGGGTATGCCAATTGAATTATCATGAAAATACCCATAAAAGTCCTTTATGACCTATGATAAACCTCAAATGAACCTTAAGACACCTTCCATGATGTTCCTTGAAATATTGAAAATGAACATACCTCATGTTATCAAGAAGAACCCATGTGTTTATGAGTCTCTATCAAACTACCTCCTCAATCCACCTTCAATTTGGCATCTCTCACATGTTGGAGACCCACCAAAGTGATCAAATATAATATAACATACTTTATCATCATGACAAAACTTGAATCAATTTGGAAAGGAGATATAAAGATTGACAAGGCATAGCTGTAGGATGACAAGACCATGGACTGTTTGAATAACTCTTCAAAAACTCATGATATGAATGATAACCATAGTACCAATGATGAATCATGATTCAAATCATTAGGTGGACCCATTTCTAGGTCTGGGACTTGAAAGTGGTTGATAGATATAAAAATTTCAACATGCTCTTTTTCTAAAAGTGCATTAGTTCACATTATTTATTGACATATATTCTATTTATAATGTTGGTGATATCTCTCACACATAAAATTTGTCAAAAAATAACATATTTCAATTTTTTTGAGATATATCTTAAGGTGTGGACCTAACATAATTTTTTATATATAATTTTTTGATCATTATATTCATTTTTATATATCATTATCTATAATTAAGACATATTATGAACATTTACAAAATAAACATTGGTACACTAGTAGATTTTCAAGAATTTATGACACTTTTAGTGTCAAAATTTCATTTTATCATAATTTATGATGTAAGTTTAAATAAATTATGTTTACTGATGTAAATTTTGTTAGGAAATTACTAACACTATATATGGTGAGTAAAATCATGCCAATTTTTATAGTTTTGGCTTGAGTGATGCAAGTTATGTCATTATTTTTGTTAGGAACATCTAGTTACATTTTACACACCATTTTATTTGATTTTATTTTTCAAAAAATGAATTTTAAATTATTATATATGAGTTTATTGAATAAAATATATTTTTCACATTACAAACTTAATGAATATTCAAATTATACTAGGAAGCATAAATGTATAATTACAATTCATACTTAAAAAAAAATAATATTGAATAGTATCATTTGGATTTGTGGGTCTTATCTTGGATAATTTTGATATCTAATTTAATTTTGGGAGAAAATAATTTTTTTATAGAAATAATTATTCAATAAAATTTGGTCCATAAAGAAATGAAATAAAATAATAAGAGCATTAAGTATTTTGAGGCCTGAAAATGTCCAAAACCTTGAGATTGAGATGTTTGAATTATTTTAGTGGATCAACTATGGTCTAGTGACATGCATAAGTCTTGTCATGTTTGTTTAAAAAATAAATTTGTTTTCATTTAGAATTTAGGAATAACATATTAGCCAATTAATTTCTATTATATTTTACAAAACACATTTAGTTTATACATCCATTTACATGGAATGTGTTGCTAGAATCTCAATTATATTAATTGTATACACTCCATTTTCACCACTTCCATGTCTAAAATGATAATCAAAATGATTTTTATGCAAATAAGAGTGAATTTATATAATATTTCAAATTAATAATAGAAATCACCAAATATCCCAATTTTGTCTACACATTAGATGTAAATATTTTGAAACACATAGATACATCCCTAATTGGGGCAATTCATTACACTAGGCCATTAAATTGACACTTTGATCCTATTTCTCATCATCACATGTCATTTTCATCTCTCTGGTCAATTAATCAATTCCTTTTATTGCAAACAAATACAAATATTCATATTCATATCATATTAATTAAATTAAGCCTTTTGATTAGTTTAATTAATCCTTTCTCTAATGAGAAATTCCATGGAATTATAATTTTTAATTTCATTTAATATGATTTATCCCTCATTTACACCACTTTATAATAATCATTATCCACTTTCCACCTTGGAGATATTATTGAGGGCCCTCATATCACATTATATTAATTGAATTAATATATTTTATTAGTTTAATTAATCTTATTTCTAATTATAATTCCATGTATTAAGAATTATGATTTCATTTGAATTACTTATTCTTCCCTTTTACACCTCATTCAAAGAGCATCTTACCTTCCAAAATAATCTCAAGATGCCATGACATATTATTTTATAACCCACATTAAATATCAAAATCAAATTGTGAGGGAGTATTCTCCACCCTCCACGTTGGAAGTAAGATGGAGGGTTCACATTTCACATTTTAAGATATTTTGAAGGACATTCTCCACCATCCATCTTGCATGCAAGATGGAGGGATGACATTACTTTCCCTTTGAGATATTTTAAGGAGCATTTTACAACCTCTATATTTCATGCAATATGGAAGGCTCATATTAATACCCCTTGGGATATTTTGAGGAACATCCTCCACGCTTCATCTTAGACAAGATGAATGGATCATATTGGTGATCCATGTGATGCCTTGGGGTGAATTATCTACCCTTCATATGAGATACAAGATGAAGGGATCACATTAAGTCACTCTACCTATAAGTAAAGGGGCACCACTCTTCATATTTCATACTCAATATTTATAGAGAATCCCTACTAGTTCTTAGAGCAACCTTGTGCATTAATTCAACTTATTATCAAGCTATTCTTAAAAGTTATCAAAGGGAGATGATCCACTCTTCAAAATGACATTGCTAAGGACCCTTTGATATTACATTCTAACCACATTCTACTTGAATTCAACAAGGTGAATAATCCAAAATAGAGTGTATAATTTTCATGCTTTTGTCTTCATATTTAATTTTATATTCATCCTTGATTTGGATCATGAGGTCCTAGTCTTATGGTAGTTTTATTTCATTGATTTGATTTTGATATTTTCACTAATGAAATAAACACTAACCTTTTGTAATCATATGGATACATTAATGAATATTGAGTTACATGATCTAGATATGGGAAGTGGTGTAATTATTCTTAATAATTTATTGGTGGTACACTGAAATGGATCAATACTAAGAGGTATTATTTGTATCAATTAATATATATGTAGGATTTAGATAATTATAAATTTATTGATGTGTACCATATGTCTATCTACTAAATTATGTTAGTCTACAAAGTACTATATCTATACTAATTTCATGGTTTGTGCTATAATAATCTTGATTATATTATTGATTGAAGTATATCTAGATATGGGAAGTGGTGTACTTATACTTGATAATTTTCAAATGCATTCAATTGGACAAATAATCAAAGATATTTTTTTCCCAATTAGTCTCTATGTAGAATACGTTAAATAATTATCAATAATGTAATACATACAAGATGTCTATATATTAATTTTTATCAGTCTAGAAAGTACTATGTCTACACAAAGCTCATATTGTATGTTGAAATAATATTAATTATATTATTTATAAGTGCATATAGATATGGAAAATTTTGTACTTATAATTAATAATTTTAACATGTAATAAAGTGAATTGACATTAAAATATATTGTCTACTTTAATTACTCTTTATGAAGGAAATGTCAAAGTATTATCAATTGATTAATACATACCATATGTCTATGTAGTTATTTATATTAGTCCAAGATTAAGTATTGTGTATACACAAATCTTATGGTATGTGTTTCAAGAATATAAATTATATTATTGATTGAAGTGCTTCTAAATATTGGAAGTGAAATGATTAAAATCAATAAGTTGAAAGTGGACTCAAGTGGATTGAGACTAAAATATCTTATTTGTCCCAATTAGTCTCTATGAAGGAGTCAATCAAGAATGATAAGCTTATACATAATATTAATACAATGGAATTGAAAGATAATACAATAATTGAACACACCATAAATGGGAATTAGGAATGTTTGTATGGAAATCAAAACATTTAACATTCACCTTGATTTTTGGTTAAGAGAAAGAAAACTTTTGTTCATGCATATCTCAAGATCAAAGGTGTAGGAAAGATTCATCTACCAAATTTTATAAGTGAATATTTGTTATGGTATTTAAAATTTTGTGTGATTTGGAATGTTAGGTGGATATTTTTTCCTTTTTATCCCACATTTTTAAAAAATAAACCACTTGATCTAGAGGAACAAAGATTATTCAATGGAGGTAGAGGATCCATCTTCCTTTGACATTCCTTTTCAAAGTTTCTATATCTCATTTTTAAATTTTGATTCCAACTCATTAACTGAAATAAAATTTCTGATATAGAGGTACATGAGATAATAAAGGGGGTAGAGGTGCCATATTATTTTGAAATTATTATATTTATGATTATTTGTTGCTTGTTAACCATTCAAGTTTCTCTCACTTGAGGATTCAAAAATTCTAACATGCTCCTTCACCAATAGTGCAATTGTACACACCATTCAATAACACATATTATGCTTATAATTTTTATTATATTTCTCACACATAATTTTGTCAAAAAATAACATTTTTTTCATAATTACTTGGATATATATCATTGAATCATGGACCTAACAATTTTTTCTATGATTTTTTTGCACAGTAATTACTTTTTATTATTTTTTTATGTATCACTATCTATATTTGAGACATATTATGTAATATAAATCCTCATTTTTTATGTATATTTTATATAATATAAAATTAACTAGTTTTTCATCAATGAAATAATGAAATCAAAAGTTTATTCTGTATATTTTTATATATTTTTGGACATGTTCTCATATTTTTTATACTAACCAAAAAATATGTTACATTTTATATAAATGACATAAATAATTAATAAAAAAATAAAAAATATTATAATTTTAAAAATGGGGAAGTGTGTTCCATAGGTAAAGTTGTCCCATGCTTTTCAATTATTGGGCACTCACTGAAATTAATTTATGTTTTTTGATCCATTGAAGAGGGTTAAAAATGGGGTCCCACCTCCCACATCATACTAATAATATAATTAAAACCTTGTCTCCATAATTGATAAGTGCACTTGAAAATATAATATTTTTCATATCTGGTTATGTAATTATGATTGAAAATTTAGGTGGAATTTAGTTCCATTGGCTCCTAGATCATTTGTTACAATAACCCATCTGATCTAAAAGGAAAGGGGATATTCAAGGGGGACAAAGGCTTCATTCACATTTGACATTGTTATATTTCTAGTTCACTATAGGTCATTCACCATTCAAGGTCCTCTCAATTCAAGATCTAACAAGTCTAACCAATCACTTAAATAAAAAAGCAACTACAAACACCTTTCTATAATGACATAGATTGTATTTATAATATTGGAAATCTCTCTCACACATAAATGTTATCAAATTATAATTTTTTTTTTGATTTATTAGACCTATGTCCTTGAGTCATGAGTGTATTATAAAAATATACATTTTAAATTTTTTTGATCAAAACCTTTTTTTTATCACTATTGATAATTTAGACATATTATGTGATCTCCTTCCCTTATATATATATATGTACAAGTTGGACATTTTTTCATTAATAAAATACATAAATTGAAATCTCATTTTGAAATTTGAATTTTTTTTGGAAATGTTCTCATATTTTTTCCAGCACCCCAAAATAATGGTGATTGTTTATATAAGTAGCCTTAGATGACTAAAAAAAAATATAAGTATTATAATTTAAAAAATTATAAGGGTGTTCCATTGGTAATTTTTCCCATACTATTGATTCTTTCAATGTTCACCTTATTGAAAAAATATTATCAATTCTCTTAACATTCACATCCGTGATAACATACACATCTTATCAATTCTTGAAACACTCACATTTATGGAAAATCCATGCTGTGTATTCTAGTAACACTTACCTTATTGATTGATGTATTTTATTTACATAGTAATTTAGGAAAATCATTCCCATTGATCCACTTCAGAAGTGTAATTACAAATTAAAAGATTTTTATTAACAATATATCCAACGTATTTGAGATTATTTCAACACACAACCTATTGAGAGTCTAATACTATCATTTTTTTACAATAGTGGCATTACTAAATATCAAAATCAATCATGATCTACTTGGTAAATAGTGTACTTGTAAATTAATATAATATTTTCCATATCTAGTTATGCAACCATAATTGATGAAATTATTGAAGTGATATTTCTTCTAAACCCATGAATATATTGATGGAAGTGACTATATGTCTTTGTAATGCACTTATTTTGCATTCACATTTTATATTTTATCTAACACTCTTAATTGATATCTACATACAGATTCATGATTGGGGATTCATGAACCTATCATTATACACAAGGAAAGTTTAATCTCTTCCATTTATAAGAGGCATAAGATAAAAACCAATTTTTGTTAGATTTAAGAGAAACATTGTAGTTGTTAAGTTCTTATTCAATTAATTTTCATTTAACTACTAGTGGTTCTATAAGTTTCTTTTTGATACTTAATTTTTTTACTAGAAATGGAGATGAAGGTTTTAAATGGGGATGAATGTGCATCCATCTTCATCCTTGGCCCAAAAAGATAATTGTGGTTAGTACCAACTTCCATTGTGCATAATATACTAGGAATTAGTGGTATGGGGGGAAATCATTTACTAACTTTTTCTTATCAACCTTTCAAATCTTATGTAATTTTGGTTGGTCCAAAATGTCTACAATAGAGGTCATAACATATAGAGGATATTTCATCTAATAGTATTTCAAACATTATAACATACTTTAATGACCATTTTTAAAAATTTAATAGAGTATAAAATTTATCTCTATAACATAATTACTAAAACTCTCCATAACACACAAGATATAACTAAGATGATGAATGATGACATGCAATTTTATACATTTAATTAGAGATAATTTTTTTATTAGATTATTTATTCAAAAAATCAATTAATTTTATTTGTTTTAAAGAAGGTGAATAACCTATTTGTAGATCGTTCATTTCATATTCAACTATATTCTAAAAAAATTACTTGAAAGTAGTCATTGCGCTAATATGTGTTTTAATATAATATAAATCAAGTGTTAATTGCGTTCACATTTTTCTCAATTTATTATTTTTTTCAAAAAATGAAGTTTAATTATGTATACATCTGAGTTAATTCTCATTGTTAACATTTGTTATATTTAAGAAAATAATAATATTAAAAAATACCCTTAAACTGATGGAAGTTACGTTTAATACCTCATAAAATTTATGTATAATGCAAATGTTGATGCAATTTCATCAAATCTTACCAAAAATTGAAAAAAATTGATACCAAAATTTTAAAAAGGAGGGGGGAACTCTTATACTTTTTCTCATTTCTATAAAGTTAGAGGAGGCTCAAAAATTTTTTTGGGTGTAGTTGTAAGTTTATATTTCATTTCAAACATTTGAATATGTCATTTTAATTACATATATTGATATCAAATGGAAGGCAAAGAAAACCAAAATACAAGAAAAAGGAAGCAAAAGAAAATTAGTCACTAGATCAACCCTTAGATTAGGTGGAATGGTACATAAAGCATGCCATTTTCATCGATTCATAATATTCTTCTAACTAAGAGGAGAGTGTGGTAATTTTATACATTATTTTAAAACATAAATATTATCGTATTTAGGATTTTTATGTTTTAGCTAATTTAATTTTTAATTTATTATTTTTTCACTATGAGGTTATAATACTAAGGTATTTACATAAAAATATTGAAACCATATCCAAATTAGTGAGGAATCCTTTAGTTACAAAGTGAATGAATAAATAAATGGTTAAGGTTTCTAGATAATAAGGGAAAGGCATATAGAAGATGTCTAAATTAATTATGACATACCCCTTGACATGCCTCAATGTTTTCTTATCCACCCTTGATTAACCTATTAACATGTCACCCCAAGTATAATTTATTCTCCAATGATATGGTTGGATCACATATTTTGTTCAATGAGAGAGGGTACATTTGGAGAGACCAAAATGGTGATTTGTTTATGGACCATGCTAAGTAGGTGATCAGACACCTTAATATCATTAAAGCCTTTACCCACCTTGTTATCCCAATTTACACAAAGATAACAAATGTCATGCATTCAATTTGTTATTAAATTAATTAAGTGGAATACCCTACTATAAATGAGGATGCTTTGATAAGGGAAAAAATAATCCTAAAAAAATAATAAATTAAACTCAAAAACCAATAAAAAATTATATAAACCACCCATTATACAAAAGAGGGTGGAAAAATATAATGACAAAATGGGATGGTAATGAAAAAAGGGATTAAGACAAAGGGGAAAAAGTTGATATTTGAATGTCAAGGAAAATAAGTTCAAATGAACCCTGTTACTCATTGCACATGCCAAAATGGCCTTAAAATATCCATGATTAAATTTGTAAGTTTTATAACCTTTCTCTTTATTTTGAATTTATTATATTATTTTAATAACTTTTTTTATTTCTTTCATGATTTTCTAGCATAAGGTATTTAATGTGGATCAAATAAAGAAGATGTTCAATACTTTAGAAATAAAACATTACAAAAATATGTTGTCATGAAATATGTAAGTTAAATAATTTCCTTTAGTTTTTTTAGACATTATTTTTTTATTCTTTTTTATTTATTTCTAAATTTACTATTAATTGCTTTTGTTTTTAATTTAATATAACTTCCATATCCTACCCCCTGATGATCACATATAGGTGATGATAGAGGAAGGTTAGGAAACATCACTGAAGAACATCAATGCCACATAAGGAATCAAAGTACATATTAAATAACTATGTTTAAAAAAAATAAATTAAATATCAAGTTAGAATTTGAAGAATAAGTTTTAAACATATTTAACTTGGGTTTTAAAATTGAGAATTAGGTTTAATTTTTAAAAATAATAGTTCAATTATTTATATTTTTTATGCAATGAACATCAGGTGCCTCTTGAATTACAACTCATGTATGCTATTTTTAATATTATAATATTCAAATTAATATTTTTAAAATTTAAAAATTAATTTATAGTATGATTTTTTGTAGGCAACAAGACATTTGATGTATGAGGTTGATGATGACATCAATGATGATGAAGATGATGGTGGTACAAGTGGAGGGGTTGATGATCATTAGATATTTTTAAAATTTTATGTAATGGGTTGTTTACCCCACACACACACACACACACACACACACACACATTGGTTAATAAGGGAAAATATCTAAGCTAATTATAAGATAGGAAAAAGAAAAATAAGTCACCTCCTTAGCCACTAGAAAATCATAGTGATAATTCAAAGGTACAACCATATCATAATATAAACATCCATTCAATAACATCTAGATAAAAAAATAGTAACTAATAAACCCAACACCACAAAAAGACATAACTTACCATAATAGGGAGAAAAAATATCAAACTATACCATAAAGCTAGACATAACATATAAAAATGTAATAAAAATCACCCCAAAAAGTGACAAACTATAAATTACCTATAAATTACTTCTCTTCAATAGTTAGGATCAAAATTTCATATAAAAACATGCAATAAAAGGAAATAAAACAATTTCCTAGAAAGATCTAAAACCTATAAAAAATTGAAACATTTCATATTTGTTCTCAGGGTGTCAGCAAAGGAACCCCTTCCTCTCCACTTTATTTAGCCATTAAGCTAGCCAACACTAATTTATTTAACATGGCTCACCTGAGAAGAGGAATGTTGACTATTTTTTAATATCTAATCCATTTTAGGGTCATATATATCATATATCAAGTCTAATATGACCTCAATTAGTTTTCCAATCAAATCATACATAATAAGATTCTCCAAGATATATCCAATTGAGAAAATAATTGAAGGATTTTTTTAGAGAGAAACTCTATGGAGATATGGAAAAATGTGTTACCATATGAGACACAAGTTTAAAAATAGAATACACATAATATCTTGTACTCTTAACTGAATATTCAACCTCAAGTACCTTTTTCTCAATTATTTCACATTTATAAACAACAAAATGAATTAACTTAAATTTTATTTTGTGTTTATTTTCTCCTATTCTTATCAAAAAAGAGATGAAATTTCTCATACCTATTTGTATGACTGTAATCTTTAAATTTAATTTAAAAATCCTCTTTAGTTCCTCCACTATCCATACAGTATTTGGAGCTTCAATCATCTCCTTGCCAAGAATATATTTGATGAGATAAAGAGCATTGAGAGAACTTATCTCACGCTATAAGGCCCAAAAAAATATTTTTAGTAAATATTTTATTGAATGAAAAATTAAGGATCAATAAAACTATTAAAACATTTAATCATTACATATTTATTCTATTATTATTTAATAGGTAATCTATTTAATCCTAAAATAACATATTCAAAGAATTCACTATTCTCCATTTGAAAGGTTATTACCTTTGTTCACAATGAATTCCACCAACATATTAATATTATTAAAAATATTCTTTGAATAAATACTCTAAAATTAGCCAACAAGAAATACTACATCATCCAGAAGGTGCCTAATATTATAATTAGGGATATCACCTTTAATTATAACATAGATTTTAATTTATGAATCACCTTCAACTTGTAAATTATTAATGTTACACTTCTTATTCATCCTTAATCCTTCCATAAATTACTAACATTTTGATATGTTATTAGAGTAAAGGGGTATATTCTCGGCAATATAAGTAACCAGAAATCCTTGATCATTTCTCACAATTTCCCTTGCCCTTGCTAGACTCCTATTTCCTTTTTATTCTCCATTAAAAATCAATTTAAATAAGTATCTTTAAGGAACCATCCATCTCACTTATACCATTTTAAGACTATTATCAATCTATATCATCATATTCCATCTATAATAACAATATTTTCCTCATCTACACATTTACTTTTTAGCACTTGAATGTTCTTAAGGAAAACTTCCCTAAAATCAGCCTTAATTTTAATTATCAAGGTTTCCTAAGAGTTTTTAAATCCTTCAAAATTATATTATTATTTTCTTTCCAAATATTCCATAAATTAAAGATGGGACCACCCTTCATAAAATTTGAACCTACACTCCTTTATCCTTTTCCCATGAGAGAAATAAATTATTGAGGTCAAAATGATAGGTACAAACATAATCCATTATTTTAGAAAACC
Source organism: Torreya grandis (assembly GCA_037957365.1). Taxonomy (NCBI): domain Eukaryota; kingdom Viridiplantae; phylum Streptophyta; class Pinopsida; order Cupressales; family Taxaceae; genus Torreya; species Torreya grandis. The sequence goes on along the minus strand of JARHVA010002695.1, from coordinate 512,920 downwards.
AATTGCATATCCTCCAATAAAAATGGAAGTGAAGAGAAAGATGGGTATGCATCTCACCATAAGAATGAAAAAATATAGATATAGATGGACCACTAAAACTAATACACCAGAGCCTATTCAAAATTAATATTTTATTTTTAATAACTAATTACGTGAAAACATTAAATTTTAGGAGACTGACCTATATCCAAACTCACCCCAAAGGCCCTTCATTCTCTCCTCCATCAAGAATTTATTCATACCTTGATTTAACCAAATAAAAATTCGTAGATTTACTATACCATCTAATAACATCCTCTTTTCTAGAAAGGTTTATATCTCAAGATTGTTTTAAAAAGGAAAATTTCTAGTAGGTTTGTAGGGAAAGGTGAAACCATGATTATGGGATATTTCCAATAATATTTTATACCTTCACCTAATCTTCTTCTACCCAATAATTATCCAATTTTTTTACATATATATCCTTGAATAAAATACTTAAAGGTTGAAATTTTGGATGCAAACCTAGAAGTCTAACCCCCCTAGAAGAAGGAAAAAAAAACAAAAACAAACAAACAAACAAAATAAAATAGAATATTCCCATTCTTCACATTCTAGGATAAATTTTCACACAAAAATTCTCTAAATATACACAAAATTTAATGAATATGTGAGCACCTCATCCATTCCTTAACTGAAAAGACCCTAGCAGGGTCATGGGTATTATTTATATACTTTTTCTAAAGCCACCTATTCTAAAATATATCCTTCTCTAGACCAGATTTTATCCTAGCTATTGATTAAATAAATATCTCTTATACCTAGTCCCCCAAAGGATTACAAGATAAAAATATATTTCAATTTGACAAGTTTAAAATTTCTCCTATCCATTGTCTCATTCCAAATAAATTTCTTGTTGATTCTAGGTTGTGTCATCTTAACACTTGAAGTGGTCGATGAAATTAAAATCATTTAAACCAAAATATATTGAAGGAATGCTTGTACATGCTATAATATTCCCATCAAGGTAATCCATTTCACTCTCCATACCCTTGATATTTTTTTTAAATTTGGAAATAATTGGTTTCAATTTTTTTAGATACAAATTAAAATTTGGGGTTTAAGGGATCCCATAACCTAAACAAAATGGATATAAAAATAAGGAATACTTATGAGGACCAACCCAAAACTAGAATATTACTAGGAAGCCTACAAAAACTTACAAAAAACCATCCAAAATATAACAAGGAACCCAACAAGAATCAATAAAAACAAACAGAACATGATAAAAATATATTAGGCCTACCAACCCTCTAAAAAATAAAGGACAAATTCCTTTGGTTTTATTGGTATTTATGATACAAACAACATCAAATTTCTTTATTAACTCCTTTCTCATGTTACCTCTAGTTCTTTTACTTGGGCCCTCCATGCTTACAACCTTCAATGGATTCTAAGGGGATAAATTAAATCAACCACTTTTTCCTTATTTCTATTTTTATCTACCTCCTTGTGCTTCTCTCAACTATCATTTTGTTATTTTTTAATCTCATGTTCATGTTTGAGAGATTCTTCAAGCTTGGTGTTTAGCATGTTTACCAATTTTTTACAAACCTTGTCATGCCTACTTCTAGCACATACTTTTGTTGGGATAACCTCTCTAAGAACTTTAATTTCCTTTATAATCTCTCTAATGTACTTTTTAATAAGGTTCAATCTCACCTATAGATATTTTAACTTGTCTCTTAAATTATTGTTAGACCCCTCTTCCCCAACCAGTTCCTCTCCTTGCTTAGACACCTTCCTTCTTTCTTTCCTTTGAATTATTAAGGACCTTACAAATCTTGCTTCATAATCCATAAAAATAACATTCTCCCCTAATTTGGGATTTTTGGAAACCTAGATCTCATTTTTGAGATCTCATAGGGATTCAACCTCTAACTTGTTTAGTTTGGGATTCTTCATCTTCTTACACTGTATGTCTCCTTTTAAACCTATTCGATATATTCATCTTCTTATTCTATAAAATTAGGGCTAATGTCTTATTTGAATCCTTAGATTCCACCTTGGAGTCATCAAAAACATCAACAAACTAATCCTTTTTATTATCCTTGGGACCTATCTCCTCCTTAACCTCTAACCAATTATGCATCACTGGCTTAGCCTCCTTAACTAATAATAAAATGAGATCCTGGTGGATAATTACACCATAAATGTCATTTTGATAGGCCTCCAATGTGCATTATAAATACCTCAATAAGAAAAATGTAAAACTGATAACTATTTTTAAAGTGGTTAAGTAAAAGGAAGTAGTGTGAATTCACTAGCCTCTTATTCCCCTCTAAATTCAAATATCTCATAACTTTCAGGCAAAATTTGACCACAGATAAGAAATATTTTCCCTCAAAAAACCCTTCTTCACTTTATTTGCTATTTCTTCCCCATTGTAAAAGTTTTAATCAACTTAGACCTACGATGTTTATCATATTTCACCTTCTTCACTAATTTATCCAATTTTTTTAATTCTCATATAAAAAGGTGAATGCCAAGGTATTTATTAGGAAGGGATTAAAAAACAAATATAAGAACATTTTTTTCCAAACTTAGATATTTGGATTTGTGTTGATGAAAATAATATTAGATTTAACTTGGTTAATTAATTGACCAAATGCCTCTTGATATATGGTTAGAAATATATTCAAGGTTTTGACCTCTGAAAATGTTGCCTTATTTTCTAGGATAGTGTCATCAAAAAAATTCCCATGCATGAAATTATAACCATCGGTAATATTAAGCCCATTGATTTTTTGAAGATATGTCCATAATGTTTTAGACATAATTATAAAAATATACGGTGATATTATGTCTTTTTTCATAAGACCTTTTGAATCTTGAAAAAAATTATTGAGATATCATTAAGAAGAAAAAAGTAGGGATTAGAGATACAACTAAGGATATAGCTGCATCATCTCTCTAAAAACTCAAATTTCTTTAGAATTTTGATTTCAAAAGACTAGTTCATCATATCATAAGATTTACTAATATCATATTTAAGAATCATGGTTTCCTTTTTTTTAAAGATTACATGAGTTAACTAACTCATGCATTACCATTATATCCTCTATAATTTTTATCTCCACTACAAATCCCCATTGCTATAGATAGATGATTCTAGGAGATATTGATAAAAGCATATCATTATAAATTTAATGATAATATTATATCTAATATCACATAGAGAGATAGGTATAAAAGTATCTAATATTTCCACATTAGGATTTGTTGTTCCCTAACACACACACACCCCATTTTTAAAATTTAAATGGGGACCCATGTTTGATTAAATATAATTGTTCAAGTCTTCTAAACTAGCTATAAAAATATACGGTGATATTGTATCTCATTTCTTAAGACATTTTGAAGCTTGAAAAAAAAATATTGGGATATCATTAATAAGAATAAAGTAGGGATTAGAGATACAACTAAGGATATAGTTGCATCATATCTCTAAAAACCCAAATTTCTTTAGAATTTTGATTTCAAAAGACTAATTCATCCTATCATAAGCTTTACTAGTATCATATTTAAGAATCATGGTTTCCTTTCTTTTAAGATTAAATGAGTTAACTAACTCATGTATTACCACTATATAATTTACAATTTGTATCTCCACTACAAACCCCCATTGCTATAGATAGATGATGCTAGGAAATATTGATATAAGCATATCAATAATAAATTTAATGATAATATTATAACCAATATCACATAGGTAGATAGGTATAAAAGTATCTAATATTTCCACATTAGTATTTGTTGTTCCCTAACACACACACCCCATTTTTAAAATTTAAATGGGGACCCATGTTTGATCAAATATAATTATTCGGATCTTTTGAACTAGTTAAAAAAATATATGGTGATATTGTATCTCATTTACTAAGACCTTTTGAAGCTTGAAACAAATAGGATATCATTAAGAAGAAAAAAATAGGGATTAGATATACAACTAAGGATATAGTTGCATCATATCTCTGAAAACCTAAATTTCTTTAGAATTTTGATTTCAAAAGACTAGTTCATCCTATCATGAACTTTACTAATATCATATTTAAGAATCATGGTTTCCTTTTTTAAAGATTAAATGATTTAACTAACTCATGCATTACCACTATATCATTTACAATTTGTATCTCCACTACAAACCCCCATTGCTATAGATAGATGATGCTAGGAAATATTGATATAAGCATATCAATAATAAATTAATGATAATATTATAACCAATATCACATAGAGAGATAGGTATTAAAGTATCTAATATTTACACATTAAGATTTGTTGTGCCTTAACACACACACACCCCACTTTTAAAATTTAAATGGAGACCCATATTTGATATAATATAATTATTTTGGTCTTCTGAACTAGGAGTTTATGACATAGAGTTTGAAAAGTGAGAACTTAAGGAATATATTTTACACTAAAATGTTTATTTTACTCTCTTGATCTTTTTTGTTTGATTGATTTAGTCAACATGATTTAATTCAATGTTTTTAGAGTGTTTCAAAGTTATGTTTAAGCCATATTACATGTTTTACCTTTTTCCTTTGATTTATTTTAGCTCAATACTAATGTACATGTTTGATTTATGATCTAACAACTAACTAAATTGATGTGTTTTGATTTTAGTTAGGGATTTTTCTATGTTATTCATTAAATAAGTTATAACATGCTTAGGTGTCTCTTAATCCCTCTCAAAGATATATTTCTCTTGCCATGTGGCATAAACTCACTAAATTAAAACCTAAGTAAAGAATGAAAGTCACCCAATGGTGACACTAGTGTAGTCTTTTGTACAAAATTACCTAGGCAAATAGATCTTTGGGATCTTGTCAAGTGTCATCATCTTATGATCCTAAAGATGATGTTAGCATGGAACTATATAATAAAATCCCTTGATAAGTAGAGAAATGAAATTCATCCACATGTCATCATATTTCTATCCAATAGGTGACATCAACATGGACCTATGTATAAAAAGTCTTGAGCAAGTAGAGTAACAAGAGCCATCCATGTGTCATCATCCCAATATATTATAGGTGACATCAAAATGGAAATATATATGAAGAGTCCCAAGAAAGTAGATTAGAAAGAGCCATCCACATGTCATCATCCTACTAGTCTAGAGGTAACATCAACATGGAACAATGTATGAAAAATCCTTGGTAAGTAGAATAATGAGAGTCATCCATGTGTCATCATCTCCCATAGGTGATATCAACATGGAACTATGTATATAATTCCTTGGTCAAGTAGATAAATGATATCCATCCTCGTGTCATCAACCTACTAGTCTAGGGACAAAGAGATGAAGCATGACAAGCTATAGCTTAGTTAGAAGTGAAATTGTGACACATAGACACATGTCCTTCAAAGCCACATAAGCAAGAAATGAATATTAAGAGAGAATAAATGAGATATTTGTCTTATTAATATGAATAAGCATATATGATAATGCAAAATAAGCCACATAATATTAAAATCCATAAAATTCAATATTATGAAATTCAAATGCAAATAAAAAATAGGGAAATGAGTAAATGTTGTTACTACACTTAATTATCATGAACCAAATAATTAATTCATTCAATTCTCAAATCCAATGCAACTAAAAAAATATAATTCAAATTATCATTTCTAGCCTAATTAAATTACCTCCTAGATATTGACTAATTTTACCCCTAGGTCAAATTATGTTAACTCCTCTTCATATTCAAACTTTCATAGCATCTCCTAGGTTGGAAAATGGTTCACCATGGTCTTAAATGAGATCACATATTATGTTTTATCCTTGTCACATTGTATATTTTGTCTCATGTCATATTATTCCACCTTTTGGCCGTTTGAATGAGTTATATGGTTTCCACTAAGGACAAGTGTGTAAAAGTGCAATACAACATCCCACATGTCATAAAATGTTAGAGGAACTATTTTAAAACTAACATGATGTAGGTTCAATGTACAAATAAGGAGTTTATTTAATAACAAAGGGAGTTTTATTTCTTTTACAAACTATAAGACAATTCTATCACATGTGAAGACTTTAAGAGGGTCCTTTCATATCCATATAAGTCATCTCTAGGATTAGGTGGCTTTGAAATATATAAAAATGGTCAAAACCAATCTCTCTCTCTCATCACTCTCGTAGGTAGCTCAAATGAGTCAAACAATTTTCCTTTAATACAGATAGGGTAAGCAGAGTTGAATGGAATGACTTGGTGGATGATAGTACTCCATTTGTACTTACATTTCATGTAAATAGTTATAGGACTAGTTACTTGTGCTCTATGAATAATATTAAATATTTTTTATGCCTTTAAACTATTTACACATCCCAGTACCTCCATTTTCTCATTTGAATGCATTGATATGAGTAAACTAGGTGGTGTATGTGATATTGAAGAGTATAAACATACTTATCGTATGGTTTTTAGAGTAATTTACACATGTGGTCATGGAATAGAAGTAGAAAGACTCTCATTGTGCTAAGGAGTGAACATTATTAGTCTATAAAATAATGTTTTCATCTGTGGTAGAGTTTATCTTCTGTGAGTGACTACAAATTAAGGTAGTAAACTTATGTTTCTCCCCTCAAATCATAGAAGTTAGTTTATCCATGGAATATTTTAATTTTAAGGACCTAAAGGTTGATTGATATAGGTTTCAATATAATGAGTAAATACTGATCAAATTTCAATTATATACAATCATCTATAGTCACCTGTAGGTATGTACAAAGAATGGATGGACTATCCAAAACCCAATAGATAGGTTATTAATAATCTCAAGACTTGAATGAGATTATCAAGTCATTTGAGGTTCATGAACTATAGTCAAGACTACTTCAAATAATGTCTATAGGTTCAAGATTGATAAAGTTACTTAATGGGAACAATCACCTTAATATTTTTGAAGAAGGGACTCCACTCCACAAATTAGCATCTATTGGTAAGTGTTGATGAGGTTTGAGTAAGCCCTATGGCTCCATTCTTGTAGCCTAGACCTAGAATTCACATTTAAACATGAGAAAAAGATTTTCGGTCAAAGGAATATGATGGTGAGTGAAGTTTCAATTTAGACAAATCTTGACTGGGAACATTTAGTAACTATAATGCCTTTTAGGCCAAATGAACTTATGGCAACACAATGTGCAAGTGACAAATAGTTCATTGTTAGTAAGGTAATGATGTATGGTCATAAATAATAAATGAGTATATTAAGGTGTGATAAATATAATTACTTAAGGAGAAACAAAGATGTAAGGGTAGTTAAGCATATGACCACCTACAACAATCTCATGATTTTCCAAATGAAACATCTATAATCTAACTACAAACCTATAGTGAATTGATAGTAGAAAGATGAGAGTATGGTTTCAAGGTAGAGATGAATAAATCAAGTGTGGGATGATCCTTAATGACATCAAGAGAAAATGGAAGTGTGAGATCCAATTTTCAAGCACATAATAGACATCTACATAAATATTTCAACTTCTTCCCTAATTATATTCTATGGTTTACCATAGTCTGTAAACCTAGAAGCCAATTTGGAGAATATGTGATGTTAAGGTCTATACGAGCATAACTAAGGATTTAAAATTTATAAAAAATGTATCAATTAATTTAAAAATACCTCCAAGGTCTAATTTAGGTTATAGCAACAAGGGAGGTATACTCTATTTTGTCTTAGATAGAGGGTACTCCATGAGCAATAAAACCTGCAAACCTTACACATTAATGTCAAGAAGATGAATAATAGAGACTTTAAAGACTATGGGAATATGTAGAGGGTAGATTTGGATATAAATAAGTGTTGATGAAAACTTAAATTCACTATGATTAGCTATAGGGGGTCATGTATATAGAAAATATAGTATAGTTCTATTAGGCCTAAACCCTCATGGCCTCTAAATTGGTTCAGATGATCACATGACCTTACTAATTAGTTTGAGAACCCTTATATGATAATTTAGGAATAAAAATAACCATTGGTTTATAGAGAGAATATTAGGAATGACCATTTTGGCCTAAATCTATCTCTGGCTAGTCTTGAGTGCAGTATAGGAGCTCAAGAGCCAAATTCATTTACTCATATCTATATGGATGGTATTCATGGTACATAAAGTATCTAGGGATGGTTTAGGGGGTCCTTATATTGACCTCAGTGGAGTTTTTTTGAAGGTTAATCATCTATATTTTATGAATCATTGCTAAGAAGCTAATCCCCCTAAAACCCTTATGTGAACTTGGTGGAGAAGATATGAAGGGAGATGCATCAAAAAGTGGTTAATTATCCTTATAAGTGATTTTTAACTTCCTATAAATCTCCCAAGATCCTCACCATCCATTTTTTTTACCATCAATTGTATGGACATGCCTAATTTAGTCTATTCAACAAGATTTGAAGTGTTTTATAGGTACAAAAAGGAATGGATAGGTGACAATCATTATGAAAAGTGATTGGGGAATTTTTATAATTCCTAGTATTTATTTGTTGTCTTAGTTAAGCATGGAAACCCATCTGCTAGACTATTCATCATAGGCAATTTTGAATAACACATTAAGAAAGCAAAGTGTCTACTTAGTATAAAGATGAGAGGTGTTGTTTGAGTTTCATTGAGGTCTATTTGATAGACCAAAGGAAAAATAATGCCTAAGTGAGTTTCTTAAAAAATCTTTAATTAACCTCCATGAATAACTACAAGTCACTTTAGTGACAAATGTGAATATTAAAGCCTAAAGGGATAATGAGTGACTATAAATAATGAACAACAAATGATCATGAGGAGTTAATTAGTTAAGGGGTATATGATGAGTGTCACAAGTAGGATTCCACCTTCTCAAGTTAGTGCATATGTGTCAAATACTCCGAAGGTGGTTTAAAATAGTCAAGTGGACTCATCACTAAGAAGGCAATTTTAAGAAGGATATTGAAGGGTCTCTTCACCAACTTGAAGGAGGATGATGAAATTTAGGTGGACACTTGTCCAAGATAACTTATTAACCTATTTTACACTTCATTATCTTAAATTTTAACTAGTTTTTAGGTATTTAAACTTGGCCTTGTGACTTTCCAAATTCTCTTCTCTCTTCTCTCCTATGCTTTATATATGCAGTCTATTTTAGCATTATATTTAGGACACACCTAGTATGGTGAATCCCTAATGATTTGAAATCCTGTTTTGACTTTGAATAGAGTTATAAAGTTGATTTAAATTTTGTAAATCTTTATTAATTATTTCAAGTAGTGTATTTGGATTATAAGTGATGAAGATTGTTTCTCTTTACTTTCATTCTGCTCTTGTATGCATTATGTGAGTAGTATCTATTAAAATAGGTCTCATGAAGTGTATTATTTTTTAAGGTTTATTTTAAGTGTGATAGAGATTAGGAGTGTCTAGGATCATACCTTATTTTGACCCACCTATGAATATGCATAGTAATCTACCTTCATGAAGAAGTACTTATGCTAGAAGAACATTGAGTTGAGGTCAATATTAGTAGTCTTATTTCTTAATGCAAATGCAAGTATGTTTTTGGATTTATCTTTGGTGTATCAACTCAATAAATATAGGTTAATTTCAGTTTCATTATTCCCTTTTCACCCCTAATAGTGATTGGTTTAGTGTAGTGTGTGAGCCTAAAAGATAAATTAAGGGAACTAACCCTTAAACCTAGAGGTTTACCTCTATTATAAGTAATCCATAGTCCTAGAGGTAATCCAATGTTTCACTCAATTTGGATAAGGCTTGAATAACCTTTTAAAGGGTGCAAGATTGAGTGATAACACTAGTTTTTAAGTGCATTGCAAATTCTGAACTCAAGTGTAAAATGTGAATCCATAACTCCATTATGAACAAGAATTTATGATTTTTTTCATAGAACAAAAAATTCTTAGATAATGAATTCAATGGATTCATCATCTTGCATCCAAATTCCCTCTACATACTCAATTATAGGATCAACTAAGTAAACAAATACAAAATTTGACTTGGCATCTCTAAACTATGAATTCAAACATTATTCAACTATTTAGGATGTGGTCGACATAATAGAGCCATATAAGGATAAAGATCAACTCTCCATTTTCAGATGTAGATACAAGGATAATCTCCCAGCCATCAACATAGTTGGTATTCACAATGCAATGATTAAAATAGAGGTGAAACCCTACATTGACCTATTATTTGATTTATTCCTAAATGTCAAAGTAATTGGAAAGATATTGCATTTTAGGCTTAACAAAACATCAGTTATGTGTGTGTGTGTGTGTAAATGGAAATGCCTATAAGAGTTATTATAGACTCCCTTTACTAGACATGTCATAAAGGGAAGACATGGTGAACTCATGGCTTATTAATAACAATGCTGCCTCTACCAGACATGTCATAAAGGAAAGACATGGTGAACTCATGGATTATTAATGACAATGATAGTAATAAATTATAGGATTGGGATGGAAACCAAAATAAATTTTAATTTTAGGGCCCTACCTTGGATATCCCCATTTTGGTCTTCAGACCAGGGGTGAAATTCACCATGGCCATGTTAAATAGAATGTATGATTTTTCAAAAATCACTTATGTTAATGAGGTATGGGTTCCTTTACTAGACATTATTTTAACTTCTAAAAAATTTATTGCCTTAGGAGAGATCATTAGTTCCAATTTTATTTTAAAACTCACAAATCTTGGAAGTTCCCTAGATGGGAACTTTTACATGATGTCCTACATAGTAGATGCAATGATTATAATTATGAACACTATTCAACTATTTGGGATGTGGTCGACATAGTAGAGCCATATAAGGATAAATATCAACTCTCCATTTTCACATGTAGATACAAGGATGACCTCCCAGCCATCAACATAGTTGGTATTCACAATGCAATGACTAAAATAGAGGTAAAACCCTACATTAACCTACTGTTTGATTTATTCCTAAATGTCAAAGTCATTGGAAAGATATTTCACTTTAGGCTTAACAAAACATCAGTTGTGTGTGTGTGTGTGTGTGTGTGTGTGTGTGTGTGTGTGTGTGTGTGTGTGTGTGTGTGTGTGTGTGTGTGTGTGTGTGTGTGTGTGTGTGTGTGTGTGTGTGTGTGTGTGTGTGTGTGTGTGTGTGTGTGTGTGTGTGTGTGTGTGTGTGTGTGTGTGCGCATGCGTGCATGTGTGTGTGTGTGTGTGTAAATGGAAATGCCTAGAAGAGGTATTATAGACTCCCTCTACTAGACATGTCATAAAGGAAAGACATGGTGAACTCATGGCTTATTAATAATAATGCTAGTAATAAATTACAAGATTAGGATGGAAACCAAAATAACTTTGAATTTTAGGGCCCTACCTTGGATATCCATTTTTGGTCTTCAGACTAGGGGTGAAAATCACCATGGCCATGTTAAATAGAATGTATGATTTTTCAACAATCACTTATGTTATTGAGGTATGGGTTCCTTTGCTAGACATGATTTTAACTTCTAAAAAAATTATTGCCTTAGGAGAGATCATTAGTTCCAATTTGATTTTAAAACTCACAAATCTTAGAAGTTCCTTATATGGGAACTTTTACATGATGTCCTACATAGCAGATGCAGTGACTATAATTATGAACACTATTTGACTATTTGGGATGTCATCGACATAGTAGAGCAATATAAGGATAAAGATCAACTCTCCATTTTCACATGTAGATACAAGGATGACCTCCCAACCATCAACATAGTTGGTATTCACAATGCAATGACAAAAATAGAGGTAAAACCCTACATTGACCTAATGTTTGATTTATTCCTAAATGTCAAAGTCATTGGAAAGATATTGCACTTTAGGCTTAACAAAACATCAATTGTGTGTGTGTGTGTGTGAAAATGGAAATGCCTATAAGAGGTATTATAGACTCCCTCTACCAGACATGTCATAAAATAAAGACATGGTAAACTCATGGCTTATTAATAACAATGCTAGTAATAAATTACAAGATTGGGATGGAAACCAAAACAACTTTGAATTTTAGGGCCCTACCTTAGATATCCCCATTTTGGTCTTCAGACTAGGGGTGAAAATCACCATGACCATGTTAAATAGAATGTATGATTTTTCAACAATCACTTATGTTAATGAGGTATGGGTTCCTTTGCTAGACATGATTTTAACTTCTAAAAACGTTATTGCCTTAGGAGAGATCATTAGTTATAATTTGATTTTGAAGCTCACAAATATTGGAAGTTCCCTACATGGGAACTTTTACATGATGTCCTACATAGCAGATGCAATGACTATAATTATGTCATCTTCTTATGATCAGCCTTGGAAACCATCTCCTAAGTACCCAAAAACTAGGATATGTGATTAATTAAATGTTCTTTATATACACATATTTAGAAATAATATGAAAAGGTTAACTGAAACTTTCTAACCCATGATGTACCAAGAAATCTATGAGAAGAACATGCCCAAGTTCTTTAAAAACTATAGAGAAAACCATTCTAAATATGGGTGATTACTAGTTTTACCTTGAGTGCACAATAATTAGAATTGAAGGCACAAAGGTGCATCTTTTGTACCTACCAAGGATTGTGCTTGATAAAATCATTGAGCAAGAGATTAATTCCCAACTAGAAAATAACATGGATACTAACCTAAATAAGGTTAAGAAAGCAACCATCCACCTAACCCATCTCAGTATTAAAAAGATTAAGTACAAATTTGGAAGCACCTCCAATTTATGGAAATATTAGGGTGCATTATAGGTTTGAATTGGCACCTTTTAGATACTAAGACCCTAGAAGGAATGTCAGAGGACACATCAACAAATATGAAAGGAAAGTAAGAATCAAATATGGACATCAGTCTTATGATCATGACAACATATTTATGAATGATGAATATGATACTAAAGTGGATATAAGGATACTCATGGAAAAAATGTCTATGATTTTGATGTAGAGGATCTAATATGATCCTACCATCACCAAAAATGATGATAAGAGAATTGAGAAAGAGGAATGGGTTTCCATACCTGTCGATGGACCCCCTTCTCAGGAATAAAAATAAATGTTGGAACAAATTATCCCATCTAAGTAAACTTGCATTGGAGAAGGAGATTCAAAAGTTTCAAGCTCCCCTATACATAAAATTATCATTACTTCTCCAAAACACATTATAAAGGGACCTCAGTGCACAACCAAAGAGAAAAGACCTATAAGTGCCAACACATCAACTAGACTTTTATCCATGTTTCCTTTACCTTTATTAATCATTGCATAACAATTAATTCTTAATTATTTTGTATTTCAAGTTCATGTTGTTTACCCTCCTTTGTATCCACCAGTAGTGATGCCCCAGTCCCCTGGGAAACCATCTTCATCACTACCTATCATTCCTTCAATGGTCACCAATCCTCCATCTCCCTCACCATCAAATGCCACTACAGTCCCTCCATCTCCCATTCCACCCTCAATTAGGAAGGAATATATTGTTACAATACCAATAATGGCATATACAAGGAAGCCCAAGACTCCTCCCATTTCACCTCAAAGGGTGGATGCCAAAGAGAAGTAAGTAGTTTCTCCCAAGGAAAGGAAAAAGAGAAGAAAGGGTGAACTAGTGTTAAAACCTATACAAATTTATGATAGTGACAAGGGAGATAAAAAATGGGGTGATGAAGAAGAGTGGGTATCAAATATTAAAATATAAGAGACTGAATCATTTGATGAGAGCACTTAAATAGAAGAAGATGATGAATGGATGACTGAGGGAAGTACCTAGTCAAGAGGGACACAATTACCATAAGAATATGAAGAATTCAACCAAGGAGATGGTAACTCTTGGGATAATAAATTTATATTAGATAAAGAATGAGATGTAAAAGGAGAATCATAATCAAAACTACACATAGAGAATAGGGGCCATTCCCAAGTACACCTCCAAGCTCTCCACCTTAGATATATGTAATGGAAACTATAGCAACTAGTTCCCTAGTTATCTCCATCAAAGATGTAAGTACTCAAAGTCCACATTATTTAGTAACTTCCTTAATTATTTAAAATACCATTGGTGTAGTAGATTATTTGAATTATATAAGCCAAATAAACTAGTCTCAAGTAGTTGTAATGCTAATTTTTCCTACCATAGCCCAAATTACTACTGTGAGCCCTACCACCACTATTATGTCTATCGAGGATGCATATACTTATGTTAATGACTATTTGAAAACATATTGAGTACCAAAATGACCTACTCATTTTTTAATGGAACCAATCCACACTCCCCTAAGCCAAGTAAAGGGGTAATTTTACAAACCTGGTGTCCGCATCAATTTTTGCTACACTAACTACCCCACTAGGTTGAATACATAGTTGGATATATCTATTGGCCAAGCACCCCAAGTAGACTCACCTATCATCTCAATCCAAAAATAAATAGGTAAGGCCAAGTATGTAATTGATACACTAGTCTAGAGGCATGTTACTAGATAGAGGAAGGTTATTCCTCCTTTTTTTATAATAGGGACATCCTCCCTAAAGGACATGATACCTCTAGGATAATCCCCTTCAGCCACTCCTATAGCACAAATAGATAAAATATAGTAATAATATACATTGGACATTACTTCATGGATCTAGTAGTTACAATATAAAGAATTAGGGAGACAAGATTTAGTAATATTTGAGAAACTTATAATAAAGTTCCATTTTGATAGATATAAAAACACCTTGAGAAAGATAGAGAGGAAAATTGTGGTTGCTAAGGGTCAATAGGTTGAGTTAGAACAAAGAGAATAAATATTCTATTTTACAAAAAAAAGGAAAATAAATCCCTCAAACCTAGACAAATATAGGTAGGACCCCTATAATTTTGTAAATGTTATTGGGGTAGTTATAAAAGAGATGTTCAAAAGTGTTGATCAACCTATATAGAGGCAACTAGAGGTGAGTACTATTTAGGATATCAAATAAATAGTGGATAATTTATAGGGGTTAAATAAGAAGCTATTTGACACTATTATTATAATTAGGTCGATAAAGGCCACCTCCTAACTAAGTGGGGAGATATTCTCCAAATATTTTAAAAAATAGACATGGAGTTAAAATTACATTTTATAATCTAGGTAACAAGGAAGAAGGATTATGACCACTTTAATTTAATAATGGAATCTAAAGTTTCTTGGGCATAAAATTATATTATTTCCAAAAGAGACAACCCACTTTAGTGGAATCAAGAGATGTGGGCTTTAGTCTAACAATTTTTAAACTAGGAAAAGGAAGGTATCTCTATCTTGACATAATTAGGAGTTACTTAAGTGAGCACTCCATAGGGGAAATTGGTACACAAAATTTTTTTAGAGAATCTTATGTAAGCAACACTAAATAGTTTTAGGACAGATATTAAAGGCACTATTTATAGAACAAGTGGTGAAATAATGCAACTGGTCAATTTTTCAAGGGATAAAATTATAAGGATCAAGTCATTACATGTAGATATTAGATAAACATTAGGAATACATAATAAATTTATGGGAAAGCTTCCTCAGTTGTTCAAAAGAGCTATACTTGATTTTGAGACCATAGATATCAACTTCCATGTAATTCATGCACTTTAAATATAGATGGAAGAATACAAGGAAGCCACTTTGAGAAGAGGGGTTATGCCTCTTCCACCTTAGAGTACTCAGCTTCCCAAGTACACATTAGTGCAAACTCAAATTAGGCCTATCTATGTACCAATTCTAATGACTACAACTGTAAGTAAATTGGTAACTACTTTGGGCTTATCTAAAAAATTTAGTATCTACTCTAGTTATAACATAGATTATAACTCTAATTCCATGGAATTTGGTGTCTACTTTAAATATATCATAGTTTTTTTTATTTTAGTAGTGTTTCATTAACACTTTATAAATATACATATGTATTTACATTTTCTAGTCATGATGGAACTTCTAGTTCCTAATCCATTTATAATGTATATATATTGTATTTTAGATGAAGGATTCTATTTGGATCAATCATTATTGTACATGCATAATTTACATGAGATTAACATATAATGCTATTTTTGGATATGTATTTTTAAAATTAACTTGAGAGATGAGGTATTTCCCATCCCAATATTATATATAATTGTATCCTCCTAGTCCCAAAGGGAGGGGAATTTTGACTGTTAAGATTAATAGGAAATTCTAAGAAGTTCTATAATTTATTCTTGATGTGAAAAACTTGACTCATCTCCAAACTTGTGGATTATGTAATAAGTTATATAATTAGTTTCTTAGTCTTTTTTGTGTGTATGAGTTATCTATTTAATATATAGTAATTCATATTGAGCTAATATTGATCTAAATTTCTTTTACATATAAATCAAATCCCCCTTATAGATGTGTTATTGTAATCTAATAAATGTGACAACCTTTGATTTTATGTGTTTAAGTATGTTGTATTTTGGTTCTATTTGACTCGTAACTATGTTTTGTTTTTGGTGTGTTATAGTATCATTAAAAATACATTGGTCTTTGATTCCTTGTCCAACCTCTAGTTTAAGTGCTAGTCTAGAAAAGTTTCATTTAGTGTGGTCCACAAGCCTCATTTTTTGCCCTACATATCCATAATTTTTTATTTTATTTTTTTCCTACCTAATTTAGGTTATATACATCATCAATCCAACCATATCAATTATTTTCAAGTTCATCCATATCTAACCCATTCATGGTATACAAATTACTTCTCTTACCACTATTCTACCAACATGTTGTTTACAAAATTGAATACCCAATAACTCATATCTTGGAGTGAATACTTTTCATTGACTCTAAAAAATTATAGGATACCTCACAAATGTTTTTGTTACGTGCATAATACCCAAATCAATAGGTAACTTGATGTGTCACTAAAAGGAGGGCCTTGAAGCTTCATCTCTATTTTATTTAGAAATAAATCAATGAGTTGCATTGAATGCATTAACAAGGTCTACCTCAGATACTAAATTGACATTCCCACCTTTAGAAATCCATAGAAACATTAGGTATAACAAAAGAGTTAGGGAAGGACACTGGGATAAATCATTTTCTAAAGATAGACAACCCCATAGTATATTATACCCAATGGCCCTACCCTAAGATCAAACTCTAATATGGATAAATGGCTCTACCATCAACATTATTGGGGCTATCCATGATCTACTCAGAATCCTTGAGAATTATATTCCTTCCATTTCTCCTTTGAGAGAAAATAATAATGAAGAACATATTAAGGCCTTTAAAAATACTTTTAGAATATTTAGTATAAGCCATAAAGACATTGCATGTAGTCTATTTTACTTTACATTGTAAGATGTAACTTATGACTAGTTTGTTAATCTCCTAGAAGGTTTAATCACCTCTTAAGGAGAATTACAAAACACTTTTTTGGAAAAATTTGGCTAGGTCACAAGTGAAAGTGTTGTATATCAATCCTTTTTAAGTATGAAAAGAGAGCCAAATGAGCCAATTTTAACCTTCAACACTAGATTATAGAATATGTATAGCATACCTTAGACTACCTAAAAACCTAATGAGGCATTGGTCTTTGAGATGTACAAGAATTCCTTAGACTCTATGAAAATTATGTTTTATGTAAATCTATTGGTATTGATTCACTAACTTTGGCTTATGATGAAGCCATAAATATTGATAAAATATTGAACACTTAGTTTCAATCATTTCCCCCACTCAATCTTGGTCCTAGTTTTTTAGAATTTTAAAAGTAAATCAAAATACTGTCTCAAAACTAGAACCAGGTATACAACTAGTTACCTTTAACTAAAGCTTCACCCAATCAATAGCTTGGTTTCTTAAATAACTTTATGCTTAACCAGTAAACCAAAACTAATACTTAATAATAGTCATTAATGATACTACATAGGGTAATAATTCTAATTCCAAAAAATAAATTTGGAATCAATTTAGAGGATGGTGTATAAATTAAGAAAGGAGTTTCTAAACATGAAGAAACATATGGGTAATAATAGAGGTCATAATATCAATCATATCATGAGATTATAAAGATACAATAGGCCTTTCAATAGGTCTAGGAATAATATAGAGAAGTATCTACCTAAAAAGATTCTAGATATCAACATCATATAATTAGCCATTCTAAACTGGTGCCGAGTTTATAACACTATACAACATGGTGAGCTAGACTAAATCAAGTTCTGCATGTCCTTTGAAATATTTTAGAAAGTGATGGACATTCATAAAGGTTATACACATCAAACATAACCATATTCCTTTATTAATCCAAGATATTATATTAAAGTAATGGTCTTTGAGACCTATGATCTCTCATCCTAAAAGAGGATGGGAATGAACCAGAGAATAGTATAGATGAGATCCATGCATCTAGTAGTACTAGAGGAATAATGAAAATTTGAGAAGTAATCAAAATATTACTACTTCAACACCTCCAAATAAAAATGCTACTACTCTAGACTCTTGAGTCAAAAATAATTCACCTCCCCCTAAGAGAGATGAGTAGTTGTAGAACATAGAACTATAAGGTAGATCTAGGTACAACATTATTGAGGACATGAAGAATATCAAGGCTACTATCACCTTGCATGAACTTGTTCAAATCACTAAAAAAAGATAATTATTAATCAAATCCCTAACCAAAAGATCCATTTCCTCAGATAAATTTAAAATTATGCATTCAAACATGATGTTATTTAAAGATAAACCTAAATTAATACCATTTTTGATGATGGTTTGAATGTTTGGAATGAATGTGCATAACTTTTTGGTTGACTCGAGTGTCTCTACTAATGTGATGTCTACAATTATGTGCAAAAAGCTAGGTTTGACTTTAGAAAATTAAAAAAGGGTGGTATTATAACTGGATAAGTCTTTTATCCCATGTGTTAGAGAATTAATAAACATGTGCATTTAGTTGTTATTTGAACCATGCATTTAATATACCATCAATATCTTGGTCATTGAAATTTTAGAAGCATACAACCTATTATTGAGCTAGGATTAGTCCAATACATTGAATGGATACATGGCCACCAAATTTCACACATGTGGTTGCCCTAGAATGGAGTAACCAATCAAATTTAGGTAGACATAAAACCAAAAATGAAATACTTAATTAATAAGTACAACACCAAAAATGAGAAATTGGACTTCATGTCTTCACATATAGGAGTTTATACATTCACCACCAAGTAATATATGATTTAAGAAGAATTTGAAGGTCCTTCTTAGTTATGTATTCTCTATTTTGATAGATCTAGGTTAAGACAAGGTTTCAGTGTTGGTGTAGCCATGATAGACCCAAATGGTAAGCAATACATGACTTCCTATAGGTTGAAATTTTATTGTACCAAAAATAGAGATAAATATGAAGCTCTAATCCTTAGTCTACAATTTTCACTAAAGCATAATGTCAAACAACTACATATATTTGGTGATTTTGAACTAGTTGTTAACCAAATAAAAAATAGGTATTAGTGTAAGCTTACCTACTTAAGTAATTATAAACATTGAGTGTGGGACTTGATTGGGTCCTTTTAAGGATTTAACATTAGATCCATCTCAAGAGAACAAAACCAAATAGTAGATTCTTTGAAAAATTTAGCTACCAATCTAACACCACTCTAATAATCTAAGATATAGAGATTATATGTGGAGCTATTTCTTTGTCCCTATTTTGTAGAAAATATGGAAAAGTTATAGGTATTTGAGTATGATCATAAGATTGTGAAATTCATGAGTAGTTTTGGAACCATTCAATATCATCTAATAGATGAGAAATATGTAGAGCCCATGCATATTAAAGACTTAATAAAAGATGGTGTCTTACAACTGAAGGTAAATTGTATCCCTATGGGAATGATTTCCTTAGAGTGAGCTTTCGATGTAGATCCATAAGCTCAAAAGCATAAAAAACCTAAAATAATTGAGTCATAATTCATCAAATAGAATTTGGGCACTGACCAACACCCTTAGTTTATGAATATTGGACTAAAATGCATGGAAAGTGAGAAATAAAATTAAAAAAAAATCTACTAATAGAGTATAAAGACGTGATTTCTTAGATGTATGAGGGCATGTGGATATTTTACCTAAGATTAATTACTCATACCATTTCATTAAAGCCATAACACAAGCCTTTTTAGAAGAGATAAAGGTTAATTGATCTAATTTTATAACCTCTCATTCAGATAGAGGTATAAAAACTATTAGATGCCCAGATTGTCTTTCCAATTTGACATTCAACATAGGTATCTAATCTAGTACCAGTAAAAAAAGAGTGGATAAATTAGACTCTGCATGGACTTCATGAACTTAATTAAGGCATCATAGAAATAAAATTACCCCTACCTTAATTGGATGAGGTTATTTAGATGGTAAGTCAATCTGAGATGATGTCCTTCTTGGATGGATTCTCATGCTACAATCAAGTGGTAGTAGAAGCATAAGATAGAATGAAGACTACCTTTACCACTAAGTGAGGAACTTATACATATAGAAGAATGTTATTTTTACTAATCAATGTAGGATCTACCTTATAGAGAGCCATGTACTTTTATTTATAGGGACTTGTTGGCAAATGTATCATCATATACATGGATGGCCTGATAATATATTCAAAAAGTAGAACTAATCATGTAAATAATCTTAAAAAAATGTTTTATATGTGTATAAGGTATAGAGTGTCACTTAATCTAAAGAATAGTATATTTAGGGTTATAGAATAAAAAATTCTAGGCTATGTAATCACCAAATATGGGATTTTCATCAATCCAAATTGAGTTTAAGCTATTTCTAATTGGCACTTACATAAAATAAGGAGTTGAAGTCATTTTTTGGTAAGATAAAATTTGTGAAAAAATTCATTTATGTATTTATATATATTCTCAAACTATTAAACACTATGTTGAAGAAATATGCCAAGATAAAGTGGATGACCGAAGCCTAGAGAGATTTCCAAGACATCAAGACTACTATCGATCACGCCCTAGTTCTAATTAGTCCCAACTTCATTAAAGATTTTATATTTATTCATTTTATTTAGATCATATTGTAATTGTGCTCACATAAAAGGTATATGATAATGAACATCCCATTGCCTTAATGAGTATCGATTTAAAGAATGCTAAGTTGAAATACTCTATGATAGAGAAGTAGATATATACCTTGATCAAAGTTGTGAAGAAATTTAGGCATTATATTATAATAAAAAAGACATTCACCATTATTTTAGACCTATCTGTGAATCTCACGCTTGGGAAAAATGAGTTGGGTGAATCAAGAGGCAAATACATGGCTAAAATTCAAAAGTTTGACCTTGAAATTAGGATAGCCAAGATGGTAAAAGGCTAGGGGATCATCCAATTGATGATCAAGATTGATCCATGGATTAATGTTGAATAAAATAATGAGACTTAAGTAATTGGTGGTAAGTGCTACACTCAAACCATTAATTATTTTCTCACTGGTATATGTCTTCATGAGTTAAATAAATAGTAGAGATGAACCTTCAAGCTCAAATCAACTCATTTTATGATCAATAAAGGAGTCCTATACAAAAAGAAACTATGAAGGCATCTACCTAAGATGTGTTTTAAAAGGTTAAGTTATAGACATCCTAGATAATATAAATTAGTATATAGGTAGTAGACATCCCTTAGGTAACATGATAACTCACAAAATTATGAATATGGGATACTAACAACCCACAATATTCAAAGATGCACATAACCATATCAGGACCTATCACAACTTCTAGGTATTTGGGAAAAGAGAAGTAAATACTACCATGACATTATATTTGGTAATTGAAGCACATCCTTTTTCCCAATGGGACCTTGATTTTATTAAAGTGATAAACCCAAACTCTTTAGTAAAATACAAGTTTGTCCTAATAGCTAATAACTATGTAATGAAATTACTTAAACAATAAAGTAGAATAATATAAATATATTACAATATGATTGAAATATAGTAGAATATATGAATAAAATATAATCAACTTCAAGGGGGAAACCTCCACAAGATTTAATAAGAACATAATTCATAATATGAGGATAAACAACTACCCACTACCTCCTATATGTAGTCTGCTTAGGCCATGGTTACTCCATAGGCTAACCTACTAGCCAAATGAACACATAGAGAAATGTGACATAATATGAAAGAGGGATAAGAAATCCAGAAGCCGGTTATTCCTATCTAAATACATGTGATAGGTTAGGGTTGTAGCATGCCCTTCCCTTTTGAACCAACATTGTCCTCAATATTGAACAAATCTTGATGTTATAATACAAAATATTCACCCTCCTAAGTTTCATCCTCACTGTTCAAGTTTTTCCACTTGATCATATATTCCTTGATCTCTCTAATTCTTAACTTATTAGTACATGTTTGTAAGATCTTCTCTTGTTATAAAATGACTCATTCTTATTCATATAGTTTTGGTATCTTTGTATAGGCTAAAATATCTATCCAATGACCTTATTCAATCAAGAAACATGAAATATTAGGTGTATGATATATGAAGGAGGTAACTCCATCTTGTAAGCTACACTTGTAATTTTATGAAGAACCTGATAAGGTCCATAATACTTATAAGCAAGTTGTTTATCTTTTTTATATTTCTTCAAGGACATCTTCTTGTAAAGATGAAAACATATAAATATCTAATCACCCATGTCAAAATGGTGCTCACTATGATGTTTATCTTCTTGTTGATTCATCCTATTTTGTGCCAAGGCCAATCTCTCTCAAACTAGTCAAAACCTCTTGTTGATGCTAAATGTGCTCTTCCACATCTTGAACCTCAATTTGCACCATTAAATAAGAAGTTATGGAAGGTATATGGTAACCATATATTTTTATAAATGGGGACATTATATAATACATATGTAAATATGTGTTATACCACCACCATTTAACAAGTGGTATCCATTTAATCCAACATACCTACTTATTTGATACAAAACAATGGAGATACCCCTCTAAACATTTGGTGACCAATTTTATTTGTTCACCATATTGGAGGTGGTAAGATGATATATGAGCTAGATGAATACCTAAAAAGGAAAATAGTTTAGTCCAAAAATTAATAGTGAAAACAAGATCATGATCACTTACAATTATTTTTGGAGTTCCATGTAATTTTAAAACTGCCTCCAAAAACATAGATGCTACTTTACTTGTTATAAATGGGTGTGAGAGGACACAAAAATGGGAATATTTTATAAGTCTATCCACAATTACCAATATAACATTCTTACCTTCAAAACAAGGCAACCATGTGATGAAATCCATGAAAACCTCCTCCCACCTTTAACTAGGAATTTATAAAGGTTGTAACATACTTGGGGTCTTAAATATCTTACCTTTATTTTGTTGGAATATCAAGTATTTTACCATAAAAAATTGTAAATATCCCTTGATTCCTTCCCAAAATACTTATTGCTTGATAAGTTTTAATAACCCAAAGCGTCCCCCAATTAGATATGTATGCAACTCTACAAGAATCTTATGCTTTAGCTTTAATTCATTGAATAAGTATAACCTATCCTTATACCATAGGGCATTAAATTTCCATTCAAATTTGTTAGATGATATATAACGTTGATGGATATTTTGAATTATAACCTATGTATCCTTTTCCTAATCCCAGTCTAACCTAGATTCATCCACCCAATCTACTTGAAACATGGACATAAC
The DNA here is from genome assembly GCA_037957365.1 of Torreya grandis. Classification (NCBI taxonomy): domain Eukaryota; kingdom Viridiplantae; phylum Streptophyta; class Pinopsida; order Cupressales; family Taxaceae; genus Torreya; species Torreya grandis. Next base: position 489,167 of record JARHVA010002695.1, on the reverse strand, counting down.
ACAAAGTAATGTTTTTATGGGTATATCCCATCTGGATGGTGCATCTGCTACTACATTATCTTTACCTTTCTTATATATTATTTTAAAATAATATCCAAAAAATTTTGTTACCCATTTATGTTATTCTATTGATGATAATTTTTTATCCAAAAAGTGTTTGAGACTATCATGATCTATTTTCACCTTAAAGTGTCTACCCATCAGATAGGGCCTCTATTATTTGACTGTATGAAGAATAAAAATCATTTATTTCTCATAGATAGGTTTTTGTAGATTATTACCTTTAAATTAATGAATCTCAAATGAAAGGGGTCTTCTTTCCTACATTATTAATACTCCCAACCCTGATCTAGAAGCATCACATTTAATAATGAATGTCTTTGAGAAGTTTGGAGTAGCCAAAATTGGGGTGGTACATATAGTTACTTTTAGTTTCTCAAATGATTTAGTAAATACATCATTCTAGTTGAAGACATCATTATTTAGCAATGTATTGAGTGGAACTGTTATGCTTACATAACCTTTCAAAAATCTTTGGTAGTAACATACTAGTCCTAGGAACCCTCAAATGTTTTTGAGATTTTTGTGCATTGGCCATTATACCATAGCTTTGATCTTTTGAGGATCAACTTTGACACCTTCATAGAATATAATCTGACCTAGGTACTCTACCTCCTAACTCTAAAAGCACATTTGGATGGCTTTACATAAATCTGATGCTACTCCAAAAATTTAAACACTTGTTTCACATGTTGTAAGTGTGCTTCCCATGTCTTACTGTAAATCAATATGTCATCAAAGAATACTAGCATAAACTTCCTTAAAAAAATCCTAAAAATAGTGTTCATTAAGCTCTAAAAAGTAAATGGTGCATTTTTAAGACCAAAGGGCATTACCAAAAACTCATAATGGTCCTCATGAGTTCTAAAAGTAATTTTATAAACATCTTCATCCCTGATTCTAATTTCATGGTACCCTAAAAAAAGATATAATTTTATGAAATAAACATCACCAAGGAACTCATAAAATAAATCATAAATTACTAGAATAGGAAACTTATCTTTGATTGTTTACTTGTTATTTCCTTGTAATCTAGGCACATCGTCCATGTGTCATCCTTATTATGCACCATGACCACTAGTCATAAATATGCACTCTAGCTATGCCTGATGGTCCGTAACTCTATAATATTATGGACCATATTTTAAATTTCATTATTTTTCACACACACACACACAAACACACACACACACACACACACACACACACACACACACACACACACACACACACACACACACACACACACACACACACACACACACACACACACACACACACACACAGTCTTATATTTGGTTTTTAACTCCCTAAAAATAATTTAATGGCATGATCATGTTCTATTTTTGGTGGTAGTCCTTTTGGCATGGCCCCAAAAATAGATGGGTGGTCATTAAGAATCATTTGTAGATCAAGATGTGTAGATACCTTTATGAGTTAAACTTTTATGGAACATAATCATGATATAAATCATTCTACACCCTTTTTTATCATCTTTATCATCTAATGTGAATGAACCAATTATGCATATTTTTCTCATAATCCACATAGTTCCAATTTACTTCCTACAAAATGAAAGTGCATGAATAGTTCCTAAAATTTCTTGTCAATTGTACCCAAGGTTGTGATCCATTAGAATCCAAAAACAATATCTACACCACCCATGGGAATAGAAAACATAGGAGAGTCTAGATTTTACTAGCCCATATCAAGCTTAATACTATGGCATTTCCCTAAACAATTGACTATGCCATCATTTTCAATCATCACCTAAAATTATGGTTATGGGTAAATAAAATAGTTTAATCAAGTGGCACTCTTATGGTTGATGAAGTTATGCATGTTCCATAAGTCAATAAACACTATCACATTCTATTTATTGAATAAACCCACTACCTTAAGTGTTTGAGGAGTGATAATACCCTAAAGTACATGACAAGAGATTGTAGGTTGGGACTCTATAGGTACCTCCTCTATTTATTCCTCATTATCATTGAAGGCATCATCCTCTTCATCATCTTCATTATATATCTCAATTTAGAATAACTTATTCTCATCACATCTATGTCCTTTTCTCCACTTATTGTCACAACCAAAACATAATCCTTTTACATGTGTCTCTTTAATTTGTTGATGGGTCAATCTGGTAGGTGGAGGAAATGATGGTGGGTGTCAATATGCTATGATATTTGAAATGAGTGAATGGTTGATTTATTGGCTAATAAGTTTTTATCAACCTTGAATGGCATGATAATGGAATTATAAACCTTAAGTGGATTAAAGATGTGTACTTCATGTTGAATGTGGTCCTTGAAGCCACCCAAAAATAAGTAATTTAGGATCTCATCAAAAATTATCTCCACACGTAAAGATAGGTTCTAAAAATGATGAATATAATACTTGAATGAACTAATATATCATAATTGGCTAAATGAATTCTATGTCACACTATTTTTATAGTGTAATTATAGATCCTATGTAAAAATTGAATAGATGACACTGAAATTAATTTTTTTCTTTTGAGCAGACAACCATCGATACTAAATGAATTGTTTAGGTTATAGATATAAGTATGCCATGGTAACATTATATCCACATGAGATATGATATAGATAAAAAAATATCCTTTTGGTTGATCCAATTAAGTGGATCCTTTCCATAAAATTTATGCATATCTACCTTTGGTAACAAGGTCCTCTGTGGTAAGGTACTTGGATTTGGATTAGGTTGGTTGGGAGATCCACCCTAGTGGGGTTGTGAAATAGTGATAGATGGATTGTTTGGATGATTATTTTCTAAATCCATCATGATATTTACCAAACTATATTGTATAACTTTCATATCAGATTGTATGCCTTGCATATCACTTTGAATGCCTTGCACACTATAGTCAAGCTGACTCACTTTGTGATCTATCTTAGAGAAACCTAGTACAAAGGATATAATAAATACCTTTTCTAAATCCATATCTTCCTTTTGAGGAGTTTTAACTAGAGTTTTAACACCCTTTCCTTGGCCTCTAGTTTACGGTCCTATCATAAAAGGGTTTGACAATGTTGAACTTGATTGGCACTTTTGACCCAACTTTGACCAAACATGTTTGTACTTATTTTAGTCTCAAATAAAAAAATACAAAGAACATAACCCAAATCTATTTTTTAAAGCTTTCTAAAAATTTAAATAACTTATAAACATTCCTTGAATTCTACATTATAGAACAAATTTATCAAAAACACTAAAATCAAAATAACTCACACAAAATTGACCTCTAAGTGCTAATTTTTTTGTGATGTCCTTGATTGATTCCCCAAATTATTTAAAAATTTATAGGAAAATTCATAATGGATTGAAATATATTAAAAAATATCTAAAATTAGGGTTTTTCCCATAAGTTTGCCTAAATTACATCTCTTATACCACTTGTAATGAAATTACTTCAACAATAAAGTAGAATAACAGAAATAGATCTCAATATGATTAAAATATAGCAAAATATATTAATACAATACAAGAAAATTTGAGGGGGAAACCTCCACAAGCTTTAATAAGATCCAACTTAATAATATGATGATAAACAACTACACACTACCTCCTATATATAGTCTACCTAGGTCATGGTTACTCCATAGGCTAACCTACTAACTAAAAGAATGCATAGATAAATGTGATATAACATCAAAGAGGGATAATTAATATAAAATTTGCCTATTCCTATCCTAATACATGCAATAGGTTAGGGGTGTAAAAGACTATTACACCAAATGGATAAAAGCTTTGGCAACTAAGAATTATAAATAAATTGATGTCATCAAGTTTTTGGAAGAAAACGTATTGAACATGTTTGGCACCCTCATTTCCTAAGTTTGTGACAATGGTACAACATTCTAGTCTACTAAATTTACATAATGGGCTTATGATAATCAAATCACAATTATGTTATCCTCAAACTATTATCCATAAGGGAATGTAGTTGAGTTTACCAATAAAAATATGATGGATGCCATTAAGAAATCATCATAAGATAAAATAAGATAATGTAATCTCTTTTTGAAATACACATTATGGGAAGATAGACTCAGACATAAGTAAACCCTGAAGGCTTCACATTTTTTACTAGTATCTGGAAAATAACTAGTCTTTCTCATTACTCTTAAAATACCAATGCTCTAGTTCATGCAAGATTACATGGGGGAATATGAAATAATAAAATATAGACTACTTAACATAGTCTAAATAGAATATGCAAGAACTGAAGAACTACAAAGCTTTAGTAAACATCAAGAGATTTTCAAAATATGGTTTGACAAAAGATTTAAGATCAAAGCTTTTAGTTTTTTAGACCTAGTGATTTTATGGGATAAAATAAATGAGAATAAAGGACAACATGATAATTTCACTCCTTTGTGGATTGGACCATATCAAATATCAAATATCCTTGGTAAGAATAACTTATAGTTGAAATACCTTTAAGGTAATGACCTCATCTTTCTTATAAACAGATAGTTTTTGAAGCACTATTTCATGACTACTCCAATTTGAGATGCTTCATATGACTATAAGTGGAGATGTAGATATAAGATTAGAGTATATTCTTACTTTCGAGGTTTTTTTCTTTCTACAATAGATTTTATATTTTATATAATAAATGTTATTCTTTATAATATCAGTCTTCCCCTAATTTTTGCATTTACTTTCAGTAGATTAGTGTTATGATTTCTATATTAATTTTTTAACTTTATAGAATAGACCAAATGATTTTTTGCATTGAGATTATAAAATTTTTACCAAAAGGGATGATTTATAAAGATGCACAATTAGTTTTCATAAGTTTTTATTATGAAAATACTAGAGCTTATGGGATCAAGGATGTGTTATGACAATTAGGTTCTACTTTTATTGAATGAGTTTAGTGGACCTTTGGTATTTACTCTAATATAATCATGCAAATTTTAGAAATACTTTAAATTTATAAATCTTAAATAAACTATTACATATTAAAACTTAGATGGGAGGTAAGAAACATAGAATTGGATACACATTAATAGGAAGGTATTGATTGAAATAAGTTTTATTATACATACACTCAATCAATGGTGATTCCCAACCTTTTTATTTGTGTTTCAAATAAAATATACATTATCATAAAAATTGATAAAAAGGGTGATTCAAGTAATCTCTACTAGGGTTATGGATGCTTAGCTAGAAGTAGAATAATGTTTTGAATGTAATTAGAGGTATCTCTATTATGGCTATAGATGTTTAGATGAAAGTAGAGCAATGTATAAACTTTCATTAATATTTGGTTATAAAATGTGAGATCAAAATGAAACCTAAAATATTTATCCAAGAATTTTTCCAAACTATCTTAATAGGGGGAAATTGAATTATAAAATCACACACTCAAGTCAGAGTAATGGAAAGGGTTAGTATGTTGCATGAAGAAGTAGGAGTCTTTTTCAAGGTCTGGTTTGTTTATTCTTTTCTAGGAAGAGATAAAGTTTTTTTATGTTGCATTATTGAGATTTTGGGTTCTAAAAATAATCAAGAGTATTTCCACCACTGAATTACCATTTATTTTTCCATAACACACACACACACACACACACACACACACACACACACACACACACACACACACACACACACACACACACACACACACACACACACACACACACACACACACACACACACACACACAATTTTCAAAATTTAAATGGGGACCCATTGTTTATTGAATATCATCATTTAGGGTCTTCTAAACTAGGAGTCTAAGACATAGAGTTTGAAAAGTGAGAACTTAATGAATTTATTTGATACTAAAATGAATTTTTTTACCTCTCTTTATCTCTATTATTTTCTTGATTCAATTAAAATTATTTGATTTAATATTATTAGAGTGTTTCTAAGTTATAAATGAATCAAATCTATGTTTCAAACATATTACATGTTTTAATTTTCATCTTCCATTTCTTTTAGCTCAATGTTGATATATAGTTTTGATTTATGATCTAATAACTAATTGAGTAGATGTGTTTTAATTTTAATTGGGTATTTATCTATCTTATGTCTTAATCATGTTATTCCATGCTTAGGTATTTTTCAAGCCCTCCCAAAGGAAATTTTATCTTTCCATGTGGCATCAATTTACTAACTCAAAGCCTAAGTAAAGAATACAAGTCACCCAATGGTGACATCAACATATTATATTATATGAAGTCATATAGGTAAGTGGATCACTAATATATTACCAAGTGTCATCATATTATTATCTTGGAGATGAAATTAGCATGGACCTATGTACAAAAAGTCTTTAACAAGCATAGTAACAAGATCTATCCACATGTCATCATCTCACTATACTAGAGGTGATGTTAACATGGACATGTATTAAGTCCCAAGAAAGTGATGCAATGAAATACATCCATGTGTTATCTTCCTACTATCCCATAGGTGACATCAATATGGACTTGTGTATTTAAATTCCTAGGCAAGCAAAGAATTGAGAGTTGTTTACATGTCATCATACTATTAGCCTAGAGGTGACATCAACATGGACTTATGTAGGAAAAGTCACATGAAAGTAAAGTAGTTAGAGACATTTGCATGTCATAATATAACTATACTAGAGGTGAAATAAACATATATCTATATATATAAAGTTCCAAGTAAGTGGATTAGTGAGATCCATTTGTGTGTCATAATCTCACTAGCTTGCACCTAAAGAGATGAAGCATGACAAGTTCAAACTTATTCAGGAATGGAATAGAAAAATATAAACAAGTCTCCTATAAATACATGTAAGTAATCAATGAAGACATAAAAACCAAGACCAAGAGATTGAAAAAGAGACATCTATCATATTAAAATGAATAAGCATCTGGAAGAATGCAAAAGAAGCCACATGACAATAAAAGCTACAAAAATTAGTATTATAAAATTCAAATGCAAAAAAAAAATAGGGAAAGGAGTGAATACCATTACTAAAATTAATTTAAATGAACCAAATAAATAATTCATTCAATTCTCAAAGCTAATAAGACTAAAAAAATATAATTCAAATTGTTATTTCTAGCCTAATTACATTGCCTCCTAACTATCAAGTGCATTACAAATTCTGAGTTCAAGTGTAAATGAGGAGTCTATAAATCCATTATGACCAATAATTTATAGGTTTTTCATAAATTAAATCATTCTCAGATAAATAATTCAATGACTTACTCATCCTATATCCTAATTTTCTCTACATACTTAATTTCAAGATTAGCCAAGTACACATATACAACATTTGATTTGGTGGCTCTAAACCACAAGTTTAAACACTATTCTACCATTTGGGATGTCGTTGATATAGTTTATACACACAAGGATAAGGATCAACTCTCCATTTTCACACACAGATACATAGGATACCTTATATCCATCAAAGTAGTTGGTCTTCATAATGTAACAACTTAATTAAATGTAATCCCTATATTGACCTACTATTTGATTTATTCTTGAATAAAAAGGTCATTAGGAAGATATTGAAATTTAAGTTTATCAAAACATTAGTTGAATATATTAGTGAAAATGCCTTTGAGAGGTATTAGAGACTCACTCTTCTAGACATATCATATAGGTAAGACATGGTGAACTTAGGACTTCTTAATAAAAATATTAGTAGCAAGTTGTAAGAGTGGGTTAAAAACCCAAACAACTTTATAGTTTAGGGCTATATCTTAACTATCCAAATTTTAGTCTTTACACTAGGGGTGAGAATATCCATGGACCTATTAAATAGAATATATTTTTTTCCAACCATCACTTATGTCAGTGAGCTATCGGTTCCTTTGCTAGAAATAATTTTAACTTCTAACAAAGTCATTTCCTTAGGAGAGATCATCAGTTCCAATTTGATTTTAAAAGTCATAAATTATGGAAGTTTCCTATATGTGAACCTCTACATGATGTCACACATAAAATATTTAGTGACTAAAATTGTGCATTCTTCCTATGATCAACCTTGGCAACCATCTCCTAACTACACCAAAAATAAAATATGTGATGAATTCAGTGTTATTCATATACACAAATTTAGGAAGAACATGAAAAGGTTAGTTGAGACTTTCTACCCCATGGTGTACCAAGAAATATATGGGAATAACATGCCTAGGATATCTATCCCCATAAATAAAACCATTATAAAGATGGATAATTATTGGTTTTAACCTAAATGCATAATATTTAGAATTGAAGGCATAAAGGTGCACCCTTTGTACCTACCAAGGTATGTGACTGATAAAATAGATGAGCAAGAGATTATTTCCAAAATGGTGGAAAATATGGATATTGATCTAAGGAAGGCTAAGCAAGCATCTATCCACCTAACCCATCTTAATATTATAGGGACATAGTACATAAGACGAGGAGACCTCTGATTTGTTGGAAATATTAGTGTGCATTATGGATTTAAATTGTTACCTTTTTAACACTTGGACCCTATAAGGAATTTCATAGGAAACATTAATAGATATGAAATAAAAGTAAGAATCAACTATGGACATCAATATTATGATTATTATAACATATTTATGAATGTTGAATATGATACTAAATTAGCTATAATGATGTGCAAGGACAACATGTTTAGGATTATGGTGTAGAAGATCTAGTATGATCCTACCATCAATAAAGAAGATAAGATAATTGAGAAATAAGAATGGATTTCTAGGCCTATCTATGGACCTCCTTCTTAGGCAAAAGAATAAATGTAGGAAAAATTTGGCCCATATGAGGAAGCTTAAATTGGAGAAGGAGATTCAACACCTCTAATCTCCCCTATACACATAATTGTTGTTGCTTATCCATAGAAAATTATGGAGGGACCTCAATGCACAACTAAATATTAAAGACCTATAAGTCCCAACACATCAAATAGACTTTTCTCCATACTTCTTTTGTCTCCATTTACCATTACACAACAAGTAAGTATTCCTTATTTTATATCTCAAGTTCATGTTTCTTCCCCTCCTTTATCTCCACCAATAGTGATACCCCAGTCCCCTTGTCAACCATCTTCATCACTACCTATCTTTCCTCCAGTAGTCACCATTCCTCCATCTCCCTCACCATTTTCTACGATTATGATCCCTCTATCTCTCATTCCACACTTAACTAGGCTAGCTTATATTGCTATAAAACTAATAATGACATATACAAGGAAGCCCAATACCCCTCTTATTTCACCTCAAAAGGTGGAAGTCGAGGAGAAGCAAACAATTTCTCCTAAGGAAAGGAAAAAGAGAAGACATAGTTAAATGGTGTTAGACCCTATAAAAAATTATGATAGTGAGGAGGAAGATAAAATATAGGGTGATGAATAAGAGTGGGTCTCAAATTCTGAAATAAAAGAGATATAATCATTTGATGAAACCACTCAAATAGAAGAAGATGATGAATGGATGATTAAGGGAAGCATCTAGTCAGGAGGGACACAATTACTTCAAGAATATGAATAAATCAACCAAGGAGATGGTAACCTTAGGGCTACTAAATTGATATCAAATAAATAATGAGATATAGAAGGTGAGGTAAAACTAGAATTTTACATTAAAGCATAAGGGCCATCCCAAACTACACCTCTAAGCTCTCTACCTCAGATCACTACAATTACAACTACATAAATTAGTTCCCCAGTTATCTCTTCCCATGATGTAATTCCTTTAAGTCCACATTATTTATAAACTTCCTCAATTACTACAACTACTAGTGGTATAGTAAAGTATTTATATTATTTGCATTTTGTAAGATAAATAAACCAATGTTAGGAAGATATAATACCAATTTTTCCTAACACATCCTAGCTTACTACTATGAGCCCTGCCACCATTATTATGTCTATTGGGGATGATTATACTTCTATTAATGACTATTTTCAAAAATTAATGTCCATATTAATTTTTACTACACTAGTTATCCCACTAGGCTAACTACATATTTGGAGATGCTTATTGGCTAAGCACCCCAGGTGGACTCACCTACCATCTCAATCCATGAATAAATATGGAAGGCCAAGTATGTAATTGACACACTAGTCTAGAAGAAAGTTACTCGATGGAGAAAGGTTATTCCTATTTTTCCTACAATAGGGACATCCTCCTTGAAGGCCATGCTACCTTAAAGATAATCCCCCTCTACCACTCATGTAACATAAATAAAGAAAACATAGTAATAAGTTGCATTGGACATTATTTCATGGATCTAACAGTTACAACTGGAAGAAGTAGGAAGATAATATTTAGTAATAAATGAACATCCTACTATAAAGTTCCATTTTGATATATATACAAACACATTGAGAAATGTGAAGAGGAAAATATGGTTATTGAGGGTCAATAGGTTGAGATGAAAAAAATATGACATATTCTCTTTGATAAAATGAGGGAAAATAAATCCCTCGAACATGGATAGATATAAGGAGGACCCTTATAATTTTGTAAATGTTATTAGAGGAGTCATAAAAAAGATGTTCAATTTTTTTTTTCAACCTATATAGAGGTAATCAAAGGTGATTACTATCTAGGTTCCAAAAGAGATAGTGGATAAATTATAGGGGATAACTAGGAAGCTATTTGACACTATTAGTTTAATAAGGTTTGTAAAGGCCACCTCCAAACCCAAGTGGGGAGATATTCTTCAAATTTTCAAAAAAATAAAGGACATGGATGAAAAAATTCATTTTATAAGCCAGATAATAGGGAATAAGGCTTATACCCACTTGAATTTAATAATGACATCTAAAGCTACTTGGGCATAATATTATAATGCTACCAAAAGAGACAACCTACTTGAGTAGCATCAAGAAATGCATTCCTTAGTCCAATAATTTATAAACTAGAAAATTGAAGCTATATCTATCTTAATAGACTCAATATTTTCTCAAGTGATCACTCCATATGGTAAATTGGTCCCCAAACCCATTTTTGAGAATATTATGCAAGTAACATTAGACATTTTTAGGGAATATATTGAAGGCACTATTTATAAAACCAATAATAAAATAATGTAACTAGTCAATTTTTTCAAGGAATAAAATGATAGGGGATGAGTCACTACATATTGAGGTTAGACATACATTAGGAATACATAATAAATTAATGGAAAATTTTCCTTAGTTATTCAAAATATCTCTTCTTTATTTTGAGACCATAGATATAGACTTCTAGGTAAGTCATGTACTTTACATACAAATGTAATTAGCCAAGAAAACCACTTCAGTGATAGGGGTTATGCCTATTCCACCTTAGAGTGCTAAAATTCCCATAAACATTAGTGGAAAATCAAACTGAGCTTGCCTATGTTCCAATTTTAGCTATTACAACCACAACTACATTGGCAAATACTTTATGCTTATCTATAGTTTTGGCTTATACTCTAGTTTCAACATAAGTTACAACTCTAATTACAATGACTTTAAAATCTACTTCAGATATGTCATAGATTTCTTATTTTAGAAATGTTATAGTAGCACTTTATAAATATACATATGTATTTACATGTTCTAGTTGTGATGGGACTAATAGCTCATGATCCATTTAACATTTATACATTGTATTTTACATGAAGGATTTTATTTGGAGCAATCATTAATTTACATGAATACTTTTCATGAGATTAACATATAATGTTATTTTTAGATATGTATTTTTAGAATTAACTTGAGATATGAGACCTTCCCCATCAAAAGATTATATATTTTTGTATCATCCTAGTCCTAAAGGGAGAATAAATTTTGTTGATAAGATTAATAGGAAATTTAGAGAAATTTTATAATTTAGTCTTGATGTGCAAAATCTAATTCTTCTCCAAACTTGTGAATTGTGTAATAAGTTCAATTATTTTAATTTATTAGTATTTTATTTTTGCATGAGTTATATTTTTAATATATAATTATTAATATAGAGTTATTTTTGATCTAAATGACTTTTATATATATATCATAATCCCCCCTTGTAGATGTGTTATTGTAGTCTAACAAACATAATAAACTTTGATTTTATGTGTTTAAGTATGATGTATTTTGGTTACCTTTGAATCCTAGATATGTTTTATTATTTGTCTGTTATAGTATCTGTAATAGATATTGGTATTTGATTCTTTGTCTAACCTCTAGTTCAATTACTGGTCTAGAAAAGTTTCATTTAGTGTGATCTACAAGCCTCCCTTTCTACCCTACCTTTCCCTCAATTTTGAGTTTATTTGGGTCCTACCCATTTTATCTAAATCTATCATCAATCCACCCATCTCAAATATATTTATGTTCATCCATATCTGACCTATCCATGGTAAAAAATGCTTCACTCGCTGCTATTCCACCAATAGGTTGTTTAAAAAATTGAATACCCAACAACTTGTGACTTAGAATGAATACTTTTCACTGATCCAAAATTTTTAGAGGTTACCTCATAAAGGTTTCTAGGGTGTTCATAAAACCCACATAAATAATATTATTAGGAATCAATGCTCAAAAATCATGATTGACATCTTTTAGAAACTTTCTATTTCTCCTTGATTCTTTGAAGATACTTGGAGGAAAACCATTTAGACTTGGCGATTTATATTTTTTCATAATCCATAATGTGATTTATATTTCCTAAATTTTTGACATATTTTTATATGTTTGGATTAATTTATGAACACCTCTCAAAGTGGGGCATGTTGGTGGGGTTGGGTCCATAATATATAGCATGTGGTCCACATAGAGAAATGTGACCCCTACTTAAAGTTATCCCATGGAATCTTTTTGAAGTTTTTCAATGGGATCAATGGGAATATAACCTATGTCAATGATTACAAACTCTTTTTTTCTCATCATTAGCCCAAGCTCTTAAAATATTTTATAAAATACTATTTTTTACTGATGATACCTATATACATTTTTTAAGTACAATAAAGCATTATTAAATGTTCCTAGTTGATAAAAGATTAAATTTTGTTCTTAGTATCTTATAAAATATTCTATTTTTTTATAAATTATGTTTAATATGTTATTTTGTTATTTTTTCTATTGTTTATGATAAAAAAATTATAATCCTTTAAAATCCTAATTACTAGGTTTTATAAAAAAGTAATCAATTTAAGTGTGTTTTTATTAATTGATATAATTATTAATTTTTATTATGTATATAATTTAAATATATTAAATTTTATATATCAAATATTTTAAATTTAAAACATTTAAAAAATATCATGAAAAAACTATCTACATAAAAATTTGAATTGTTTGATGTAGGAATCTTTATGCAAAAAATTGATGGAAATGTTTCCTACCCAATAATAATAATAATAATAATAATAATAATAATAATAATAATAATAATAATAATAATAATAATAATAATAATAATAATAATAATAATAATAATAAAACTATGCATGCACAATAAAATTAATTTTTGTGATGTGAATTTTAGTGACAGAAAGATTATCAACTCAAAAATCTTCCAAATCATTTCCGAAACCACCACCAAACTTATTGATGATAATTGTTGGTTTCTATCAATACAAAGCCAATGACATGATTTTGTTTTTGATTTTTAGTGTTAAATAAATTAATTTTACCTTTAAAAATGACTAAAAAATATTAATATGTAGTAGTGGTAAGAGTGTAATTAGAAGGTGGACTATAATCATTGTTTTTATTATTTTTATTTTGTCACATTCTATTATTTATTTAGAAACAATAGTTCCTATTGGTATTTTTAGTATAGACACTCGCTACCATTATCTAAAGTATAATAAAATGTATTATTATTTATCTCAAATAAATACACACAAAAATATTCCTTGGGCACTACATGTGGCATTAAATTTTGACAAGTTTTATGAGCAAATTTAGAGAGAATAGTAAAAACTAATTGCCTGACCTAGAGGTATTAAGTATCAAACATTAGTTTTCAATGAAACTAGTGTTATGTCACAACATAAATCTAAAAAAGGAAAAATCCCTACTAAAGGAAAAGGAAAAGTAAATATTTATCATAAATGCAATCAATTGAATCAACAAAACTATAATCACCTAAAAGTGTTATTTGAGTCCAAAGAGTACTACTTGAGACTACATATCCTTAGCTTATTCCTAGACCTATACTAGAGCTTATTTTAGAAATTATTTAACCTTCATGTGGGCCACATTTTTCCCTAGTCATCCCTAAATTAGTTCTAGATCCTCATTTCTTAATCCTGGTCCATCGTTCCTAGTGTTTTACCACTTAGACACTAGCACCATAATAAGTATATTAGTGCCACATGAAACGAGTGTCTCAATAGTGGTGCTAATGTTATTTCCCTCTCTTTTTCACAAATAGATGTAATTTCAAATCTAAAACCTCCTGAGGTCATCCTAGACCTATTTTAACACCCATGTAAGCATCTAAATGGTATATATACATGAACTTTATCCCTCTAACCAATAAATGGAAATAAAATTCAAAATAAACATTCAAACTTAGAATAATTTGTGCACAATTAAGGTTATCAATCCCTATTCTACCGTACTTCTACATACTACCATATTTAACAATCCTAAGATCAAATTACCTATATTTCTATTCTCAAGCACATTCAAGGCACTCAAGTCCATTATCATACTAAGTTCACTTAAAATTTCACCAAAACATAGGTGGGGATAAGTACATCAAACTTGATCCCTCCTCAGAGTATTGGTATGTAGGAAACTCTCGTCACAATGAGGTGTTGAGGATGTCTAGCCTACCCCACTAACAAACACAATTTTTAACTTGTATCAACCAAATGCTGTATCAACATGGAGGATTAGTGTTTGCTCACAAATTTAGTCAAATATATAAATATATGGTTTTATAACTCATGAATGAAAGAACATACCTCACAAACCTAGACACAGGTACACCCAAAATCTTATGATAGTCTTGTAAAGAGGACACTACCACCAATACAAGGACACTACCACCACATTTATAAAAATGGTGCTACTATAAAATTAGGTTGATACTATCTAGGAAGGATTCTACTATTATAATCCTATTTTTGACACTCAAAATAGCTTCTACCTTAATTTCTAGCCCCAAGATCATTAATGCCAGTTGTTGTCCAATTAAATTCTTACTTACATTATTTATTACTATTTGATGCATATACAACTTTATAAAAATCACATCCAAATCATAAATCACAATGAAGTACATCTATAACTAGTGATTAAAAAATTATTAAAATATTAAAGAAGAGTTCAAGTGAGGTAATAAGGTAAATTATTAAAGCTAAGTTGATCAACTTACCACATCTATACCTAGTGAAGAGATATAGATATTATTGTGCATATCATAAAATGCATGGGCACCACACCGATTCATGTTTAGCATTGAAAATTAAAATACAACATATAATGGATACAAATGAATCAAATAGTGATACATCATCTAAACAACAAACAATGACACATATACAAATTAAAAAGGATCAAATTTATAAAGAGTACAAAAATGGTTACCAAAACATAATTCAGAACAACAAAAGGTTAACATAGCACAATCAAAATAATAAATAGTATAATAATATGTAAATAAAATAAAATATGCAAATTTAACTATCTAAAATGAGGCTCAAATTTGAAAGTAGTATGGGTTTGGTCAAAAATATTTACAATGATTTGATTATCATGGTCAAAGTTTGGGAAAGTAGGCCTAATACATCACTTCTCTTATTATAGCAATTCAAATGTTGGTCAATAAGGTTTGGGATTTATTGAACATCTTAAGGAAAATCATTCACAAATATAGTTTATCAAGATAACATATTCAGATATATAGATGTTTCAAAAATATTAATAACTTCAATTGCAAAGTCAAAATCATGCTAAGCCAACAAACATTATAAAAAAAGGCTTTCTAGAAAAAGAGTCTCCACAACACCATATGTCTACAATAAGCATAGTTTCAAAGGGAAAAATCACAATCAATATTATAAAGCACAATTTAGAAAGGTTAACTCCAAAGTATGGGTAAATTCCATCTAGCATTCCTAGATATTATGATTATTATGATTTTTATGATGAACAATACCAAGATTCATACTACAACACCACTGAAATCCAACATAGTAATCACATCATATGAGAGATGACCATTCCTATTTTTTACTTAGGCCACAATGATAGTGAGTCTCCTATGAGACTCATTGGTTAGTATTGTTCCTCCTTTCTTCTACATAATTTCCTTCTCTCTTGCTCCTTGTATATAGTTTCATTTGCATGTTGTTTGTACATATCATATATCCAAAAAATATAAAAATAATACAATATTTAAAAAACACAAAGACATTAAAACATTCACTCAAAAAATATAAAATTATATATTATATGCATGGTCATGTTTACATTTATTATATTTTCTAGACATTAAATATGCTAAATATATTAGCATAGTTAGTTTTATCATACATACATGTTTCACTTGTACTTTTAAAGTGCTTGTAGATTACTACAAGACTTAGGTCCACTACAATAATCCAAATTTTCTATTATTTACCCACTAAGGGCATATACACTAATACACAGGTTCTTCATTTGACATGTTCACCCACTTGGGATCACCCTATACATAGTTTTGATTACTAGGTCCTATTTTTATGTAATCTACATCACAACTTTAACATTATTATATCTTGATATTGATCATGCTACACTTAATTTTTTTTCTATCTAGTACTACTTTAGACTCAATGTATGTACATTATGTCTCTTACAAAGATTTATATTACATGTTCCTGCATACTTTCATTTCTAGCTTTCCTAATTTAGATTGTATTTTATCTCTATGTTTCTTATATTTGAGGGTATTTGAATATACCATTGATTTTTGGCTCTATGCCACTTCTACTTCACAATATGTATGTTTTGGATATGTACCCAAGTCATGTATGTACCTTCTTGATTATGTATGAGGACATTTGAACATGTTCTTCTATGTGGATCTAAGACAACTTTATTTTTGCTTGTGTATGTGGACATTTGAACATGTCCTTGTATGTCTTATTTTCTCAGATTTAGTGATATGTGCCCATGTCCCTTGTATTGTATCCCCTTGGCCTACTTTGCGTGTCTCATGTGTGTTGAATGTATGATTTATTATATGCATCATAGCCCATAAAACTTGTATCTTTCTTGTTACACACTTAATTTTTATATTCTATAAGGGACCTCATGCATCTCCACTTCCTACTTGGGTGTTGTGATGGACATCATGCCCCATCCCCCTAGCTAGCTACTCAAGTTTTACTTAGATTTATTGTTACATACATTGTTCTATCTACCTTAACATCCTTGTTAATGTTATACATGACATAAAACATACATTAATATATTATTCTAAGATTATCTTACATTATGATGTTATGTATGCACATTATATTGGATTACTATGTAGTTATCATATATGCTGCAACTAACACACTCTTACAAATAATTTTATTTTAAGGATAGTTCTTGCATACATTTAAAAACTCCCCTCAAAATAAGGGAATTCACATGAATTTTTCATATAGATCAAGCTCCTATAGTTCATTCATAATACAATTTCAACACATAGGCTTAGATTACAAAAACCAAACTCAAGTAAACACAATAGAAATATAGTGACACATAAATTAGTAAAATTGTAAATAAATTAGAGTAAAAGGACACTAACACCCAAATTGGGATACTAGTGCCACATATCCAATAATGGAATTACTATCCAAGATATAGTGCTACTATCTAGTAGCCTTAGTTTTAGAGAAATCGAGATTGGCCATGAAAGTATAACATGTACAATATAGGTTTGCACATATTTAGTTATAAATTATTAGTTTCAATTAAATTCATACTAGTTTAGCTTAAATTCATACTATTTTTATTATATTTGGGGCATCATGCATGGAATGACCATTCTCATATTTAGTTTAGATATCAAGATGCATATTATTACAACTCAGTCTAGAATCCATATACTTAGATAACAAATTTTGGGGGAATGTGCACAACACATTATTTTTGTATGCTCACACATATATTGACCAAATGGAATGAAAAATTCTATGTCATTTTCCAAGTTATATACATCCAACACCATATTCTAGGTTGTACACAAGTTTCATGCCTTACTCCATCTACTGTGGTTAGAATTCTCAAGTGGTCTAGAGCTACCTAATATACTCAAGTTGCTATGAATCTAACATACCCTATTAGACATAGTTACATCACATAATTTTATTTTTAAATGCATCTACTATAAATGGGTGGATAATGATGGATTCATATCATAATCTAGTTCTTGATCCACCTAGATGAGAGGGTTGGCCACACCATCAGTCCAATCCAAGTTATTCATAGGTCATAATCCACTAAGCAAGGGTGGGAAATGATGGAGTCAAAACCATATTGAGTTATTGAGCCACCCACACATGAGGATTGAGTAATCCATAAACTTAGTCCAAGATATTCATTGATTTGTCACTATATACATGCACACACATAGGTTGTCACTAGGTTTATGTAGTGGTTCGCATACCCAATGAGGTGTACTCATTCCTTTCATCTCTCTTATCTCTTTAATAAATTTTGCTTATTTACTAAATTTAGTATTTGATTTTTAAATATCTTAATTAAGGATTGATTTATGTACGTTTCACTTTTTAGACACACATTAGAGCATGCTTCACATACTTATATCCAAATTCATGGGATTCACCTCATAGGTAAGTCTATGTGCACTTATTTTTTATTTATCCTAATCATTTCACTTTGATACATTTTTAGAATAAATTGGGGGGGGGGAATATAAAAGTGGTATTTGAGTACCAAGAGTGTTAATTAAGACTACCTATCCCTAGCTTATCCTTAGACCTATCTTAGAGCCTATTTTCCCATGTATCTAGACTTTTTGTAGGCGATAGGCATCCCTAGTCATCCCTAACACAATCTTAAACCCTCATTTCTTGATCCTAACCCTTCATGCCTAGTGGTATACCACTTAGACACTAGCTCCATAATAAGGACAATAACACCACATGGTTCTAGTGTCTTAATAATGGATCTAATGTCCTTTCCCTCTTTTTTTCACAAATGGATATCTTTTCTAGGGTTAGCTAAGACCTATTTACACACCCATAAAATCATCAAAATGGTATATATACATGATTTTTATCCCTCTAACTACTAGATGGAAATTAGATGAAAAATACACATTCAAACTCAAAACAAGTTATATAAAATTAAGGTTATTAATCCATATTATCACATACCTATGCATACTACAATCTATAACAATCTTAAGCTCATATTATTTAGATTTCAAGTCTCAAACACATTCAAGGGACTCAAGTCCACTATTATAATAGATTCACTTACACTTTCACCAATACTTAGGTAGGGATAACTACATCAAGATTGTTCCCTCTTTAGAGTATTGGTATGTATGTAACTCTCATCATAGTAGGGTGTTGAGGATGTCCATCCTACCCCACTAAAAAACACACTTTTCAACTTGTATCAATTAGAAGCCCTAAAAACATGGAGAATTAGGTTTTTATCACAAATTCAATCAAAATAATCAATATACAGGTTTTCATAACTTGTACATGTAGGGGCAAACCTCATAGGTCCAAACACAGGTGTACTTAGAAGCTCATGATAGTCTTATACAAAGGACACTACCACCAATATAGGGACACCACCATCACATTTATAATAATTTCACTAATATACAATTAGGGTACTACTATCAAGGGGGGGTTCTAATAATAGGATTCTATTTGCAACACTTAGAACAACTTTTCCCTCAGTTTCTAGCCCCCAGATCATCTATCTTAGTTGTTTTCTAGCTAATTTCTTACTTACATTATTTATTAATATTTTTAGAAAGGTTACAGTTAGTAAATTCTATAACAAATAAATGTATAAATTTATTTCATATTATTACCTTGATTTAATATACTTATCTCTTTAACAAACATAGGATTTGTATTTGCTAAATCCTAAAAGCTTAAAAAAACCTCCTATTTTTAAAGGTAAAGGTAGGGGGAAATTGAATCTAAAAATTGAAAAGGTTTATTATAATTTTTTTAGTAAACTAGGACATATTAAACATCAAGGTTTTAAGATAATGACATACTTTAAATCATAAATGAAAAATATGTAGCTCCCTAACTCCAAGATAAGAGCATCACTCTTTGCAACAATAGATGTATCATCAATATCTAAATTAAGTATTAGATTCTAGAGCCACTCAAAATATGGCCATGATGGTTCACTATTTTATATTTTTGATAAAAGTGTAGATACTAAAACTAGGTATTTAGTACTTGAAATTGACAAGCTTGACACACATTTACCATGCATGACTTGATAAAATAAACAAGGTTCTAAATCTCCATTCTCTCATAATTATAATTTATCTCATGATTCAAGCCTTCTATTCTGATATTATACACCTAAATGAACCTCACTATATATTTAAAAATTGTTAAATATCCTACATAGACATATCTAGAATCTTAGTTTAGTTCACTTGTACATGAGTCAATTTTGATAGTTATGGTCATTACGGTGGTCAGAACTGACTTGCTCCCCAAAATGACTATTTTATAAAATTAAAACCATCTTTAGGATTGGCCTATCATCCTAGCATATCGATGGAATAGGGAATTATTCAAATGTATCTTTAAATATAAAATAAAAGTGTCATTCAAAAATGACTTAACAATTATCTAATATACATTTATACACTATTTCACACTGAGAAAATATACTCTATTCTTCCTAATTTTCATACTTATTAGTAGTAGTCATGAGCCAAGTATGAAGCACTCAAAATCAAAGTCAAATAAAGCATTTTAAATTACTAAATATAATCATTAGCTACATACACATAGTAAAGGGGATTAATTACACAAACACACTAGGTGGGAGAACTACATATGGCTTAAGTTCCCTCCTTGGAGTATTGGATATGTAGGAATTGATAAATCATTAGGCATAGATGATTTGGGTAAGCTCAATCCATTAAAATTATCCTATTTTTTGTAATTTTATATTTCATAATCATATATAGGGTTTCAAGGAAAATGAGGCTGATTTTTGGATGCACTACATGTCATCAAGGTTTAAGACTGAAAAAAGAGTAATAAAAGACAATCACCACAACACAACTTCATGCAGGTTAGTAATAGCAAATAGGTCAATATTAACCAATGATACTGAATTGATCCTATGAAATTGACCCAACATAGGCAATATATTAGTTGCAAAACCAAACAAACGAGAGGTGTGCTTATCCTTGAAATTCACTTCTAGAATAAAATCATAATTAGACAATAAATAATAAAAGATTAGTATCATGATCTCTTTATTACTTTCCATATTTATCATATGCACTTATAAAATTATAATAAACAGTCTCAATATTTTACATTTATATGTATTATTTAATATCATATCTATTCATGTGAAATCTATTTCAAATTTCTATCTTAATTATATTAATCTAAATCAAAATAAAACATATTAGTGATCCCATACACATATCAAATAGTGTAAATACCTAGGTTTTTCATTAGGATTTCCTCCTTCTAAGGTTATATATTTATCATCTCAATGTTTTATATCTAGTTTATTATTTTACCCATAGAAAATAAAATTAATCTAATCACCTTTGGCCTTAGTCTTGTACTTTCTTGCATGGTCCCATCATATGCCATCCAAGAAGGATAGTTCCCTTGTACTAATAATATGAATGAAATATTAAGTGGAACACATATAAAACATAATTATTTTTGTATTAATTTATTTAAAATAGATGAAATTAAATTATATTCTTATTTTGATGATAAAATTATTTATGAATATGTGAAAATAGATGACTATGTCGATATGCCTCTATTGGAACATGATAACCAAGATAATAAAAATGAACATAATGATAAAGATACTTATGAGGGAATAAATATAATTTATCCTAAAAAAATTAATGGGTTAGATCCTGACCAAGTTAAATCCTTATATGAATTTCATGAAGGACTTTATCAATGCCTTAAAGATGTGGGTAGAGTTGTCTAATTGATCATAACATCTGAGGATAGATACAAAGCTAAGTTTACTCAATATCAATTACCTCAATAATATCCCTTAAAAATATTATAATATTATACCATCCATACTAGATATTACTTATACATCAGGTATTCAGACCACTATTATTTGTATTGTTCTGATGCCTACACCTTCAATAACCTATGTGACATCCACCTAAAATTTGGGGGCAACATGAGACCTTCAACATAGTCCAATACCTTACCCCTCTCATGATAGATATGAACATTCCATTTAAAACCTTACCTAATTCACATTCCATTAAGTATTATATTAAAACTCTACATACTAAGGTATTATAATTAGATCAAGGTGCAACGAGAACTAGCCATGTTGTGGACTCACATAACATGATCCATAATCCATCATATCTAAAGATAGTAGCCTACCCTTTACCCATAATATTTGTATCTTTGAATATAAAAACCTACCATTTACCCATAGGATTTTTATCTCCCAAGATCCCATTATATGAAGGTAAAATTTATCTCAATTAACATATTAGATCATTCTATGTAACTTTATTGTACTATGCATACACTGACAAACTAATTGAACAAGTTATTTATAAAAAGTCTTGGGTAATATGGTTTGAGATGGTTTTATGATCTGTTTATTAAATCTATAAGAGAAATAAAACCCTTTTTTTAACCAATTTAAAGTGTACTTTTCCATCAAAATCAATGAAATTTTTTCCTATGCATAAATTATTAAGCTAAATCAAGGATCTAATGAAAAAATATTGAATATGTGCTTTGATAAAAGACTGTGCTAGCTAAGATAACTAATTTTATGGTTGAAAATGATATGTAATATATATTCAAAAAAAGTTTAATATCTCCAATCCTTGAATCAATTATATTAAAGAGATTCAAATCATTTGATGAGCTATACCACATAGTGAGGGACAAAAAAGTCAATTGAATTTATTTGAACAAACTCAAGTATACATAAACTCCTACAAATAATTCAATAATGAAGTTTCAAAGAAAAATAATAATAAATTCAAACCAAGTGATAATAAGAATGAGTCAATGACTACAATCAATGTAGTGTCACAACTTAAAAATCAATTATAATTGATAGCTCCACCAAAGTGGTAGTTTTCATGATCACCATCTCCTTTTCTTGTGATACTAAATAAGTTATTTGAGTGTAACATTTAACACTTGTTCCTCCAAAAGACATTGATTCAAGTAGATCTATACAAATAAAATAAGATGGAAATTCATGTTGTGATCATCCTTATATTTTAGGGCATTCAATGAATAAATGTTTGAAGATAAAACACAAGATAAAAAATCTCATAGATGAAAAAATTATTGATTTAGGCACTTCTATAGAGGAATCTCGACCACAACACAATGTAAATAAAAAGTTGAATATTTTTAATTATCCTTTTCATAAACATGAGTAGATAGAAAACAAGGACACTTAATAGGTATATTATTCATACAACTTTCATTATCCACTAGTGACATATAATCAACCACTATATACTAGCACTAGTACACTCAATTAAACTCCGCCTCACTAGCCAATGATTAAATTTGATGATATAAAGATAGTTGATGATGATTCAAATTTTCATGTATTATTAGTATGATCCTACATTGAGGAACAACCTATATAGAACATTATGATTAAAAATGGATCCAATGAGAATGTTTTCATGATAGAACTTATTAAATATCTTGGGTACACATGACATGATTTAGAATATACAAAAAATTAGTTAAAGGATTCTATGGATAGAGATACAATACTTTGGGATGCATAATATTTCTTATTTAGGTGGAATATGCCATATTAAGCATACCATTATTAGTATTACAAATTAATTGAGAATTAAACATGTTTTTAAAATGTTTATGGATGTAGAGACTTTCTGAAATTCCATCTACAATACACTGATGTCTAAAGTACATACATTATAATAAAGTGGTTACAATTTTGGTAGTATTATATAAGTATTTCATATAGTCAGTGATATATCCTCCTCAACCCCCACCACAATTATGATTGGTTGATACGCATATTTAGGATCATTATTAAGAGATGTATAATACATAAATTTAAGATCAATATTCAGATATGGTTGACACACCTATCTAGGATCAACACATAAATTTTATTGTTACACATACACATAATCTATCTGATTTAACTATTTTGGGAATTATGGAATGTAAAAACCTTAGTAGATAAAAAATTTGAGTAATAAATTAGGGAATAAATATAGAAATATCAACAACCACTAATTTTTACAATAATTAAATTATTTGCTTAGCCTATAAATAACAATAAATTAAAAAAGAGATAGCTAGAATACTAACTGAGATAGATAAGTGGAGGGATAAAAATTGGTGTAGGGATAGTGAAAGGTGTTACCAAAGGAAAATAGGTGTAAAAAATCCTCCTATATAGTAACACAGTTCTCTAATCAATATCACACCATGCTAGTGTCCCTTATGCTGCACTAATGCCCATATATAGTAGAGTCAATAAATTACTAGGTGGACCTTCACTTGGTTCTGAGAAGCCCATGCCTATGTGACTAAATGTTGGATTATTATATGTTCCTTATTTTTGAGTTAGTTTAATGTTAAACCCTAATATTCCATGTTTGTTAGGTTATTTGAGTATCACAAGTAGAAAACAAGAGGCATTAGTAGGGTAGGTTGGACATGACCTCAATACCCCATGTGTTGAGCATTACCTACATGCCAATACCTCAAAAGGGGATCAATATTAATGTATTTATTCTAATATAAGTATTGGTGAAAGTGAAAGTGAATGATAATATGTGTGATTTTTTGAGTGCTTTAAGTGTGAGTTGAGACTATAAGTAATTTGAGCTCTGAGCTACTGTAGATGGGTATATGCATAAGTAGGGTAGAATAGGATTAATAACCTTGATTTTCATAGTTATTTTTGAGTTTATTTGAGTATATTAATCTAGTCTCCATATAAGGGATAAATGAATTAAAGTGGTATATATATATATATATCATTATGGTGTTTGTCAAGACATAAAGGGTCTAGGCTAAACCGAATGTACTTTGAGAAATGGAAAGATATCCATTGGGGGTGAAAAGAGATAGGCAATATTAGTGATACCCATTTATCAATAGTGAAATGTGCTACTATATAAATGGCCATGCTAATGTCCAAGGGGTAGGAACAAGTGAAAAAGGGACCTAGGTTCCTAAGTGAAGGCTCAATGCTTCTTTTGGCATATCTAGGAATGGATTAAACTCACATGAAAGATATAAAATGATAAAGAGAGGACTTAAGATAGGTCTAGGGATAAGTTAAGGATAAGGTGGTCTAAAGTGACACTCATTTCACTTAAATGACATTTTAGATGATTAGATTTTCCCTCCTTTATTCTAAAAATACAATGACAAAAGGACTAGGATAAATGAAAAAGTGATGTACTTAGACTTACCTATGAGGTAAAACCTATGAATCTGGGTCTAGGTCTATAAAGCATGCTTCATTACATGTCCTAAAATTGAAACATGAATGAATAAATTATTAATAAATATCAAAATCAAAGACAAAACTAAGTAAAGAGATGAGTGAAAGAGGAAAGTAATGAATATACCTCATTGGGTATGCAAACTAATGCTAAAACCTAGTGACATCCTATGTGTGCATGTAGATGATGATACAATGGTAAATAACCTAGTCTAAAATGATGGATTACTTAATTATAATGTGTGGGTGGATTAATAACTCAAGTTGGTCTTGACTCCATTATTTCCCCACCCTTACTCGATGGATCATAATATGTAATTAACTTGGATTGGATTGATGGCTTGTCCAACCATCTTATGTAGGTGGCTCAAGAACTTAATTAGTATATGAATCCATCATTTCCCACTCATGTGTAGTATATGAATCTAAATTTTAAATTGTGTGATGTAAATGAAACTATATAATATGGATCTATGGCCACTTGGAAACTTTAAAATGTAAAATGGCTTAGGGGCCACTCGAGAACTCTAAAATGTAAAATGGCTCAAGGGCCACTCATAAATGAACTAATATAGATGTAATGAGACATATATTTGGTGTAAACCTAGTGTAAAATTGGTGAAAATGGTGTCTAGAGTAACAATCTGGAGAATGACATGGAACTACTATTCCATCTAAGAGTATTGGTGCCAATTTAAACATATGGGAACAATGTGTTGTGCACATGCTCCCAACTCTAGTATTTGTGTATATGGATTCTATAATAAATCATAATAATCTATGTTTGAGTATTTAAAACTGAAATGGGAGTGATCATGTCGTGCATTATTCCCCCAATCTGAGAAAACCTATGTAATATGTGTAAAAATTGAGTATATATTGAACATTTATGATAATTTTTGATTGAGACTATGAGAATCTAAACTTTAATTACTATACCTTTCTAAAAATTCTATAATTTTTTATTTTTGGGGCTAATGGACATTAGTGTTGTCTCTTAGTCAATAGCACACTATTCTAGTGTCTTATATGCCACGATATTGATCAAATATGTCATTTCTATACAAAACTAAGACTAGTCTGGTTGTGACTATTTTTCATTATATTTTCCCAATTTTTTGTTCTATAATTTGTGTCTACATGTTGAAAACTATGTTCTGAGTGCACTAGGATAGCTTGATCTCTCTGATAAACCCCTATGAATTCCCCCTCTTTTAAGGGGAGTTATTGAACTTATGTAATAACTATCCTCAGAATAAAAGTTATGCATCATGTGTGTTAGACTAAAAACATGTGATATCTGCATGATAAAATAATATAATCTATATACATGACATTAGAATGTAAAGTAGTTTGAGAATAAGTTGCTAATATATGATGTATGTTAGATCTAGCATTCACAAGGTTGTTAAGTTAGATAAAATAATCTAAGCATGTATATGAATAATAAATTTGGATATAATTTGAGTAAGTAATTAGGGGGATGGGGCATGATTTCCATCAAGGCACCTAAGGAGGAAAATGGAGATTCATGAGGTCCCTCATGTCATCTCAACTAGATGTGAATGAAATAATCAAGAGACAAGTGTCATGCCATGATGGATACATGAAAACATACATACAAACACATGAGGCATGTAAAATAGGCCAAGGGGCCACAATACAAGGGACGTGGCACATGTCACCAAGTCTAAGAAAGTAATACATACAAGTACATTTTTAAATGTCTACATACATAAAGAAAAAGCAATTTTGGCCTATAGCCACATGGAAAGAAATGTTCAAATGTCCTCATCAATAATCAAGAAATCAACATAAGGACATGGGCACATGTCTAAATCATACATGAAATGAAGGAAGTGGCTTAAATATAGAGAAAAATGGCATATTAAAATGCTCTTGAATAGATGTATAAGCAAAGAGACATAATCAAATCTACACTAGTCAAGTAAGAACTGAAAGTGTGCATAAGCATGTGTTATAAATACATATAAAAACACATATATACATAGGTTGAGTCTATAGTAATAATCATAAAATAAATAGGGTAGTATAAAATGATTTAACCTATCAAATTAGAAGCTATGTAGTATAATTCCCCCAATAGGTGAATGTATCAATGCTGAGTCTATGTATCTACCCTCAGTGGGTGAATAGTAGAAACTTTAGATTTGTATGATGGACCTGCATCCTATAGTGATCTATAAGCACTCAAAGAGAATAATTGAAGATTGAATATATGATAAAATTGACCACACTAACATAGATAACATATGTAGTACTTGGGAAATAGAAGGAATGTAAATATGGAAATGTATGCAATCTAAAATTTGTATTTTCTAAGTAATATTTGAATGTTTTTGTATTTTTAAACATATTATATTATTTTTTTATTTTCTAAGTATAATATATGTAACATCAATATGAAAATTAAACTATGTACAAGTAATATGAAAATGAAATTATGTATAAGTAATGTGTAAGTAAATGAGATTATATACAAATGAAATGTAGTGCCTCTATAGACCTAAGAGCACATCCATAAGATGTGGATAGTCAAATTATAGATATGGTGGGAGGTCATCCAATTTCATATATTAAATCCACCCAAACTCAAAAAAATAATCATCATCATGATCATCATAACATGCTATCAGTACAAGTATAACCTTATCCTTGGTGTTAGTCCAAATTTAGTGCATCTAAATAACATGTTGATTTACTATGTAATAAGCCTCCCATGTGGTCCTAGGGTAAACCACATTGGATTGTTAGATGTTTGTATGCAACCTATGATTCTCATTGAGGTCATCATGTAAAATGCAAACTATGTGTCCCTTATAAATGAAAGTTAAATATATATTTATCAAATCGACTGTGGCATCCAGTGCCTATAACTATGTATTACCAAGTGTAACATGTATATGAGTGTCTATACTCATGACTAAGAGTAGTGTGCTGACCACCTTAGGGACACATGAAAATAGGAGTGTGATATATCCTAAGGAATATTAATAATGTATAATAGATTGTAGATTAGTCTCCTAATATCCTATGTGATGCAAGAATGCTAATATACAAGTATTGGGATTAGAATCCTCATCTATACAAATATGAGTGATGTATTGGTCCTTGATGAAAGACTAAATATTCAAGGGATAGTTCCATGAATGTATGTGTTAGTGAAGAGTTATTCATGGTGCATATACTAGTGGAGGTAGAGGCTGTGTAATATGGATAGTGCTTTGAGCCTTGAATTTATTCAATTTATGTTGTAATGTTGAGTATGTATCTATATCATGTCCATTAATCCTTTGAAAATGATAAAAGGGTCTATCATTATGCTATGATAATCAACTAATAAATCTATTTTGAACTATGGATAGTTCCATTAATCTTCTATCAAGTAATATATGTTAAATATAGTATGGTTTATTTTATGTACCACCTACCTAAATCTAGATAATTGGATTAATATCCATAGAAGTAGCCATATGTACTAAGCGTATAGAAGAATCTACCTCTAACTACAAGTGAGTGTCTAGGCTTGTATCTATGAAACCATGAACTGGGGGTGATTCTTGTGTAGGTAAAGGAATGAGAGATTTAGAATCATCTCTATACTCTTCAAGGCTTATTGATTTGAATATTATTCCACATAAATAATCATCAATGTTCATAGGTGTTGTATTATACTCTATGGTGGTCTCATAATATGTATCTAAGTTTCTAATGTATACTTCCTCTGATTTAATGAGTAATGGTAGCTATGTCATGTGAATCTCATCAACCACCATGAGAAAGGATGACTATGTTTTAGGAGGATCATTATCCATCATGGGTGAAGATAATGGTGTTATATGAGGATATATAAATGGTGCAGGAAAAGTGGTGCAAGATTCTATGATCTCATATGTATGCATATTTTCTATAGGAATGATATGAGGTAGGGAATTTATGAGAACATGATGTGTCCCATATGAATATATACTCAGGGTATTAGGCTTAGTGACTCTATAATATTTAAATGTTTGGTTATCAACTAGATAAGTGTATAAATATCCATCATGTAAAAAGTTGACACTTCTATGAAAGGTAAAGGGGTCAACCTACATGGGATGTATCCAAAGTCTCCCAAGTAATAAATTTTAATGCAAATGATTAGGCATCACATAAAACTATGTGGATAGGGTTTTTAGCCCAACCATGATATTCAATGTAATAGAACCCAATACTTATAAGGGAATGCCATCAAAACCTCAAATGTTCTTATGTCTTTTGAATGGATGATATATCAACCCCAATAGTCTATAAAAATATGATGTTTCACATGTTAAGATTTAAACCATTATCAATTATAAATCATTTAATAAGAGTGGTTTTAATTTGTGCTTGGATGAAGAGTGGTAGATTATGATCATTAATGTTTGTGAGGGCAAATCCTCATTGCCAAAAGATATAACATCCTCAATGTCCTTTATAGTGTTCATGATAGATGAAAAATAAGTTGGATCTATATCAAGAAGAAAAGTTTTATGATTGAGTGTTTGAAAAACAATATCTTTGAATATGGTTACCTTTTGAAGTAATTCCAATATATAAATCTTATCTAGTGTATTTCTCAAGAGATAAATGATATCATATGCTCTATGTTAATCCCTATTTCCTATTGTCTCAGGATAGGGATGAGGAGGGATTATGGGATTATTTTGATCTTATAGAGGTTGAGGAGGATATGATTTTGTCTATTAATAACTCAAACCATGATATATACTATTTTTTTAGGGTAAGTAGTAGAGGTGGGATATGAGTGAAGGTAGTCAACTGGTATAGGTGGAATAAGAACAAAAGGAGTCTCATGAGCTCATTTTCATCAAATAGTAATCAAAAGTCACTCAAAATTCACCATTCAACAATGATCTTCATGGAAGGGGATCTCAAGAGGGGGAGGACCAATGCATGATGTAAACTAATTTTTAATGTGATCTATGATAGAAGTAACATACATGTGCATAATAAATAAAAAGAAAAAGTTTAAATAACAAAAACAAGAGCAAACATTGGTCCAGGGAATATCTAAAACAGTCTACTATGCACTAGGAAAATTTAAACGGTCTACTGCGCGCGCTGGTAATTTTGAACATTAATGGGTGTGCAGGGCGCACCCCCAATGGGCACGCTGGGCATGTCCCTAGTGGGTGTGCTAGGTGCATCCCCAAAGTTTGTTTCTGTAGGTATGCGGGCTGCTATTCTAGACTTGGAAATAGCTATACTGGAGGTGGGAAAGCAGATAGGAGGGACGGACCCTAGAGGGAATGGAGGAGGGGTTGAGAGGAATACTAGATCAAAATTTGTGATTGATGCAAAAAATGGAAATACTTTCTGCGAAAATGACCCTTTTTGTGGATCTAGTAGATCCCAATTGGGGCAGGGGATAGAGCAAGAGAAAAACAAAGGTGAGTTCAAAAAGGAAAAATCCTCAGAAGGGCTTAAAGCAGGGTATTCTGAACAAAGGACGTGGTCATCCCTGTTTGGCAAGAAACTCATAGGAAAATCCCCTTTCCCACCGGTGACTGCAAAAACTTGCTGGGAGAAAGGTGAGTATGAAGTTTTTATTCCAGATCATGTTATTGATTTTTCTGTGTCCTCCATGGATTTCACCTTAGTAGGTAAATTTTTAGGAGCAAGACTAGATCTAGACACTCTTACAAAAATGGTTAAAAGGAAATGGGTCATTCGAGGAGAGATAGTTATTGCACCCATGCTAAATGGTTTCTATACCTTTACCTTCAACTGTAAAGAAGACATGAATATGGTTTTGTGTGGAGGACCATGGATGTTTGGAAAATGCTCTCTAACCATCAAAAAATGGGAGTTGAATATGGATTTCTCAGATTCTTTTTTCTCAACAACTCCCATTTGGGTTAGACTTCCTGGACTCCCTTTAGAGTTCTGGCATGAAGACATTTTCAAAGGAATAGCCAGTTCTTTTGGGGAACTTGTGGCTTTGGACAAGGCAACGACTACCAGAACCAAACTTCAAGCTGCCAGGATGTATGTTAAAGTGGCAGATTTAAATAAGCTCCCTGAAAAAGTGGATCTTATCTCCAAGTTTGGTAAAAAAATCTCAAGGAATTTATTATGAAGATTTACCCAACTCTTGCTATGCCTGTAAGAAACAGGGGCATTGGGTTAAAAATTGTCCATACAGAAGCAAAACTCATCTTAATGGTGTTTTGGGTGGGAAAAAGCCCACGGTCTAGCTAAAGAAAGTTTGGAAACCCAAAGAGGATCAAGGACAAGAACAAATGGATAATGAAGAAACTAAAGATTTAAATGCTGAGGAGGGTAAAGAGGTGTCTTTTGAAGATCCTAAAGGCCTACTTCCTGAGGTAGATACAAATATCTCTCTTGAGAAAGAAAATTCTAAGATAAAAGGAAATGGATGGCAAGCAGAAACCATATTACCCACACAAAGCAAAGAAGATTTGACAGATTTATCAAAGCAAATTGTCATATACCAAAGGGTAGAGGATCGATGGAGAGAGGCAGAAGGCAAAGAAGTGCTAGAGGAAGGAGAAATCTTGACTAAAATAGGAAATAAATTAGAGGAGAGAGATCCTCTTCTTTCCCAGCCAATGGAGATTCAGGCTGATAATGAATCACCTTTGGAAGAGCTTCCTGTGAATGTTAATGGAAAAAATTTAAAACATCTTCCATACCAAAGGAAAAGGGCTGAAAAGAAGACTAACACTAAGGGAATAGAAACCAAAAGTAACAAAAAAGATCAGCAAATGAAGGCGAAACACCTTGTTTCTATTATGGATAAACCTGGAAAAAGAGATGGGCAGATTTCAAAAGTGAAACTGAATGTTGGCTGTCCGGACAAGCCCAGAAGAAGACCCATAAGGAAAATCAGAGAGCTAGAAAGCAAGCAGAATATAACTGATGGAAGGCAGACAAAAATTTTGGATTTTACCCCTAAAAAATAGTTATCAATCATTATTTGGAAATTAGGGGGCTGAATGTATAATGATTATAGAGGTAATCTCTGAATTACCTTAGGATGTTGCTACTTTTAGTAGGTTTCAGGAATGTCTCTCCTGGTGCTTGTTAAAGCTTTATCTTTCTTATTTCTGTAATAGGGTTTTGGGGCCCCTTCAAAACCTACTTTTACCATAATCTAAAACATACATGTGCATAATTATACAAATGGTAGGTAATAATCATGCAAGATAAACCACTAAACTTTGTACCAAAAATTATAAAATGGATTCTATCATGATAATCATGATGAAAGATTAAAAACTAAAAAAATGAGAAAATTTTGGAAGTAATAAGGGAAACCCTAATGTTGTACCTGGGTTTTAAGAGATATGCTCGAAGTAAGTTTGGTTCACCAAATGATTTAAATTTTTAGGGAAGTTATGGAATGTAAAACACTAATTAGATAAAAGATCTGAGAAATAAACTAGGGAATAAATATAGAAATATCAATAACCATTAATTTATACAATAATTGAATTATTTTCTTAGCCTATAAATAACAATAAATTACAAAAGAGATATAGAGCTAGAAAAAATGACTAAGACCAACAAGTGGAGGGATGAAAAATGGTGTATGGACAATGAAAAGTGTTACCAATAAGAAATAGGTGTCATAAACCTTCTTGGAAAGTATCATAGTCCTCTAGTCAATAGTGCATCATGCTAGTGTCCCCTGTGCCATGTTAATGTACTTATGTAGTAGAGATAGCAAATTATAGGGTGGACCTTTGCCTAGTTTTGAGAAGTATGTGCCTATCCAACTAAATGCTAGATCATTAATTGTTCCTTATTTTTTAGTGATTTTAATGTGAAACCCTAAGGCTCCATGTTTGTTAGGGTATTTGAGGAGCACAAGTATGATAAGAGTGGTATTAGGAGGGTAGGTTGGATGTGATATAAACACCCCATATGTTGAGTGTTACTTACATATTAATACCTTGAAAAAGGATTGAGCCCAATATATTTCTCTCAATCTAAATGATGGTGCAAGTACAAGTGAATGCTAGTATGAGTGCTAATTTGAGAGTGAATTGAGACTAAAAATTAGAGTAATCTAAGCTCTGTGTTGTTGTAGATGGGTGTATGCAAAATTAGGACAGAATAGGGATCAATGACCTTGATATGCATAATTATTTTTGAGTTTTTTTATGAGTATTTGCATTTGATTTCCATTTAGGGGATAAATTAATGAAAATGGTCAATATATATCATTTTGGTGCTTAATGAGACATGAAATGGGTCTAGGCAGACACTAAGGTACTTTAATAAATGGATATTAACACTTCCCCTTTGTTAATAGCATAGTGTGATACTATCCAAAGGGCCACACTAATCTCCAAGTGGTATGAATGGGTGAAAAGGGACTTAGGTGCCTAAATGAAGGCTTAGTGCTACTTTTAATATATCTAGGAATGGGTTGGACTCACACAAAATCTATAAAGTGATCAAGAGAAGACCTAATATAGATCTAGGGCTAAGCTAAGGATAAGGTGGTCTCAAGTGACACTTAGTACACTAAAATGACATTTTAGATGACTACACTATCTACATAGAAAGCTATTCAATGTTAAACATATAAAAGAGTTTCTTAGAGACCATAGAGGCTTCTATATAATAAAATACATCTTTATTTATCTTTTCAAGTTGTTCAACATGTTTCATAATGAACAAAGGAAATAATACACCCTCGTATTATATAATAGATCCCATAGACTCTTAGGCCATATATAATTACTCATCATAATCCAAGCTCTATGAGAAGTGATTGATGATTATATAATTATCACTCATTGATTCTTATTAATTCCTAAAATACCTTCTCATGTTTATATTTTTTGGGGGTGAAAAGAGATAAGGGACATTAACACTTCCACTTCTTCAATAGCATAGTGTGCTACTATCTAAGGGGCCAAATTAATGTCCAAGTGGTAGGAATGGGTGAAAAGGGACCTAGGTGCCTAAATGAAGGCTTAGTGCTACTTTTAGTATATCTAGGAATGGGTTGGACTCACATAAAATCTATAAAGTGATCAAGATAAGACTTAAGATAGGTCTAGGGCAAAACTAAGGATAAGGTAGTCTCAAGTGACACTCAATACACTAAAATGACATTTTAGATGACTACACTATCTACATAGAAAGCTATTCAATGTTAAACATATAAAATATTTTCTTAGAGACAATAGAGGATTATATATAATAAAATACATCCTTTTTTATCTTTTCAAGTTGTTTAACATGTTCCATAATTAACAAAGGCAATGAGACACCCTCCTATTATAAAATAGATCCCATAGACTCCTAGGCCATATATAATTACTCATCATAATCCAAGCTCCATGAGAAGTGATTGATGATTATATAATTATCAATCACATTGATTCTTATTAATTAATAAAATAACTTCTTATGTTTATATTCACACTCCTTTGACCTAAAAAATCTTGATATGTATACATATTATATGAATAAAATGTATGCACATTATTTTGGTTAAAACTAGTTATCATAACATAAACTAGTATGATTTAATGTTGTTATTGTTTATGGTGTTACTAATGGAAAGTTAAGAATCAAGAATATAATTCTTGGAATGTGTTTTATACCTCTATCTATGAAGGAGGAAATATCCATTTAACTTGATAACAACCTATAATATCTATTGGGAATAACCCATTGCAACTATGGTACAACTTGTATAAACTATGATTAAACCCTTATGAATTATATTAAGCCAATATAAACTACTATGTAACTCATATAAACTATGTAGTTAACTCATATTCATTTAAAATAGCACATAACAACTACTGTTGACATCCTATGGTGACTGTGACACTAGTTAATGGTTGAAGAATATTTCTTCCATGATATGTAGAATATGGTGGTTCATATAATAAATAAAAATGAAAACTCAATTTTAGGAATGCATTATAATAATTATTTATCCATTGGATGGTGCCTCCAAGATTATTTTAATGATGTAATACATTATTTTCCTAGTTTTTGTTGTTAATGATTATTAGTTTCAACATCTGATATTATTTCTATTATCTTAGTATTGTTATTTAAATTTTTTATTAATATTATGGGAATAACTATATATTTATGGTTTTAACATATATATTATGAAAATATAAATAAATTTATACTTTATCCATTTAAGAGAAGACATGTAGGCTATAATTAGAAAATCAATAATCTAAAATTTAGATAAAATAGAGTATTGTAATTTATTATGCGTAGATTAAGTTCATATTAGATTTTAATATACTTGTATAAATAAAAATTGATTATAAAATTGGATGAATAAATATTTTATTTGATTTAATTATTTTTTGAATGAGGGAAGTCAAGATCCAGTCTAACTGAGGCATGTCCCACTCACACATATTTGGTAGTCTAGTTTCGCATTGATTAGCTAGTTCATTTCCATTGTGTGTGTATGTCCATTTCATTGTATTCCTATATGTAACATTAAATTATGTTTATTTATTTCAATTATATTTGGGAATATTTCAAACATAATTGGAATTTTTAATTCTTGAAATCTAATTTCCTATACTATCCTTTCATGTAATTTAGTTTATGTAAATGTGTTTACCTATATGTAAATTTAAGCACCTCAACCTTTGAAAAGAGAATAGTGTCATATATATAATTCCAAAACCTTTCCAAATACACACCTTGGGATAAAAAATAATGAAATCAATAGTATCAATAAATCAAATGGGTTCCCCCAGGTAACATTATTGGGATTTAGGTGAGTGTTATTACCTTAGGTTTAATTTTGTTTATCATTTTGGTGTCATTGCTAGGAACAGATGCCAAAAATTATTATCCTAAAAGGTTGAGTTAGATTTATTTCTTTATATATTAAATTTCATACGTTCTAGATTAAATTTACTATTTTATAGATTAAAATTAATTTTTACACAAGTAAAAGTTAGAAATTAGAACCTTTTTTAATCTTTCATTGTAGGCATAAAATGGGAAAGCTCATATCACATGTTCTATATTTACATGATGTAACACTAATTATTATAAATTATAAAAATTTCTCAAAAAATAACTAACCATGTGTAGTCAAAGTAATGGATAAGGAAAATTTAGAAGGAGGTTCAGTCATAATTATTGATGTAGGGTAGATGAAGAATATAGAGTTAGTTTCTTTGTATCAAGAAATAAAAATCCTCAAGGTTATTATTAGAGAGTTATAATAAAGAGACAAGAAATTTAATGTTATATTTTGAGCATAAAATTATGATGTAAGGTATACTAATAAGGAAATCCATGCACTTGTACCTCACATAATTACCTATGCACCCATTAGTGAAACCTATCCCATAGAAATTTCTTATGCACCTAAAAGCTAAATCATACTAATTACATATTCACCTAAAACCCAACTTGTTGGTTCATAGTTGTACACCTCATATACTTAGCCTTGTACACTTGAAGGAAAATGGTAAGCAATGATGGAAAAATCACTAGTATTATCATTATAAATGAGGAAGGGTTTGCAATCTAGATTAGAAAAAATGAAAAAAATGACTAAGAGGCACCTAGAAAGGGTATGGTTAGTGTTGGGGTTATAGATTTGTACCCTACTTAAGTATGGGGATTGTTCAGATCTTCCTACTCAAATATAGTCCACTATGGGACTGATCCTAGGCTGTGGTTATCCTAATAATGGATCAGACCTATGGAGAAGGCTGAATTACTTATGGATCTATCACCTCTACTAAACCTAAATTGGCACTTTCTTGGAAAAGGGAAAAAGATTTTGACAATAAATTATAAATCATGTAAAAGAGGTGATGTACCAATGATTAGATCACTCCAATTCACAAAATACACACTATGATATGCTTTCAAAACTAAAAATATCAATCTCACATAAATATTTCAAATTAAGACATTAATCATTTATCAAATTAGTAAGAGAGGGAAAATATCCACTTTCAAGCTAGACAATAAACTATAAATTACACTTATAATGACATGTAAGAATTACTAAGCACTTCATGACGGTGTGAAAAACTTAGACATAAGTAAGAAGCATACATTCACTTAGTCACAGTACATTAATTCATGAGACACACTTCAATTCAGCTTAGAAAAGGATGGAATTCAGTCTTTATTGTATCACAAAGGTATCACAGTACAAATTTTGGTAGAGTCTAGTCATACCAAAAAGAGGGATTCATTTTAAGGCTTGGAAGCCTATATTTATAGAAAATATAAAGAGAGAGAGAGAGATGTGCATTGAAAAAGGCCCAACCAATTTCAATAGATTAACATTCTTAAAGATGTTGAGTTTGGATCTTATCAAGAAGGCAAAACTTCAAAGGCCTTACCAAATAATTAAATGCTCACTTGATATTTATCCAACCATCAGGTCTCTTCATGGAACTATTTATTATCATCTAATGATTTGATGATAGGGACCAAGTCTTGGAATTACTAGAATTATGCCACATATAATTTGGGTGGCCAACTATAATTACTCATTGAAAAATGATCATGATGATAGGTGAGACATGTCTCCCTATAATCATGTTTACATATATATTTGTTCCAACTCCAACTTGTGTCCATTTTATAGACAAAAAACCAATCTCAGATCATTAGTTTTCACACAATCACAACATTAATGAAAACCCAAAAACTAATTGACCTTGCTTCACAATCACTAGTCTTTATA
This sequence comes from Torreya grandis, assembly GCA_037957365.1. Lineage (NCBI taxonomy): Eukaryota > Viridiplantae > Streptophyta > Pinopsida > Cupressales > Taxaceae > Torreya > Torreya grandis. The sequence continues at coordinate 450,726 of JARHVA010002695.1, read as the reverse complement.
TTAGATCCAAATGAGCTATTTTAACTATATGGATCTCTATTGGTAATGATTAGTCACACTAGTTCCATATGGATCATATCTAAGTTCTGGTTCTTTTGCATTTACATGCGTGAGTCAAAAACTACCCTATCGACTTCTGTTGAAAATGTATAAGTTCACCTTTAGTTGATTGGCCATCAAAATTTAACTCAACCCATTCACATTATGCCCAATTATCTTTATTCTAATTAGTCCCATAGATTTTTCTAACTTATTGACTCTACTCACATTGTTAGATATTTGTTTTATGAATTCACATGAGTCCTTGATTTCTTACTAGAATATCCCTTTGACATGCTAACTTGATCGTGCACTATTGAATCAAGATGCATGATCTCATGCACACCATAGATGTCCCTAGTCCCACTTTCTTATTACCTCTTTCACTCCATCAAATCATTGGTATGATTTAACACTGATCATTGATTTAGCTTAGACTCATATTTTTGTCTGTGAATGTGCACCATTGGATTTCATATTGATGATCCCACACCATTGGATCATGTCCAACTTGAATCTATTTAAAGGATTTAACATGGGGACCTTTTAACCTATTTGAATCCAATATGGATCATTAGATCTCATGTGTCAGTATGTGGGGTCATGCAAATCATTAGATCTTAACCAAATTCAAACATTTTAAGGACCTTTTGAACCTAAATGATTACTTTATGGAGCTTGAATTTTAACATTTACATGAATTTCAATGATGCCCATGCACCTGTCATTGCATTTTAAATTTCAACGGTCATTTCATGTGCTTGAATTTGACACTCATGTAAACATCCTAGGATTTTTGAAATCAAATGGCTATCTCTTGTGCTTGAATTTTACACTTTCACACCCATCATCTCTCTACTAGACCACAAATTCCTTGGGATATTTCCTTTAGATCTTTTACTTGTGGATTTTTTTTTGAAGAAATAACCCTTCATATTTTTGCCTTAGGATACTTTGTCTTAGATAAATTATCTAAAAAGGATTCAAAACTTAGCCAAAAATGGGTCCTAAAATATTTGAAATTAACAAAATAAAAGCCCAAAATAAAGCTACCAAGTAAAGACTTTAGTCAAAACAATGGTTTTGTACTTAACTTTTTAGAAAGCCTGTAGGCCCTTCTAAACTTATACTTGAACTATTATTGAGTATTTTTAAAGGCTTGAATGAGTTTTAGATGTTTATATAACTTATATATAAATTTTTATCTACTTGGTTTCACCATGAAGTTTTATCATATTGAATCATTGGACAAGTCTTCAATCAGGATCTTGCTCCTTCCACTAAATTCTTCAACTAGGCACATTTTTGGTATGTAGACCAAATTTGGTCAACATCTTTGGTGACTTGGTTGGGTAGAATGCCTATTATGCTAATAACTTAGACTTTACATGACTTATAACTCATTTACATGATACATGGACCATTTACATTGACTAAAAGATAGCCTTTTAACTTGAAAAAACAAAGAATTCCAACAAACAGAGAAATAAATAAACTTGAAAAGGAAACCAACCTAATAAAACAAAGGTGACTAAACGATCAAATAACTGTGTAAAAAAATCACTTATTTGGGATAAAATAGAAAGAAAACAAACTAATGTGTTAGAAAAAACTTAGATAAAAATGAAAAAATAACTATGTATAGGGGACTTAACTTCCTTAATAATAGTGGTTAAGGTGTATCCCATTGATTGGGATAGGAAGATCTTCACCATTCATCCTTGTGAGCTGGAAAGCATTGTGAGATTTATAACTAGAGACTGTATATGGACCACTTAAGAGAGAATCATTTTTTTTGTGATTTCATGGATTATCTCTATCCTCATGTCATTTGAGGACCAAATATTCTTCCTAGAAAGCTCTTGAAGAAGCTCCTTTATCAAAAGATCTCTTTGTCATTCCTTGATGGGCTTCCTAGACAACATTGACTGATGCTTTGTCTCTTATAGTTATAAGAGCTTAACATATCTTAGTTACATAGGATCATTATCCAAAATCTCAAGCTAATGCATCAATTCTAAATTAGAGAATTCAAGAGAAATAAGAATTCTTGCTTCCTCACCATATACTAACTTGTATGGAAAATTGGCAATCAACCTCTTATAGGTCATCCTATCAACCTAGAAAGTTCAATTTAATTTGAGATGTCATGATGTCTAATTATATTCAATAGTCCTTTTAATTATCTTAAGCAAATTCTTGGTAGTAGACTTAGCAAGTCCATTTCCTTGTGGATAATAATTTTGATGAGTTACTGAGGAAAACACTATGTTGAACTACCCACTAGCTGATTTTAGATCATACAAAAGCCATAACATTATAAAAACTTATAGTTTAAGGGACCCCAAATTTGATAATCAAACCTTCATACAAGTCCAAAACATTGGTTTCATTTTCTTCTTTTAATTCCACTACCTCTATCTATTTGGTAAAATAATCTATGGTAGTTATGATCCACTTGTGTCCTAAGCTTGAAGGGGGGTTAATAAGACCAATAAAGTCTAATCCCCATTGGAAAAATTGTTGATTTACAAAAATTGGTTGGATAGGTAAGAATGAAAGCTTTTTCTTTCCAACAAACATGAAACACTATCTATATTTCATGATCTATGTATGATAATCATCAAATAAACTTGGCCAATAATACCCATCTCTCATTATCTTGTGGGTTGTGATCCCTACTGAATAATGTCCTCCACCATGTCTATCATGGAAATTCTCAAGTAACTTTTGTGTTTGACTTGGTTTTATGTATTTTAGTGTTGTGCCATTGATATCCTTTTTTATTAATACATTATCAACAAGAAGAAAATGAATTGACTGTAATCTAAAATATCTCCTCTTTTAAGGGGTTATATGACAAGGATAAATACCATTTTATAAATAAATTACCATATCTTAAAACCAACTAGAAGGTGAGGCCTGATCACTTGGAACTTTTTCATCATTTGATACCATAACTATTCCATTAGTCTCTTGCAAGTCTTGGGATATATGTTCACAAAGTCTTTTGCCTCTTACCAACTTTGTGACCTTGATCTCAATATCATATTCCATGACCTTGGTTATCCAACCAGATCTCTTGTCATTTATATATTTGTTTAGAATAAAATATTTTTAACACTTGGATGTGAAACCATAAAATATATATTATTATTGGACAACAAGTACCTAAATGTTTTAAGAGAAATTACAAATAAAAGTACATGTTTCTCAACAAAAGATTACCTTGTTTCATATTCTTCTAAGACTCGACTGAAGAAGGATATTGGCTGATCTAAAGTCTATTTATTTTGATACGTGGGAATACCTAAAATTATGTCAATGTTAGCATATATGTATAGAATTATATCCTTTATGAAGTTAGGGTTCAAGAGTGTAGGAGAACTGACTATATCTTTATTGATCTCTTCAAAGCTTCCTACTCCTTTGGACCAACTAAAATTCTAACCCTTATTTAGCATGGTTGTGAGTGCCCTAACTAAAGTATAAAAATTTAAGTTGTATCACCTTATGAAATTGATCTTGCCTAAAAATATTTATAAGGCTTTATTATGCTTAGACAATGAAAGTGAAATAATTGATTATATCTTATCAGGATCTATGCTTGTACCATATTTTGTAATTACATGTCCATGAAGCCTACCTTCATGAATAGAGAAAACATACATTTTTGGATTTAAGGACACTCCAAATTCCTTAAACCTTTTAAACACTTATCTGAGGTGAATCATATGCTCATATGTGCTAATAGAGAATATTATTATGCCATCCAAATAAATAAAATAAACTTATTGAGGAAACCTTGAAATGCCATGTCCATGGCTTTTTGAAAAGTGGATCCAACATTAGATAAACCAAAAGACATATTTATATATATAAATGTCCCCCACTTTGTGGTGAAGGTTGTTTTGAATTGGTCTTCTTCTTTGACCAAAATCTAATTGTATCCACTATAGCCATCCAATAAGGAGAACCTTTCTGAACCTGTAACTAACTATAAAATCTATTCCATTGATTGCAATGGATAGTGATATTTAAGATAGGCCTTGTTCAAGTCAAAAAAGTTAACACAACCTTATTTCACCATTATTTTTCTATACTGGAATAAATTTTTCCACCCAAGTTGACTGCTTAATTTGAAATATTATAGCTGAGTCAATGAGATTGTGTAATTTAGCTCTCATAAGAGGTTCAAGCTTTTGGTTAATAGAAATTTTTCTCTATCTAACTGGCCTAGTCTCATATTCTAACTCAATGGTATGTTGAGATAGACTTGGATCAAATCCTTTAAGGTCACTATATTGCCATGCAAAGACATTTACAAAACTTAAAACATAACTCAATAAAAGTTTATTTCTCTGAAGATGTGCAAACTTTGCCTAGATTTAAACTCATATGAATTATAATATCTTAATTTGTATAGTGTTCTTATTTGGCTGATAAATAAAAAATTTATTTTCTCAATTCATCATCTCTATTGAATATGTTTTCTAGGATTACCAACCCTTTAGGCAACTTGTTTGTCTTTAATTGCACAATCTGGTCATCATACTACTATAAATGCTTGTCTTGGTTCCTTGAGGATAATTTAGCTTCATCTTATAAGAATCTAACAATCTAACTATCATTTTCAAATACTTTCCAATTGTCATGGTTGTTTGGGACAAAAGGTCTCATAACTACCTTGATATTTGATTGAACTTTTCCCCTTTTTATGTCATTTGGGATACTGAATTATGACCCAATAACAACCAACCTATCTACATGTTTGTTCTCATTTCTTGATATGGATTGAATATTGAAAGCTTGAAATTATTGAACTAGATCACATAATCTATGCTTAAATAAGCTAAGTAGTGGTTTTTTTCATATATTAAGTCCTCTTAGTGAACTACTAGTTTACTATCTCCAAAGACTTGTAATGAATTGACCTTCATCTTTCTTGCCCATTGAAAACCATGCAATAGTGCTTCATATTTAGTAACATTATTGGAATAACTAAATTAAAACCTGAGAGAATACCCTTGATTGGTTGGATTAATTAACATCATTACAACTCTAGTACCATGTTTATTCCTAGATCCATTAAAATATAGCTACCACAATCCATCACTAGGTTGATCATCTTTTATCAATGTTAGAATTGGTGCATCATTTTCATGAATACAATAGACACCAAGTCCTTAAATTAACTTATATGGATCATGTCCATCCAAATCAAAGGCCCATTCATCAAGGAAAATATCTAGGACTCCATCTAGCGGTGATTCAGTTTCTACCTCACCATTCTCTAGCACTTTGTCTGAGATAACACAATTAGTGTTCACCATACTTGGTATATATGGCTCCAAATTAAATATTATAATAGGTTCATAATGTATTATCACCTTAGTACCATACCTGGTCTTAAACATTAAATAGGTCCAATTAGATGACAAATATCATCCAATATTTGAAGTGAAATCTCTTGACAAACACATGGCAAAATAAGGAATCAAGTCTATTACAAATACATCTTGATGAATAACAACATTGGGGTTAGAATGTAATGTCAGTTTTTGATCTTTGATTATGCCTAATATCTTTGTTGGTGACACATCTAATTACAATACTCCTTTGGTATTTGGCTCATAGACAAGACCAAGCTTGTCTGTAATTTGTTTGGGTATGACAATGCTACTAACTCCACTATCTACCATACAATTATGGACTAAATATTCACCTACCATTAAAGAGAGATAAAAGGTAGGGGTTTGGTTTGATTTGACATTGGCTTTGTCCACCTTTATCATGTTATGTACTTTTTGATTAGGATGCTTTATTTGTTGGTCTGAATTGGCCAAGATAGTTCCTTATTTCTTAGTTGGTTCTTAAGACACCTTAAGATCTAAAAGCTCTTGAATAAGCATGTACTTTTGCCCTGAGATGGTAAGGGAATTCCACATTATTATGATAACATTTGATTTATTCATTTGTTCTATTATGCAAAAATATGTTCCACTAACCTTTAGGTACAACTTTGGAGCCGTTGGTTATTCTCTAATTAGGGGCATTTGGATAACCTTCACTATCTCTACATTTTGAATCTTTTGTACTATAGGAACAACAACTTGATCTTTGACACTCTTTGAAACAAAATAAGTAACACTAGAAGTATTTCTCACATATTTAGATTCCTTAACTACTCTTTTTCAGCTCTAGTTAGGGCTGCCACTTGACCATTTGTGTTTTTAGTTTCACCAACTTGGTTGAAAGTAATATGATCATACAAATGCTAATTAACATTGACAACATCAGGCTGCCCTAGAAATTTTTGAACTCTTCCTTGGATTTCCATATCCATGTCTTGATACTAACCACCTTGAAGAGAGAACTCTTCTTATGTCATTTGTGGCATAGTAATATCTTGTGATACCAAAGCTTGATTTTGATTTTCATTTGGATATGAAAGCTACCAACCTTGATCTTGCATCAAGTTATTTTGGGAAATAATTATTTTTAAACTAAAAGGTATATTGGGATCAAGGGTTGCATATGCCTTATTTTGGGTTATGGCTCCTTGATTTTGATAAGGTTTCCTATTGTCTTTGAAACCTTGATAAGGAGGTCATTGGTTATTGAAATACTGATAAGTATTCTATTTTTGTTGCTGGTAAGGTCTACCTTAGTATTGTTGTCTCTTGAGTTGAACAATCTCATTTCCAAAATCTTGTAACATGATTTTCACATCACCAATCTCATTAGATTGATTAGGAGGAGTTAAAACTTGGAATTTTAGAGATGGAATAGGATCTATAGTTGGAATCTATGGAATTTGAGGAGGATCATCTAGTTTTAATTCTAAGAATATGGGCATTAGAGGCCTTGGGGCAAGTTTACCATCTTGTATTAAGCTATTTTCTACTTTGATTGCAATTTCATACGCATTTGGTAAGGTATTACCACCCATAGACTATATCATGACACTTATAATAGAAATAAAGGCCTTAATATAGTACATAAATGTATACTCTGGGGATGGTCCAACCAATATAGGGATCCTAGTCCATGTCTTTCAGAATCTGAGGTTAAAATTAGACATGAACTCATGGGGGTACCTTTGTATAGGAGTCAGTTATTTAACCAAAGATAAATGATTAAAATTATCTTCAAATTACCTAACTAAGTTTTGACCTAGCTCATCCCAAGTAGAAATCAAGGTCAAAATAATATTCCTATACCATTACAATGCTTTTCCTTTGAAGAAAACAACAAGCAATCTAATAGCCACATTATCTAGAGTAACATTATGAACATAACATAGATTGGAAACATCTTGGATATGCTCAATAGTAGTAATTTTATCCCATTATTTAGAGAATAAAGGGATACTATTTAGGTCAAACATAATAATGTCATGATATTGGGCTAAATTTAACAGATTACCCCTATTAAATGTGACAAACACTTGATTCTTGATAACCATTTGGGAAAAAGGGATTTGGATAATAGGTATAATATATTAGACTAAAATAATAGGTTGACCAAAGGTTGAATATTTCTTTGGAGGATAAGGTCTTTTACTATTGAATCTTGATATTTTATAAGAAGTAAAAGGAAATTCAATATGTTCAAAAGGAGTACCTTTACTTGATGATCTTGTTGTAACCTTTGGCATGAAATCAATATCTAGAAGATGCTATGAATTTTTGAAATTGAAGTATATTAAACTTTTGATGATGGTAGATATCTCCTATTACTATAATTCCTTCTTATCAATCTTTAAACTTTAATTATACCAAAAAACAAGGTCCCATTGGGCATGCCAAAACTATTAGGGTTATAGATTTGCACCCTAGTTGAGTAAGGGGATTGTTTAGATCTTCTTAATAAAATATAGTATAATATGGGACTGATACTAGGCTATAGATATCCTAATAATGGATCAGACCTCTAGAGAAAGCTGACTTCCTTATGCATCTATGACCTATACTAAACCTAAACTAGCACTTGTTTGAAAAGGGAAAGATATTTTGACAATAACTTATAAAACATGTAAAAAAAGTGATGCACCAATGATTTGATCTCTCAAATTCACAAAATAAACACTATGAGACACTTTCAAGACCAAATAATATTAGTATCACATAAATTTTTAAGAATAAGGCATTAATCAGTTATCAAATTATCAAGAGAGGGTAAATATCCACTTTCAAGCTAGATAATAAACTATAAATTGCAATTATAATGACCTGTAAGAATTTATAAAAACTTCTTAAAGGTGATAAAAAATTAGACATAAGCAATGAACATACATTCACTTAACCATAGTACATGAAAACATGGGACACATTTCAATTCAACTTAGAAAAGGATGGAATTCAGTCTTTATTGCATCAAAAAAGTGTCATAGTATACATTTTGGTAAAGTCTAGTCATTCCAAAAAGAGTGATCCATTTTCAAGCTTGGAAGCCTATAATTATATAAAAGGGAAATAGAGAGAGATAGATATGCATTGAAAAAGGCCCAACCACTTTCAAAGGATTAACATTCTTGAGGATGTTGAGTTTGGATCTTATCAAGAAGGCAAAACTTTAAAGGCCTTGAAAAAGAATTGAATGCTCATTTGATCTTTATCCAACTACCTGGTCTCTTCTTAGAACTCCATGTTATCTAGAATTAGGAAAATTATGCCACATCTTCTTTGGGTGGCCAAATATATGTACTCATTGAAAAATGATCCTAATGATAGGTGAAACACATCTTCCTATGATCATGTTTAAATCTACATTTATTCCAACTTGAACCTTGGTCCATTTTATAGACAAAAAACCAATCTTAGATCATTGGTTTTCACATAGTCACAACATTCATGAAAACTCCCAAATTGCTTAACCTTGCTTCACAATCACTAGTCTTTGTATTAGATATAAATTACCTATTTTACCTATATGGATATCTATTGGTAATGCTTGGTATTGATATTTCCATTTGGATCATATCTAAGTTTTGGTTTTTGTGCATTTACATGCTTGAGTCAAAAATTATGCCATCAATTTCCATAAAAAATGTTTGGGTTCACCTTTGTTTGGTTGGTCATAAAAACTAACTTAGCCCATTCACATTGTGCCTAGCTATATTTATTATTATTGGTCCCACAAATTCTTCTAACTTATTGACTCTACTCACACCATTAGATATTTTCTATACAAATGCACATGAGTCCTTGATTTCCTACCAAAAGATCCGTTTGACATGTTGACTTGATCATGTATCATTGGATCAAGATGTATGAGCTCATGTGCACCATATATCTCCTTGGTCCCACTTTCCTATAAGCTCTTGTGTTCTATCAGATCATTGGTATAATTGAATGTTGATCATTAGTTTAGTTTGGACCCATCCTTTTGTCAGTGAATTCACATCATTGTATTTTGGCTTGATGATCCTGCACCATTGGATCATGTCTGAATTGCATCTCTTCAAGGGCTTTAACCTGGGGACCTTTTGACCTATTCAACTCTAGCATGGAACATTAAATATAATGTGTCAGCATGTGGGATCACATAGACTATTATATATTGACCAAATTCAAACATTTTAAGATCCTTTTGAACCTAAGTGGTTACTTTATAAAGCTTAAACTTTAACATTTATATGAACATCAATGACATCCATTACCTGTCACTACATTTTGAATTTTAATGATCATTTCCTATGCTTAAATTTGACACTCACGTAAACATCCTATGCTTTTTGAAATCAAACTACTATATCTTATGCTTGAATTTGACACTCACGTACCTATCATCTCTCTGCTAGACCACATATTCCTTGAGCTATTTCCTTTGGATCTTTTGCCTACCAATTTTTTGTTAAAGAAATGACCCTTCAGATTTTTTCCTTAGGACACTTTTTGTAGGATAAATTTTTCAAAAGAATTAAATACTTAGCCAAAAAAGGGTCTCAAAATATTTAAAATTATAAAAATAAGATCTTGAAAGAAAGATTCCAAGTAAAGACTTTAGCCAAAACAAAGGTTTGTACTTAACTTTTTTGAAAGCCTATAGGCCCTTATGAACTTGTACTTGAACTATTATTGAATATTTTTAAAGGCTTGAATGAATTTTAGATGAATGTGCAAGTTGTCCCTAAATTTTGATCTACCTAGTTTCACCATGAAGCCTACTCATATTAAATCATTAGACTAGTCTTCAATCAGGATCCTTCTCCTTCCACTGAACTCTTAGACCAGGCACATTTTTGGTATCTAGACCAAATTTGGTTAACATCTTTGGTGACTTGGCTGGGTAGCATGCCTGTTATGCTAAGAATTTGGACCATTTACATGACTTTTGACTCATTTACATGATACATTGACCATTTACATTGACTGCAAGACAACCTTTTAACTTGTAAAAACAAAGAATTCCAACAAATAGGGAAAGAAACAAAATTGAAAGGGACACTAACCTAATAAAATAAAGGTGACTAAACTATCAAACAATTGTGTAATGAAATCACTTATTTGGGACACAATAGAAAGAAAATAAAATAATGTGTTAGAAAACACTTTGAGAAAAATAAAAAAACAACTATGTACATGGGACTTAGCTTCCTTAATAGTAGTGCTTAAGGTGTATCCCATTAAATGGGATAAGAAGCTCTTCACCATTCATCTTTTTGAGCTAAAAAGCATTGTGAGATTCATAACTAGAGACTATATATGGACCACTCCAGAGAGAATCAAATTTTGTGTGCTTTCCTGGCTTATATATGTCCTTATCCCATTTGAGGACCAAATATCCTTCTTGGAAAACTATTGAAGAACCTCCTTTGTCAAAATATCTCTTTGTCATTGCTTGATGGGATTCCATAGCCAACATTTATTGATGTATTATCTCTTCTAGATTTATGAACTCAACATATCTTATTTCCATTGGCTCATTCTCCAAAAGCTCAAGCTAATGCATCAATTCTAAAGTAGGAAATTCAAGAGAAATATACATTCTTGATTCCTTATCTTATACTATCTTACATGGATATTTGGCTATTGAACTCTTATAAATGATCCTATCAGCCCATAGAGTTGACTTCAATTTGAGATGTCATGATCTTTGATTGTCTTCAATAATCCTCTTAATGATATTCAACAAATTCTTGTTAGTGGACTCAACAAGGCCATTACCATATGGATAATAGTTTGATGAGGTATTAAGGAAAACACAATATTGAACTACCCACTGGCTAATTTTAGATCCTACAAAAGCCATAGAATTATACAAAATTATAGTTTAAGGGACCCCGAATTTGGTAAGCAAACCTTCATAAAAGTCTAAAACATTAGTTTCATTTGCTTCTTTTAATGCCACTGCCTCTATCCATTTGGCAAAATAATCTATGGAAGTTAGGATATAATTGTATCTTAAGCTTTAAGGGGGGTTAATAAGACCAATAAAGTCAAATCCCTATTATACAAAGGGTTGATTTAATGAAATTGGTTGGAGAGATAAGGTTATAAGCTTCACCTTTTCAACAAACATAACACACTACTACATTTCTTGATCCATGTATGACAATCACCAAATAAACTTGGACAATAATACTCACCTCTCATTATCTTGTGGGATATGATCCTTACTAAATAATGTCCTTCACCATGTCCATCATGGAACTAATGAAGTAAATTCTATGTTTGACCTAGATCTATGAATCTTAGCAATATTCCATTGATATCTTTTTTAAATAATATATTATCAATAAGAAGAAAATAAATTGATTACAATCTAAAATATATACTCTTTAAAAGTGTCAGATAAGGAGGATAAATACCATTCTATAAATACCTTACCATATCTTAGAACCATCTAGAAGGTGAGGATTGATCACTTACAACTTCTTCATCATATGATACCATAACTATTCCATTAGTCTCTTGCAAGTCTTGGGCTAAATGCTCACAAAGTCCTTTGCCTCTTACTAACTTTGTGACATTGATCTCAATATCAGATTCCATGACCTTGGTTATCCAACTAGATCTCTTGTCATTTATATCTTTATTTAGAATAAATTATTTAACACTTGGATGTGAAACCATCAAATATGTCTTATTATTAGACAATAAGTACCTAAATATTTTAAGAGACCTTACAATTGAAAGTACATGTTTCTCAACAAAAGAATACCTTGTTTCATATTCTTCTAAGCCTTGACTGAAGAAGGATATTGTCTATTATAAATTATATTTATTATATTGTATGAGAATACCTAAAATTGTGTCAATGTTAGCATAATTGTATAAGAACTCCTTTGTAAATCAGGGTTTAGGGGTGTAGGAACACTGCCTACAACTTTCTTGATCTCTTCAAAGATTCCTACTTCTTTGGACCAACTAAAATTATAACCCTTATTTATCATGCTTTTTAGTGGCATAGATAAAGTAACAAAATTTAAGATGTATCTCCTTATGAAATTTTTCTTGCCTAAAAATATTTGTAAGGCTTTCTTGTGCTTAGGCAATGAAAGTACAAGAATTGATTCTATCCTATTAGGATCTATGCTTGTACCATATTTTGAAATTACATGTCCAAGTAGCTTACCTTCATGAATAGAGAAAAAACACTTTTTTGGATTCAAAGACACTCCAAATTCCCTACCCCTTTCAAACACTTGTCTGAAGTGAATCATATGCTCATATGTGCTGTTAGAAAATACTGTTATGCCATCCAAATAAACAAAATAAAATTATTGAGGAGAACTTGAAATTCTATGTCCATGGATTTATAAAAAGTGGATCCAACATTAGATAAACCAAAAGGCATCTTTCTATATGCAAATTTCCCCCACTTTGTGGTGAAGGTTGTTTTGAATTGGTCTTCTTCTTTAACCAAAATCTGATTGTATCCACTATAACCATCCAATAAGGAGAACCTTTCTAAACCTAAAACTAGATGTAAAATCTATTCCATTTATGGCAATGGGTAGTGGTACTTAAGATAGGCCTTCTTAATGTCATGGAATTCTACACACAACCTTATTTCACCATTATGTTTATATACTAGAACAAGGTTTTCCATCCAAGTTGATTTCTTAATTAGAAATATTATAGCTAACTCAATGAGCTTATATAGCTCATCTCTCATTAGAAGTTCAAGATTTAGGTGAATAGGCCTTCTTTTATATTTTAATATCCTAGTATAATCTTCTAACTCAATGGTATGTTGAGCTAAACTTAGATAAAATCCTTTAAGGTAATTGTACTACCATGCAAAGACATCTATAAAACTTGAACATAACTCAATAAAAGTTTCTTTTTGTGAAGATGTGCAAACTTTGCCTAGATTTAAAATCTTACTAGTTACAATTTCTACATTTGTATAGTGTTCTTATTTGGTTGATAAAGCAAAATTTTATTTTCTCAATTCATCATATCTATTGAATATGTTTTCTAGGGTGACCAATCCTTTAGGAAACTTGTTTGTAATTAATTGCACAATCTGGTAATCATACTTCTATAATTTTTTGTCTTGGTTCCTTGAGGATAATTTAGCTTCCTCTTGTAAAAATTTGATAATCTAACTATCATATTCAAATAATTTCCAATTATCATGGTTTTCTAGGATAGAAAGTCTCACAATTACCTTGATGTGTGATTGAACTTTTTCCCTATTTATGTCATCTGGGATACACAATTATGACCTAACAAGAGCCAGACTATCTGCATGTTTTTTCTTATTTCTTGATATGGATTGAATATTTAAGGCTTGAAAGTCTTCAACTAGGTCCCATAATCTATGATTATAAGACCTAAGTAGTGGTTTATTTCTTATATTAAGTCCTCTTACTAGCTGAACTACTAGTTCACCATCTCCAAAAGCTTGTAAGGAATCGACCTTCATCTTTCTTGCCCATTGCAAACCATGCACTAGTGCTTCATATTTAGTAAAATTATTAGAATAACCAAATTAAAAATTGAGATAAGAGAAATAAATTTTATTGACTAGAGAAATTAACATCATTTTAGCTCTAGTGCCATGTTTATTCTTAGATCCATCAAAATATAGATGCCAAGTCCATCATTAGGCTGGTAATCTTTCATCAATGTTAAAATTGGTGCATCATTTTCATGAAGAAAATAAACACCAATTCCTTATTAAATTAAACTATAGGGATCATTTCCATGCAAATCAGAGGCCCATTCATCAAGGAAAAGATCTAGGACTCTATCTAGAGGTAATTAAGTTTCCACCTCACCATTTTCTAGCACTTTGTCTAAGATAACACAATTAGTGTTCACCGTACTTGGTATATATGGCTCCAAATGAAATATTAAAATAGGTTCAGAAAGTATTGTCAACTTGGTACCATACCTAGTCCTAAACATTAAATAGGTCCAATTAGCTAATAAATATCCTCTAATCTTTGAAGTAAAGTCTCTTGATAGACACATGACAAAATAAGTAGGTAAGTTTATTACAACTACATCTTGCTAGATAACAACATTAGGGAAAGAATGTAATTTCCAATTTATATATTTGATTATTCCTAATATCTTCATTAGTGACCCATATAATTGCAATACTCCTTTTGTATTTGGCTCATAAACAAGACCAAGCTTGTCTATAATTTCTTTGGGTATGATAGTGTTACTATCTCCACTATCTATCATATAATTATGGACTAAATAATCACCTAATATCAAAGAGAGATAAAAGGTATTGTTTTGGTTTGGTTTGACATTGGATTTTTCTACCTTTGTCATGTTATGTGTCTATTAATCAAGTTGCTTGATTTATTGGTTTGAATTGGCCAAGATAGTTCTTTATTTTTTAGAAGGTTCTTTAGATACCTTAAGATCTAAAAGCTCTTGAATAATCATGTCCATTTACCCTAGGATGGTAAGGGAATCCCACATGCTTATGATAACATTTTATTTCTTCATTTGTTCTATTATGCTAAAATATGTTCCACTAACCTTTGACTATAACTTTGGAGACATAGGTTGTTCTCTAATTAGGGGCATTTGGAGAACCTTCACTATCTCTACATTCTAAATATTTTGTGATACATGAACAACTTGACCTTTAAAAAACTTTAAAACCAAATAAGGAACACTAGAATTATTTATCAATCTTGAGCTTCCTTAACTACTCTTATTTTATCTCTAGTTAGTGTTGCCACTTAATGATTTATGTTGCTAGTTTCACCAACTAGTTGAATGCAATATGATCATCCAAATGCCAATTAACATTGATAGCATTAGGTTGACTTAGAACATATTTATTTCCTCCTTGGACTACCATATCCATGTCTTAATGCTAACCACCTTAAAGAGAGAACTCTTTTTGTGTCATTTGTGGCATAGTAATATCTTATGATACCAAGGCTTGATTTTGAGTGTCATTTGGATTGGATATTTGCCAACCTGGATCTTGCATCAAGTTATTTTAGGGAATAATTACTTTTGAACTGGAAGGTATATTAGGATCAAGTGTTGCATATGGCTTAGTTTGGGTTATGGCTACTTGATTTTGATAAGGTTGCCTATTTTCCTTAAAACCTTGATAAGGAGGTCATTAGTTATTGAAATATTGATAAGTATTCTAGTTTTACTACTAGTAAGGTCTACCTTGGTACTGTTATCTCTTGAGTTTAACAATCTCATTTTCAAAATCTTGTAACATGCTTTTCAAATCACCAATATCATTAGATTTATTAGGAGGAGCTACAACTTGGAAGTTTGGAAATGAAATAGGATCTATAGATAGAATCTAAGGAACTTGAGGAGGAAGAACATGTTGTAATTCTAGGAATATGGTCATTATAGGCCTTAGAGCAAGTTTACCAGCTTGTATTAAGCTATTTTCTACTCTGATTGCAATTTCATAGGCATTTATCAAGGTGTTACCACCCATAGACTGTATCATGACACTTATAATATAATTAAAGGCCTTAAGATAGTACATAAATGAATACTCTGGGGATGGTCTAACCAATGTAGGGATCTTAGTCTATGTCTTTTATAATTTAAGGTTAAAATTAGACATAAACTCATGGGGGTACCTTTGTATAGTAGTTAGTTGTTTAACCAAGGATAAATGATCAGACTTGTCTTCAAATTTCCTAACTAAAGCTGCACCTAACTAATCCAAATTAGAAATGGAGGTCAAAGGAATATTATTATACCATTACAATGCTTTTCCTTTGAAGGAAGTAACAAGCAATCTAATAGCCACATTATCTTGAGTAACATTATAAATAAAACATAGATTGGCAACATCTTGGATATGCTCAATAATAGTAGTTTTATCCCATTCTCTAAAGAATAAAGGGATAATTTTAAGGGTAGACATAGGAATGTAATCATATTGGGATAAATTTAGGGGACTGCCCCTATTAAATATGACAAACACTTGATTCTTGATAACCATTTGGGCAAAAAGGATTTGGTTGATGGGGATAATAGATTGGACTAAAATAATAGGTTGACCAAAGGAGGAATATTGCTTTGGATGGTAAGCTATTATACTATTTAATCTTGATCTTTTATAAGAACTAAAAGGTTATTCAATATGTTCAAAAGGAGTACTTTTACTTGATGATCTTGTTATAGCCTTTGGCATGAAAGCACTGTCTAGAAGATGCTATGAATTTTAAAACTTGAGGGATATTCAAATTTTGATGATGGTATATCTTTATTATTGCTGAAATTATTTCTTCTCAATAGTTAAACTTCAATTATACCAAGAAACTGGGTCCCACCAGGCATGCCAAAACTATTGGGGTTCTAGATTTACACCCTAGCTAAGTAAGGTGATTTTTCAGATCTTCCTACTCAAATCTAGTCCAATATGGGATTGATCCTAGGTTGTGGGTATCCTAATAATGGATCAGACCTCTAGATAAGGTTGAATTCCTTATGGATATATCACTTATACTAAACTTGAACTATCACTTTCTTGGAAAAGGGAAAGAGATTTTTATAATAACTTATAAAACATATAAAAGAGGTGATGCACCAATGATTTGATCACTCATATTCACACAATAAAAAATATGAGATACTTTTAAGACCAAAGAATATCAATCTTACATAATTATTTTAGAATAAAGTATTAATCAGTTATCAAATTAACAAGAGAGGGTAAATATCCACTTTCAAGCTAGATAATAAACTATAAATTGTACTTATAATGACCTATAAGAATTAATATGTGTAATCATATAAAATTCAAAATTTGATGACTTAAGCATGGATAATGACACCTAATCTATAAGTCTTCCTACTTTTTTACCCAACCCTTCTAGGTGCTTCCTTCATTGGTTCCCAATCATCCACAACCTTCTAGACTTAACCTTTATAGACCTAGGCAACTCTTTTAAGACCAGATTCATCCCCCTAGGTCTCATTATTTTAGGATAATAATGCCCAACTTTGATAGGAGTGTTGGAACCTAGGGTGTCATATTATGGTGTTTTTTCCAAGTTTATTTTTGGTCCTAACAATCATATTCTTTCATATCCTTTTCCTTTTCCTTGTTAGCCTAATGCAAATTCATTTAATCCATGATCATTTAATCCCTTATAAAAGGCCATTCAAATTCCATTTAAAAGAGTTGACACTCATTTAAAAGAGAGAAGAAATGATATAAACAAGTACACTCTAGCACTCTTCCCTATTCTCTACATACAACCTTCCAAGATCATTTCAAGCTTATTCAAGCCTTTACACTAGTCCCTATCCACCCAAAGTAAATCTAGTTTCACATCTAATTGCATTTATCATACATAATTGTACCAAGAAATTTAATGGGAGAACTACATTAGCTTGATCCCTCCCTAGAGGATTGGTATGTAAGAAGCATGCCCACACATGGGGTGTGAAGTACATCTAGTTTATCTTTTACACACTAACCCCTTCTTTATCTTTTCCACATTTTCATTCAAGTTTAAGCACAAATAACTCTTAGGGATTACAACACTTGACAATAAGCTCTATAGGCTTCTAATACTTGATATTTCACTAATAGGGTAACACAAACCTATCAAATAGAACCTAGAAATCTCAGGCCACTTGGAAAATAGTGCTAAAAAGGGACTACAACACTGGAAAATAGGGTGTCCCACTTTTGGTGCTCCTATCTAATCTATAAATAAATCCTAATATTTAGTTTCTAATAGTTTCCCAGTCCTGCTCCTCTAGTATCAGACCTTATCTCAGTTTGGATCATTTATAATAAGCTAAGTTATATTTCTCTTATTTATTACTATATTTAGAATAGGTAAAAACACAAATATACTTACACAAATTAGTAGCTTAATTACTACATATTATTTAATTATTTACTTTGCTCAGACCCATTTATTTAATTAGGAATAAAACTCCATTATTTTGAAAAAAATAAAAAACTATGCACTTTTTAAAGGTGATAAAAACTTAGACATAAATAAGGAACATACATTCACTTAACCATGGTACATGAATTCATGGGACACACTTCAATCTAGCTTTAAAAAAGATAGAATTCAATCTTTATTACATCAAAAAAGTGTCATAATACAAATTTTTATAGGTTCTAGTCATACCAAAAAGAGGGATCCATTTGAAGGATTGGAAACCTATATTTATAGAGAGAGAGAGAGAGAGAGAGAGAGAGAGAGAGAGAGGAGAGAGAGAGAGAGAGAGAGAGAGAGAGAGAGAGAGAGAGAGAGAGAGAGAGAGAGAGAGAGAGAGAGAGAGAGAGAGAGAGAGAGAGAGAGAGAGAGAGAGAGAGAGAGAGAGCTGTGCATTGAAAAAGTCCCAACCACTTTCAATGGATTAACATTCTCAAAGATGCTAAGTCAGGATCTTATTAAGAAGGCATAACTTCAAAGGCCTTAACAAATAATTTATTGCTCATTCGATCTTTATTCAACTGCTAGGTCTCTTTTTAGAACTCCATGTTATCAACTAATGATCTGTTGACAAGGACCAAGTCTTAGAATTGATAGAATTATGCCACATCTACTTTGGGTGGTCAATTGTATATACTTATTGAAAAATGATCTTGATGATAGGTGAGACACATTTCCCTATGATCATGTTTACATTTTCATTTTTTTCAACTTGAACCTGGGTCTATTTTATAGATAGAAAACCAATCTTAGAGCATTGGTTTACACATAGTCACAACATTCATGAAAACGTACAAAATGCTTGACCTTGATTCATAATCAATGGTCTCTATATTAGATCCAAATGACCTATTTTACCTATATATATATATCTTATAGTAATTCTTGCTTCTATTAGTTCCATATTTATCATATCTAAGTTTTGGTTCTTTTGCATTTACATGCCTAAATTAAAAACTATCCTATCCAATTTCGTAAAAATTGTTCATGTTTGCCATTATTTAATTGGCTATTGAAAACTAAATCAGCCCATTCACATTATGCCTAATTATATTTATTCTTATTTGTCCCATATATTCTACTAACTTATTGACTCTACTCACACCATTATATATTTTTTGTATGAATGCATGTAAGTCTTTGATTTCCTACTAGAAGACACCTTTAACATGTTGAATTGATCATACACCATCAGATCAAGATGTATGAGCTCATGTGCACCATATATATCCTTGGTCCCATTTTCTTATTAGTTTTTATGCTTCATCAAATCATTGGTATGTTTGAATATTGATCATTGATTTAGCTTAGATCCATCCTTTTGTTAGTGAATGTGCACCATTAGATTTTTGCTTGATGATCCTATATTCTTGGATCATGTCCAACTTGCATCTCTTTAAGGGCTTTAACTTGGGGAAATTTTGACCTATTTGAATCCAAGATAGATCATTATATCTCATGTGTCAATATGTGGGGTCACATGGATCTTCAGATCTTGACCAACTTCAAACCTTTTAACGACCTTTTGAACCCAAACAGTTACTTTACAAAGATTGAAATTTGATGTTTACACAAAAATCAATGATGTTTGCATGCCTATCATTGCATTTTTAATTTCAATGGTCATTTCCTATGCTTGAATTTGACACTCATGCAAAAGTCCTAGGTTTTTTGAAATCAAATGACTATCTCTTGTTCTTGAATTTGACACTCATGTACCTGTCATCTATATGTTGGACCATAATTCCTCAGGATATTTTAGTTGGATCTTTTTCTTATAGGTTTTTTTGAAGAAATGACCCTTCAAATTTTTTGCCTAGGATACTTTGTCTCAGACAAATTTTCCAAAATAATTCAACACTTAGCCAAAAAGGGTCCTGAAAGATTTAAACATAGAAAAATAAAAGCCTAAAAGAAAGCTATGAAGTAAAGACTTTAGCCAAAACAAAGGTTTTGTAATTATATTTTTTGAAAGCTTGTAGGACCATTTAAACTTTTACTTGAACTGTTGATGAATATTTTTAAAGGCTTGAATTACTTTTAGATGCTTGTGTAACTTGTCCCTGAATTTTGATCTACTTGGTTTCACCATGAAGCTTGCTCATATTGAATCATTTGACTAGTCTTCAATCAAGATCCTACTCCTTCCACTGAAATCTTGGACTAGGCACATTTTTGGTGTGTAAACCAAATTTGGTCAATAGTTATATCCCTGCTACTTTTAGCTCTACTTGAACAAAGGTGAAAGAACCTATGGGGTAGCTTTCTCACATGGAGGGATTTTACAATTCAATCTCTATGAGGATTTTTGGCACTATGAACAAATATGACCAAGGCATAACTAAGTTTGCACACTCCACCCATAAAGGGTTATCACACAAAATTCATAAATGATCTAATTCATACATAAGCTACTAAAGATAGATGAAATTGTGACTAAAATCTTCATTCTATAAAGTATTCAACAACCTAGGGGATGAATAAAATATTACAATACTGGGATTTAAAGAAAAATGTATACACATGCTAAACATACAATGTTTATGCATCTATAGGTAAATAAAACTTAAGATATAAAAGGGCATGTTATATGTAGGGTAGGACAAGGTAGGACAATTTGATAGTTATAAACAAGGGGAGGGTGGTGTGATGGAAGGTCTTCAATCAGTAGGGATTTCGTTAATCATTTATGACATCACCTATGCCAAAGACACAAAAAATTAAATACAAGATAATGAAACTACTAGGAGTGATTTTACTTTTCCCATCGAATCCATAAACCTATGGTGCCCTAACAAGTTATTCAATAATATCCTTCCAAATACAACATAGAAAGGGATTTATAACCTAGCTCTAAGCTCAAGATGACAACCAGTAATGAGTAGGGAATGAGATGTCCTATAAAAAACATTTATAAAAAATATTACTACACTTCATCAATATAGAATAGTAGAGAATGACATGTATTTTCATTAACTTTGCAAGAAAATATTACATACATCAATGTTTCAAAATTCTACCATGGGGACAAACATGGTGGATTTGTTCCATGTTAGACAAGGGAGACATATAGAGATGCTCTCAAAGATTGCTAATGGATATACAACTATAACCACCTTAGCAAGAGAGACAAAACACACATAATAATAATCCTAAAATTTGGAAGATCCTATAGTAAGGAAAACATAGACTGACATAATGACCAACATAATGGTAAACTAACCTCTCAAATAGAAGACACATCTTTCATTTATATATTTTTTGAATCTAGAAAAGTGGGTTACAACTTTTAGAATTGCACAAAAAAATTTCAAGTCTTGCCAAGATGCTCCTAGATAGAAAATATTCTATTCCATGCCTAAGATCTTCATCCATTTATAAGAAAAGAATCATCACTTTAACTACCTCTAAAATGAATGATGGATATTTACAACAAACTCTTTGATTTCATGGCTGAAAATATATTCATGCAAGATGGAGGGATAATATTCATGGTTAAGGGCTAAAAGATTTTGTCCTCATGTACAAGTGCTTGGAGATGCTAGTGAATGGTTTCCTGCATAACTAAAACCCCCTGGATAACTACCTTTATTTTTGTACATGCCATAGAATAACCTATTCTTGTAATGATGGCTTAGGAATTATTAGGTTATGACATGAAATAGAAAATAATCCATGATCATGATTGGAAATATTCACTCTAGAATGGATCATGGATCTTCTTCTATGCTTTAACTCATTTCTCGACTAGGAAAGAGCCATCAAGTTTAGATTTCAAACCAAAGCCTACCACATATTGACATTTGGTATGCCACATCAAATCCAACTATATAGTTGTGGGGCCTAAGAGTGACTAAGTTTATTTAATGGATCTAATATGAACACTTATCACTTCCTTGTGTAATTTGATATTTTTAAAAATTCCACCTTAGATTACATCATTTAATCATCCTTTCTTAAGAAAACATGAGCCATAGATCCTACATGAAATGCTTGATTTCTAATTTGTGGCATACAACCATGTCACTTGTCATTTCTACATTTTCTCATAGGGTCCTTGAATTTTCAACATTAGATACACACTATCATATCTATCTAGGATGAGAAAACATGTTCTATTAGATCATGATCAGAGGGGTGGAACATTATTGGGTGTCACCTATTCTTGGCCCTGAGAATGTGCCACTTGGTAGATCTATGGGATTCTTATTTTCTTTTGACTCTTTAGCTTTGATCATGAACTATTAGATCATCCTTCTCCACACAAATTCACACCAATTTATTAACCTCTATTTGAAAATAAAAATCTACCTCATGAGGTCTAAAATTTATGCTCATGTGACCATCCTAGAAAATTTGAATCCCAATGGCTACTTACCATATCTTAAATTTTATGTTCATACACCTATCAAAAAATGTCCACAAGACCATCATATTTTCAATTTAGAAATTTATTTGGTGACTTTGTTTCATGACAATTTGGTCATTGAGCTCTTTATCTTTGGCATTTTTTTTTGCTTCTTAGGCCTTTTATCTTTGGCTTATCTATCCTCGACACTTTTGCTTTGGGATTTTATTTGGCATAATTATCCTACAACAAATTCTTTCAGTCATTCCATTAGGATAATTATTTTAGACAAAATTTATTAGATAATTTCCTTGAAGGATTTAGACTTCACACATTTCTCACAAGAATTGAGCTTTATCATATCTTTTGTATGGGTAAGATAACCAAAAGAATTTTACCTTTAGATTTTTGCCTTCATCATAGCAATTATTTTAGACATTTTTTCCAAAATAATTTCCCTAAAGAAATTGGACCTTTTTACCTTTTCTGAAGGAAGTGAGACTTATCTCCTATTATCTTTATTGGGACAATTGTTTCAGATATTTTGTTTGAAACAATTTCACTATAGGAATCAAATTTGGTACTTTTATCTAAAGAAATGCAATTCTTTTATAATTTTTACAAGGGCAAAAATATTGAAGGAAATAGGACTTATACTCTAAAAAAAATTTGTTGAAAGTACCTTTTAGGCCCTTTGAACATACCCTTCAGAGGTTTTGTCAAGGGTACTTTCCCTAAAAAATTTTCCTTTAGCCTTTTGGAATGGCCCTTTAGATCTCTTGAAAGTGCCCTTTGAACTTATTAAAAGTGTCTTTTGCCGTCCAAAATTATCCTTTAGATTTTTTGAAGGTACCCTTCAAGGGTTTTTTAAGGACAAAATTCCCAAAGGAAATAACCCTTTAGAAATTTTACAAAGGCAAAATGAACCTTTTGCAAGTGTCCTTTGAAAATTTTGTAAGGGAAAAATGCCTGAAGGAAATGACCCTTCACAAAAATTTTAAAGGCAGAATGACCCTTTGGAATTTTTATAGATACTTTGGCTAAAATAAATAAGTCCATATAATTCTTTTGGGATTTTTGTGCAAGTAAAATGCTCGAAGGGTAAGAACCCTTTGAACTTTTTACCATAGATAAAAAATCCAAAACAAATAAGACTTTACACTTTTTCCAAAATAAAGGATTTTTGTTAGGCTTTTTGTGTGGTTAAAATACACAAAGGGCAAGTGTCTTTTAATATTTTTTCCATGAACAAAAATTATGAAACAAATGACCCTTTGGATCTTTTGTGAAACACTTAACACAATTTAAAATAAGACATTGAATTCCTTTAGATATTTTGATGTAGATAAAATGTTTGATATAAATAAGTCTTTAGACTTTTTGTTTGAGACAAAAAAAATGAAGGCCTATTTTCTTCAAATAATGTGTTCATGTAAAAATCTTGAAAGATTCTATGGGAAAGACATTCACTAGGTAAATACTAGATTAAGACTTAGCCAATTTTTACATGAACTTGACCTTCCAAAGGAACACTTAGAGATGGAAGTTGGGCTAAGGACATAGTCATTTACACTTGAAAAGTGCTCAATTACTTCAGTGTAATTTTGGGAACTAGCATTGACTCTCACTTGGAGATGCATGCCCCCTATACATGTGCAAATAACCATAGAACATAAGACCAAGTACCAATCCATTGGGATTTAGAGTCAAGACTTAGAAACTTGAAACAAACACTCATGAAGGCTTAAAAAACATGGAAGTCTTACAAAAAATAGATTAAGAGGATCTAAAAATGAACTCACAATAGAAACGCAAAAGGAAATTATATAAATAAGGCCCAAAGTAGAGGGGCAACAAATAAATAAAAGGACTAAAAAACAAAACACTATACAATATGGTACACAAGTTAAGGAATTAATTGATGAAATGCTTTAGATGCTTATCATTATTTAGTAGCTCTTGAATTCTACCATCCCTTAATCTCTTGAACTTTTATACTAGCTTGGTGGCCAAGATGAAGTAAAACAATCTCTGCACATACCTGAAGGTACTTCTATTAGGATGTAATAGGATGGAACATTAAAGCAAATCCTCTCTGTATGATCTCAAGTCTAAATAAGACTAAGAAAAAAGATCTTGGTATTTTTTTAGCAACTGTACATAACCTTATTTTTCAACTACAATCAAATGAGTAATAAAAAATAGTACATTAAGATCAACAATGTCATTTTTTCACTCAAAGTACTAATTAAAAGGGGTCTAGAACTTTTCATTTTTATGGGCATAAAATATAACCCCATATTCATTGAATGATATCTTCCAAGAAGTACCCTTGTTTTCAACCCCAATGTCAAGAACTACTAGTTGCTCAACAACATCCACATTCCCAAAAGAGTCACCTAATTCTACATCCATGTCTAGTACTTCTTTCAAAGCACACACTAGATATTCAATTGTATCATGATTAGGTAACTAATATGCTTATGTTAAACTATCATCAAAAGAAAACTCATACATCAGGACTCTCTTGACCTCACTCCAAAACTAATCAGTAGTAGTAGCAAACATCATTTCTATGAAGGTAAAATCTTACTTGGGGAGTCTTGACAATTGAACATAAAAATCTCATATTCAGGTGATGCATACTTAGGTTCATCTAAATATTCATCACTTGGTTTGGCATTATCACATGGGAAATGTGGGAGGAAACACTTGTCACACAAATAAATGTCAAGACTAAAATCCATAGCATTTACTTTGGCATTCAACTAATCAAGCACTTCCATTCTAGCCTCCAAACTTATCTCCCTCATCTTTGATGTAAACATAATGGTGAGAGAAGGTTCTGATAAGACACCTCTGAAGGATGATCTCCATCCTTATATATTTTCAATAAATAGAAAGAATACTCAAAGCTAAAATGAAGATATTCAAAATAGGCACTGATCTTCTTTAAAACTAGAAAATAAAGTTAGAGTTACCACTAAAATCAAAATTCTAGAATATAACAATTAACAAACTATTTTGATACATGCTAAAAATAAAATTTGTTGAACTTAATGAGATAGAAAGAAAAGACACTAAAATTTTCAAAATAATGTTCAAAATGGAAAAGACACCTTCCAACATGTAATTTTTTCAGCTCTTTGTAATGAATGTAACATAATTCAATTATCAAGCTTCAAGAATTACTAGCATGTCCCTAGTGGAATGATGTGATGTTGATAACCAAGATAGTCTAACTATAGAAAATAACAAGTAGAGAATGTTAAAATTTGAAATACTTATAGCTATAGCTCTTTACAATATTCCCCAACAACATGGGTGACAATAATTATCCCTAACAATAGTGCCATAAAAGTGTTGGTTCCCAGTTGTACACCTTGTACACTCAACCTTACACACTTGAAGTAAAATGGCAAGCAATGATGTAAAACCTACTAGTATTATTATTGTATTTTGGGAAGGGTATGGAATTTATATTATACCAAATACATAAAATGACTGAGAGGCACCTATAAAAGGGTATGGTTAGCTCCCTGCTACTTTTGGCTCTACTTGAACCAAGGCGAGATAACCTATGGGGTAGCTTGCTCATATGGAGGGATTTTACAATTAAACCTCCATGGGGATTTTTGGCACTAGGAACATATATGACCAGGACATAACCAATTTTTCACACTTCACCCATGAAGGGTTATCACACAAAATTCACAATTTTCATTCTATAAAATATTCAACAACACATGGGATGAATAAAAAATTACAATGCTGGGTTTCAAATCACAAAATTCATACACATGTTAAATGTACAATGTTTATGTATCTATAGGAAAATAACACTTAAGATATGCAAAGGGAATGTTATATGCAGGGTAGGATGATTTGATAGTTATAAAAAAGGGGAGGGTGGTGGAATGTAAGGTATTCAATTAGTAGGGATTCCTTTAATCATTTATGACATAACCTATGATAAAGCTACAAAAAACTTAAATTAAATCTAATTAAAATATGAGGAGTGATTTATCTTTTCACATTGAATCCATAAACCTAGGGTGACCTATCAAGTTATTCAAAAATATATTTCCAAATATAACACATAAATGAATTTATAACCTAGCTATAAGCATAAGATGATAACTGGTAATGATAAATAAATGAGATGTCCTATCAAAAACATTTGTAAAACATATTAATACACTTCATCAATAGAAAATATTAGAGAACCACATGTATTTTCATTAACTTTGTAAGAAAATATTACATACATCAATGTTTAAAAATGCTTCCTTAGGGAAAAACATGGTGGATTTACTCCATGTTGGATAGGGGAGACATATAGAGATACTCTCAGAGCTTGATAATGGTTATAAAACTACAACCACCTTATCAAGAGAGCTAAAACACACACAATATTGATCCCAAAATGTAGAAGAGCCTATACTAAGGAAAACATAGACCGACACAATGAACAACATAATGGCCAACCAACCTCTTAGGTAGAAGACAAGCCTTCTAGTTATACATTTTTTTAATCTAGAAGTTTGAGTCGTAACTTGAAGAATTGCACAAAAAACTTTCAAGTCTCACCAAAATGCTCTTGGCTATAAAATATTCCATGCCATGCCTGAGGTCTTCATCCATTTACAAGAAAATAATCATCGCTCTAACTGCCTCTTTAATGAATGATGGATATTTATAAAATTTCATGGCTATAAATATATCATTTGAGTTGGAGGGAGAATATTCATGGTCAAGGTCTAAAAAAACTTTTTTCCTCATGTACAACTACCTAGAGATATCGATGAATGGTTACCTGCACAGTTGGAACCTCCTAGATAACTAGTTTTCTTTTTGTGCATCCCAAGAACAATTTATTCTTGTAATGATGGCTCATGAATGATCTAATTATGACATGAAATAGAAATGATCCATGATTATGATTTGAAATATTTGCTTTAGAACAACTCATGGATCTTATTTTATGCTTCAACTCATTTCCCAACTAGAAAAGAGATATTAAGTTTAGATTTCAAACCAAAGCCTACCACATACTAACATTTGGCACACCACATCAGATCCAACTAGGCATGTGTGAGGCCTAAATGTGACTAAGTCAATAAATTAGATCTAGTCTAAATACTTGTCACTTTCTCATGCAATTTGAGCCTTTTAAAAATTCCACCTTGGCTCACATCATTTGATCATCCTTGCTTGAGAAAACACAAGCCATAGATCTTGCATGAGAAGCTTGATTTTTAATTTATGGCATGCAACTGTGCCACTTGTCATATTTGCATTTTCTCATAGGGTCTTTAAATTTTTAACATTAGATATGTATTCTAAAATCTAGCTAGGATGAATAAATGCACTTCATTGGATCATGATCCAAGGGGTGGAGCATTATTGGCTGTCACCTATTCTTAGCCCTAAAGATGTGACACATGGTATCTCTATGGGCTTCCTATTTTCCTTTGATTCTTTAGCTTTAATCACATACCATCAGATCATCTTACTCTATCAAAATGTATGCTATTATATTTGCCTCTATTTAAAAATAAATGGCTACTTCATGGGGTTTAAAATTGATGCTCACATGACCATCCTAGAACATTTGAATCCCAATGGCTACTTGCCATGGCTTAAAGTTGACATCTATGTGCCTATCAAAAAATTCCATGAGACCATCATATTTTCAATTCAGAAATTTCTTTAGGGAATTTCTTTTATGACAATTTGGTCAATAGGTTCTTTGTCTTCAACATTCCTATTTGATTCTCGAGCCTTTTGTCTTCGGCTTCTTTATCCTCAACACTTTTGATTTGGGATTTTCTTTAGAATAATTATCTTGTAATAGTTCTTTCAAGAATTATATTGAGATGATTTTTGTGGACAAAATGTCTGAGATAATTTTACTGAAGGAAATTCACATTTTTCCTATAAAAATTGAGCTTTATCAGATCTTTTATACAAGCAAGATGCCCAAAATAATGTGGCCTTCATATTTTTACCTTCACGAGAACAATTATTTTGAAAAAATTTGTTCGAAACAATTTCACCAAAGAAATTAGACCTTTGGACTTTTGCCAAAATAATTGAGACTTATCTCCTTTTGTCTTCATTGGGATAATTATTTTGGACATTTTGTCTGAAATAATTTCTCTATAGGAATTGAACTTGGTACTTTTCCTGAAGAAATGCAATTCTTTTGAAATTTTTGCAAGGGTAAAAATCCTACATGAAATATGACTTCTGATCCATAGTAACTTTGTCAAAAGTACCTTTTAGGTCCTTTGAACACACCCTTCAGAAGTTTTGTCAAGGGTATTTGCCCTATAGAATTGCCCTTTGGCCTTTTGGAATGGCCCTGTAGATCTATTGAAAGTGCACTTTGGACTTATTAAAATTGTCCTTCACCCTCTAGACTTATTCTTAAATTTTTTTGAAGTTGTGCTTCCAAAAAAATTTAAGGACAAAATTCCCAAAAGAAATGGCCCTTCATAAATTTTTCAAAGGCAAAATGACCCTTTTGCAAGTGTCCTTTGAAAACTTTTCAAGGGAAAAATGACCAAAGGAAATGACCCTTCCATATTTTTGAAAATGTAGAATGACCCTTTGGACTTTTTGTAGATACTTTGGCCAAAATAAATAAGTCCCAGCAGAATACCTGAAGGGTAAGTGCCCTTCAATATTTTTGCTACAAATAAAAAGTTTGAAACAAATAATACTTTGAACTTTTTTCGAAATAAAGAATTTTTGTCAAGTTTTTTGTGCAGGAAAAATGCTTGAAGGGAAAGTGCCTTGTATACTTTTTACTATTAATAAAAATTCTAAAACAAATGACCCTTTAGATATTTTATGAAACACTTAACATGATGCAAAACAAGACATTGAATTCCTTTAGACCTTTTGTAGTGGTCAAATGTTTGATGAAAATAGGTCTTTGGAATTTTTGTTTGAGATAAAAATTCTAAGGACCTATTTTCATTGAACATTATGTTCATGCAAAAATCCCAAAAAAGTCTAAGGGAAAGACACATTCACCAATCAAAGACCAGATTAAGACTTAGCCAATTTTTACATGAACTTAACCTTCCAAAGGAACACTTGGAGATGGAAGTTGGGCTAAGGACATAGTCATTTACACTTGACAAGGGCCCAATTTCTTCAATGTAATTTTGGGAACTAACACAACCCATATAAATTTCTTGTGCACATGTTGACAAAAACCAACCTACAATAATTTCTCATGTATCTATTAGGGAAGAGAAGAAATGTGTAGAATTTAATCATACACCCATTGGTCAAGAATATCAATTTAAAAATATTGGTTTTGAATCCATTAATGAAGAAAAACTACATATGCATCATTTTATCCTTGAACAAATCAAACACCTATTGGTGAGAATAAACATACATAGATTGTCAGTATAACATATCATTCACCTATCAATAAGGAACAAATAAATGTAAACATTGAGCATGTGTCTGCTAATGAAAAAATGTCATTTAAAGTAATTTCCAACATAAATGAGGAACCCATACAATATATTAAAGGAAATCAGTGAAAAACAGCTAAACTGGCACATTTTTAGGGTGGTTAAGATATAATCCAATTTGAAAGAAATTTATTTTTCATTAAGAAATTTAATTTCTATAGAAAAGGGAAAATGTTCTTAGGTTTGGGGGCTCAACCCCTCAATCTCACCCTGTACTACAATATGTGAACCCTACAAGGGTATTTCCCCCTCTAACTCCATGGGGTTTCCCTTTCCTAGACCCTTACTTCCAATTCAATAAAGAAATAAAAAGTCGTGAGGGAACTGTGTAGATTTAAAGTGATATTTTTTCACTCTTATAATGAAGATTTCAACTCAAATGCTCTTATTCCTCCACAAATAATGTTGTAACCACTTGTAGATGTTCTTTATATAATTGAGAATAGAAGCAAAATGTAGGATGTGAGAAACATATGGATCCTATTACATGAAAAAGGGTAAAAAATAATTCCTAAATTACTATGAGAGAGTAAGATTCAAAATCAATGGGAAGAGGATGTTTTGACTATTTATTACATTATTTACCATAAAACAAGGCATAATGTAGATACTAATATATTTTATCAAGGGAGGATAATATAAGAAAAGAGATATACATTGTATAATATGGATATTAAAGTGAACAAGTCTTATTCACAACTCAAAGGGGACTTTGGTCATGATGAAATTCAATTATCCCTAGACACCCTTTGTTATTAAACTCTTATTTTTTTATTATGTCATAAAACATTTTATGTAAATAATTATAGGAATAAAATAACAACATAATATCAACATTGGTCATACCTAGAACCATAAATTAAATTACATAAGTATCAAGGCTAGTCATCGTAGCAACCAACTCAAAATTACTATCCAAAACAAAAAATATTGGTTTAACAAACATCAAAAATTATAATTGATGTTGTGGTCCAAAATATCTAATAACCCAACCCAATCTCTCACTCAGTAACCTCAATTTCATACCTAACCTGCACATAACCATAATGATAAGCTGGCTTAACCAATTTATAGTAATGAATTGATGATATTTCTACCTATTAAATTCCATCTACATTCAAGGATTATGTTAGGACCACACCCACATCACTCATAATAATAGAACACATTTGAATATATCTATGAAACCAAAATAAACATTTCATTACCAATAAATGAACCTATATTTGATCAATATCCATTCACAATTAAGGATATACTATTTTTATAAATTTTCATTTTATAGATTTTAGAATCCTGTGAGTAAAACCTTAGTGAATATTTGAATTTATACATAAAGTAAAACATGAAAGTGTCTAAATTTCATTATTTCAGAGTTATAAAGAATGTATCCACTTATATAGGGTAAATCTAAGACCTATGCTTGAGGAATATTGGATATAAAATGAATGGTTTTAAAACAACCCAAGTAGTTGGAATACTTTCTAAACTTATGATCAATATCATGTTTTCTCTAAAGCACTCTAAACCATTCAACCCCATATAAGATAAACATATAGGTAATGTTTGTATAAATCACATCCTTAAGAACAACCATAAAAAAAAATGGAATAACAAAAGCTTCAATTCTTTTACCACACCCCTTTCTATCCTTCAAATGGAGAATAAGCCAACTATCACACTTAAGGGGTTTGTAAAATACATTATTACAACAATAAATTTATGCAAATAACCTATAGATTGTATGACACTATAACTCAAAGTCCACTTAGGGAGGCAACCACTAATCTTTTAAAGACCTTAGTTTTATACCAACATGTCATTTAGACACATCATTTATTTTTTTGAAAAATTTATAAAACTATGATATTTTTGTGCTTATCCATACCTTTGTATATATTTCATCACATGATATATATGTTTTTTGTTATGATTTAAATATTATTGTATGATTTTATAGTGTTGGTCATTTGGAATTAAATTTATCAAACATAAGCTTCCAAGGTCACTCTATAGCCTTTTTTTTAGGTTAGCCTATAATAACTATTACAGGTTAACCTGCAATGGTTCTTATAGCAATTACTATACGGTAGCTATAGAAATTATTGTAAGCAGCCTTGTAAAAATTTATATAACATCTATTTTAGGGTAGTCTATAGTATTTCCTATATTAATTGGTGTATGTCATCATGTAGAAACAATTTTAAGTAAGCTTTTAGTAGTTTTTGTAACAAATTTTATAGGGTAGGATGTATAAACTACTGAAGGTTAACATGTAATAGTTCTTATAGAAAAAATTTAGGGTAGCTTGTAACAACTCTTGTATATTTTTTAAAGCTATTTTTGAAAGCTACTATAGATTAAATATGAGATAATTTTTGAATAATATTTATTTACCAAAACTATTAAATACATGAGATGTAGATGAAATGAAATGATAATTTAAAAATGAAATCAAAAATTTGAATTTAATAGTGTACCCAACCCTTATTAGATATGAAACCATCCCTGTCACTGGACATCATAGTAAATGACCAATATTATATTTTATAAATTCCCACCATTGATCAAAGGCTAACCTTACGAACATAAAATTTACACACATTCATATTTAGTTATTTAAATAACATACACACAATAAATCAATCTATTTTTATAAATTTATCTAAAATATTGATTATCCTTAATGAATTTTGTCTTGAGAATATTTTAACATAAGTACATTTCCTTATTATGTTAACCAATATTGTTTTAAGCCTTCTTAGATGATCTTATAACATTGAATAACTAGTTGGAGCCTTAATGAAATAGACAATAACCATCATCTACCAAACCTTGAGTAATCAACCCTAAATTAGATATAAAAAAAGGCTTGTAAACCTCAATAAATATATATTTTCCCTTGAGCATGCATGTATTATTAAATGTTCATTTAAGATATTAACAAAATTAAAACATTATTACTTGTTTTTATCATGTTGATTTTGTTTTAAATAATGCTTGTTAAGAAGATTTTTAGATTTTTTTAAGTCACTCTCATATTAATACAATCTCTTTAAGGGCTTGATGGTATAATTCCTTCCCATATCCTCACTTATACATCCAACAAAGAACCATGGGTTGTCCTTGAATGGATTGGTAGTTGAACCATTCTATACATAATATCAATACACACTTCTATGAAATATAGCTCAATTTTATGGTAACTATGAATGAATTCCTTATGGTTATATATTTTATTAATCATTTTTCCATTAGTATATTAATTATTTATGTGCATCTTGATTATCCACCAATATCCTATCTAATGCATAATCTAAATACCAATGGATTCACTATTATATAGTTTTCACTGCCTAAGGAAATAATTATTTAGATCCTTTATAATCTTGAAGTTTATAATATAATATTTAATTATATTTTACATCTAACATCTCATGAACAAAGTCTACATGTAAATAATGAACACATTTTTGTGATTTATATTAAAGATCCTAGGTTTTCTAACAAATTCATTACATGAAAGTCTTCCCAATATTTATATTTGTTAAGAAATACAATAACATACACCCACCAATGTGAGAGATGTTGGTATTTGGGGAAACCCACACTCTCTCATGAACTCTGCCAAGTAACTTCTTATCACTTAGAGGTCACTCCACACATCCTCTAACATAATGGGTTCACTAAATAAAAAGATTTACATTAGAGGACTAGATAGTGATTCACACTTCCACACACAAATAACACCAATATGAACTTAGAATGAATTGTTTTTGGTTGTGTACATGATGGACAATAGAGTAAGGAAGAAACATGTTACTAATTCTATCAAGGTTTATTTATTGGTCAATAGACATCAGCTAAAATGAAAATAATATTAAGAAATACATGTAGACTCTTATGTTTTTGATTTATTTTTAGGTTATAGATCCTATGGTACAACCTCTTCTTAACCCTTCATGTTGTCATCATTTATAAAAAACTCAAAAATAAAATAAAAATTAACACTAAAAATCCTCAGGCATTATTGACTGTCTTGGTTGGAAAACCAAATTATTAGTTGACAAAGTATTAAATAAATAGGCTTTATTGGAAAACCAACTTACTTATTGATCAAAGGAAAAATATTATTAAAAAAGGAGGAGGAGGAAGTATTTCTTGTTTCTCAAATATTTTTAGTTATTTTTATATCTTGTTATAGGAAAATTATCTATATCCATAAGCATTTTTTGCCTCATATTTATATCTTTCCAAGGATATGGATTAATTTTTTTATTTTTACAAGTTAATGCAACATGATTAAAATACCACCACCACATAATAGAAAAGCCTACTTTTTGAGACTATTAATCCTTAATTTTTTTAGTTTTCCATGCTTCTAGTTTTGGGAAACATCTTTATACATTTATCTATTCCATTATATGCCTAAAACAAATTCATGTTATCCTTAAGTCCATGTGGTTTTGAATTCACTTGGATTAACTATTGCAGATCCCAAATCCAAACATATATCTAGCATTATCTTATTATATTCTTTCTAATGCTATTATTTTTTGGCCAAATAGAAACTACCATAAGCTTTTAACCATATCTTATTTTCTTGACAAGTTCATCTTGTCTATCATTTTTTTATGTGATAAGTTCTAAAATTACTAGCAAGCCTATTTTATTTTCTAGTTATCAAGGGTTGGGTGATACACCATTAAGAAGTTTTAATGCATGTACATTCAACTATAGATCCCAAAATAAATGAAAAGGGTCTTGTCATAATTCTAAAATTTATTGATTTCATAGAATATGACATCATTCTCTTCAGTATCCATTCTAAATTGTAATTCATTATTCAATATATTAGATTGCTTAACACATCACTTGATTCCATTTCCTAAAGGACTACATTATTTTACTCCAACATATTGGCTATCATAATATTCTATAGAATTAATTTTTTATTGATAAAATTTTACATGAAATTAGGTAATTGTAGTATTTATTTAGGATAATTATGTTTTTTATATTTTTTTAATAGGTATGTATAGTTTTGTTTTATATATGATATTGTCCACTATGTTTTACAATGTTTATCTATTTTGGAGTCAACCATGTCATTATACTATCCAATTCATATGAATTTTTATGTCACCTTAATTACAAATCATAAAAATTCATTTCACATCCACATAAAAACCCTCATGATGTCAACTAATTTCATGTTCTTTACATTTTTGGATTTACTTATCACACTTATGTCTTCCCTATTTCTTACTTACCTTCCAACAAGCCAACCATGTAGTTAAATTAAGGAAAAGTGTCTAACTTAATTTGGAGGGAGAATAAGGATACAAATTACATTTATATCATTTGGATTGGTATGACATTCACATACTAAGTTGGGGGTATACTAAAAATTCATGAAAAATGTAGCAATGGCACAAAAGGGATATAAATTGTTACATAGTAAATTTTGTATTTCATTCCATTGAAAAAATATCATCACCTTTAAATATTAAGATACATGAAACCCATATAAAATCAAGTAATAATGCAATTATTAGATAAATATAAACCTTTTTATAACATGTTTCATATTTGTATCCATTATGTAGATACCTACAACCACTAATGTACACACATGCAACCATTGTTGTAGAATACCTATAGAAATGGATGTATCTTGTTTTATATATATATATGGTTAAATTAGATACATCATTTCATGATGAAAACACATATAGTTTGATGATATGTTTGAATAAAATACAACTTCATGGCTAACTGAATATGCTTAAAAAATTTCTTACTTTGTGTTGTAAGTTATAATTTATGTCATGTGAATATGAACTATCATTGATGTCAAAGGAAGCACAATAATGTGTCTATGGTAATTGGTCCTTAATGAAAGATGATGTCATGAAGTGATAAGAAGGCTTGAGCATGGGATATCAAGTTTGGTACAAGAAGGAGCACGCTAGTTCTAGGAGATGAATTAATAGAGGTATAAGAGGATGTACGAGAGAATTTGAATATGAATTTAAATCATTGAATCACCTAGGTATGTCTCAAAGTGTGACTATAGAGGTAAGACCTACATGTCTAATATGCAAATAAACTAGTCTTAGACTATGTCTGATCTAACTAGGGGTGCTCAGATGTTAATAATACCTATGAAGGATGCATAGTAGTGGTATATCATATGATAATATGATTTAACATGTTAATAATGTGTAATGGTAATAAGGTCAGGTATTTAAGTTTAGTCCTTGCATGAGAGACCTAGTGTGAAGGCATAGGCTTGGTAACTTGTTAAGATGAGGAATGTGAGACTTATATGAGAAAGGCTGGTAGATTATGAAAAAGGTTTGATACCAATTTACATTTAAATTAGGATTTATATAATTGAAATATGTTTTCAAGAAATTTTCAAGGACTAAGCATAATTGGTAATTCAAAGACCTAGTGTGCAAATAGACCTAGTAAGGTCTAACAAGGACTCAAGTTGAGTTTTTAAGGTGATAGAGAACATGTGAGCATGGTATGAAGTTTTATAGGTTATTTCAAGAGTTTTGAAAAAAATTTAGGTCATGAATCAAAGGATAAATCAAGAAAACATGTTTTAAGGTCTCTTATGTATGTAGGTTAAAGGTTTCCAAACCTGATAAGGAACTTTAGATTTTCATTAGCATGTGTGATCATTGAATAGGAATATTATATATTTGGGAGAGATGTAAAATTTTCCTAATAATTATTTCCAATCATTATTTTTTAATTTTAGGAGCAATATATGAACACACATTAAAAAGGTAAACTTGTCTAAAACCCTTTAAATACCCTCACAGTGACCTAATTGGAAAGTTATTTCTAGAAAGTGACTAAATTTTTT
Organism: Torreya grandis; assembly: GCA_037957365.1. NCBI lineage: Eukaryota > Viridiplantae > Streptophyta > Pinopsida > Cupressales > Taxaceae > Torreya > Torreya grandis. The sequence goes on along the minus strand of JARHVA010002695.1, from coordinate 413,581 downwards.
TGGTTAAGATATTTTTATTATTTTATGTTTTATATAACTCCTAAAATCATCTATAAGTGGTAGTGGTGTGTCAAGATTGTAGGTAAAAGCTATAGAAAAATGTTTATTTCTAAAGAAATTTGATGTTACAGGCAAGGTTGACTAGGTCAATGCATAAAAGTAGATGGAGATTGAAGGTTAAGAATTATTATTTATTTACATGATTTTATTTGGGTAATTTATATCTTATATTTAAACTATTTTTTTCAATCAAGTTGACCTATTTCTAAACTGGCAAACAGTGATGATAGTGAAGAAAAACTAGTCAAAGTGAGAAAGAGATTAGGGAGTGGTTACAAAGGATTAAGGAAGGATAAAATTACTTGAGGTTGTTAATAAATAAATATAAATCATAAAAATATTTATTAAATGATTTTTATTTCATTTCAAATGATGAAAAAAATTCTCTCAAGTTGGCTTGTTTAAGTGGAGATGGATAATAAAAGAGTGAGTTTCAAAAATTGGTCTATATGTTCCACATTTGCTATTTTAAATCTATACCTATGTGTTTTTAGATGATATAAGTATATTTAAGGATAATATAAATTCATTTTATTTTCATTAAAATATTATTATAGGTGTTAATAGTCATGTTCACCATGACTGGTTCCTGAGATAAATTGATAGTTCTTGGTGTGCTGGGTGAAGTGAAGAATGTGAGACCTTGTGATGAAATACAACGTATATAGTGCACTTGTTTATGTTTTTTGGTATTTATTTTATCTATTAATTATTTATGGAAGGATTTTAATCACTTTAAGTGGTTGAGATATGAAATCCAATATGGTTTATATGGTTGTGTTAAGATAGTGAGAGAGAGGCTTGACAAATTGGTCTGTAAGACCAATGTTTGTCACTAGAGCTTGATATATATACATTATATAATGATATATAATAATAATATAAAATATTAATGTACACAAGATTTAATTAAATTTTACTTTCAAGTTTTAATGACAAATTTCCTCATGACTGTGTTTCTAGAGCACTAAGGTAGTTTGAGTAGTCATCTTGCATAGATGAGTTAGAGGTTGTTTGTATAGTGTTGAAGAATAAAATTAATTTTAAGATGTTTGTAAGGTATAAAAGGTTAATTTTAATGAATTTTAATTCATGGTTTATCCCTTTTAAAGTTTTTATATTGAAACATTATTGACTATACTTAGACTGTGTTTGACCATTTTGAGTGGTCATGTTATAAGAGTGGGTTTGAGGTCTTTTGACCTATTTTGTGGTGTCTAATGTATTTTAGGGTGAACATGAGATAATGGAGGATATTTTAATTACTATTTTCATATATTCATGTGTAAAAACTGAATTTATACTTCATTTGTGTAAGGTAGACTATTTATGTGTATAAAGGGCTAATGGTGAGTAGGCCTATTAACATGGTTCAAGTGGAGAGTTGGATGTACATGTGGTGTTTACATAAATGGATATAATAATGGGTATATTTTATAAGTTTTTTATAGTTTTTAAATCATTTTTTCAGGCTAAAGTTGTTCCAAGTGACTCAAGTGTAATGTGTGCTTAAGACAAACCTAATTACATTAGGTCTCCTTTAGGCCTAATGGAGGTTTTGGCCCTTAAGGGGTATGACCGACCTATGGAGTGATTTTTTATTGTGTTAAAAATGTAAAATTAAAAATTTAAAGTTTAGATAAATTATTTTAAGGATATTTTCCAACTATTTTGGGTGATACCAAGTTTTTAGTATAAAAGCAAGGCCTAATTGGCCTATTTGAGCGAGTTAGAGAGTGTGAAGAGAAACAAAGAAAAGAACTCTTGGAGGAGTATAATGAGGTAATTTAGGACCATAAAAAGAGGAAATAAATAATTATTAACATATAATATATCTTAAATAGGTGGATGATAAGGTCAATTGACCTAATGAGCCTAGAAGAGGCTAATTGAGTGAGAAGGCCTAATAGGCTATTTGAGAGAGAAAGTGTGAGAAGAACAAAAAAAGGAGGTAATATTTAGTTAAGTAATAAATAGGTGTCCAAGGGTGATAAAATATTCAAGGTATCTAGGTTGGTTCTTGGTTACCTATGAGTTTGGAGCCTCCTTGCAGGTTGAATCTTGCTAAAAGTACTAGTTGAGTTAGTGTTTGACTAGTGAGGGGTTGGTGGTCCTTGTGTGGTTGGTACCTCAATAAAAGTTTGTTTCATTACTTATATGATAGTATTCCAAGTGGTTTTATAGTTTTTTTAATCCCCCATGAGGGTTTCTCACATATCTATGGTGTTCATGTGTTATGATATTATTTCATGCTTATGTGATTGCCTCTATATGCTTTGATATATCTCTATGTTAGTTTGAATGGGTAATGAATGATGTATGGAATTGAATGAATTATTTACACACTGACTCACCCCCCATCTTAGTGGTTATGCTTTCAATAATTGGTATCAGAGTTTGTCCTTTGAAGGAGAATTGATAACCTACAGGTGATCATAAGAAGCACAAAATGTATGTTCATCTTGTCTACAGTGATGGTCTGTAATAAAATAATGGTATTGGTAGAGTTGTCTAAAGAGAAGATAGATGTCAAAATGAGGCCTGATCAACACATTAACCAAGGTGAGTTATGTATTACTATAGGACATTATTCAAAGTTGAAAGAATTCTAAAAGTACCATTTAGAAGCTTAGAAGGACTATGTAGAGGCTAAGTCAAATATTAAACCCAATATTGATAGTTTAAAAGGACTCTAAAGACATGTTGAGTGTAATGAACATGTATCTTGGTGATGTAAGTAGGTAGAGGCTCATGTGAGTTGTTGACTAGCCTATAAGGCCATTATGATTCTTGGTAGATGTATTGTCTATAATATTTAAGGACTAAATATGATCCAAAAGGTATGTTTAACATTGAGTTTCCATAAAGATGTTATGAGTTGATCATCAAGCTAGAGGAATTAAGTTAAGTCTATGAAGCTATCATAGATGAGTAGAGGTTTTGTTAGAAACTTATGTATGTTGTTAAGACCTTATTGAGGTATACTTGAGCCTTCATGAGTTATAAAAGTATGAGCATGTGTTCTTGATTGTATTTGTATAAGCATGTATGCATTGAGGTATTAAGAGCTAATGGAGGAGTTCATTAGAATCATAAATGCACATGTTATTGAAAGACATAAAAATATGATTGTAACCTATGGGTCATGATCAATGATGGACATGGTATGTTTGGGATATGATGTAGGTTTTTGAAGCATATGACATGATTGACATGAATAAGGTTTTTGAGATTTTATGAAGAGCTGGTAAATGTAAGATAACTACAAATTTAGTTGATTTGAATCATTACCATGTTAATTCATATGATCTTAGTGAATAATTGGCATTAGGATATTATTATACATTTAGACATTATATGAAGTCCTTGCCAAATATTGTAAAGTACAAATTTATCAAAGTTTGATAATATTTGACAAAGGTCTGTCACAAAGATTGATGTCACACAAACCTAATTAGTAGATTGCCTCATAAAAGTTGTTATGAGCCAATAAAATCCATGATAACTTGAAAAATATAAATAAGAATTCAGTTTGATCATCAGTTTCAAAGAATAATATATGATTCATAGTTTGGTCCGCAAGACCAATGAGATTATGAAGACCATTGGAAGTGTTCTTCAATAGATTTCAATTTGGTTGAGCCCTAAAGGATAGAAATTTTTTTCTAAGGATGATCATTCTTATATCATGACATGAATATGTTTAGAGTTCTGAGAATAATTAAATTTCTATGTTGTTCTTAACAAGATATTGGCTATATGTTTCCAAAAAGGTGCCTTATAGTGGTTTGAGCCATGATGGCTTGTGATGTTTGAAGAGAAGTTGTTTAATGTCATGTTGAATATATGGAGTTGTTCATACATATCTAAGGTGGTCTATTAAACCCAAGAAGTTTGTATTGAGAAAGGAGTGGATCTTGTTAAAATAGGTCTCCATGGGACCTATTGTTGGTATAAGTCCTAATGAATCATAGACATAGGGGAATCATTTCCTAATGATGCATTGAGATCTATTCATATGATGATGGTCTATTAATATCAAATAATAGTTCAAATTATTAGATCAAAGATAAGGAAATGTAGAAAAGCATGGAAATAGGGGGAGCTTGTGAGTAATTAGTGGTGTAAATTCAGTTGAGGTGCATATGTTGTGAGCTATGTGAGTGAACAGGGATAATGATTAGGTATAAAGATAAGATAAAGAGATGAATAAACTCAGGCAAGATCAAGAACATATGATGATATATAAGGAAGGTTTTTGAAGTCATGATAGTCATGTATCAAGATGATGAGAAATAAGTTAAGGTGAGAGTTAACATCTCAATCACTCTAAAGGTAATCATTTGATCACTTTTCTTTGTTAACATTGTTGAAGTTGTAATAAAGAGATAAGGTGTTAGTTTTAAAGACTCTTTATCTTTAATGTCAAATGGGGAGAGAGATTAAATTGATGGATAAATTATTTGGTTCAATCCTTTTATGGCTTGCCATCAATGTAGTTTAACATCAATGACAAAGGGGAAGATTTTTGTAAGTTTTCATTTATTTCATGTGATATTTCATTTTCATTTATGTCAAAATAAGCATAATAATGTGTCTTTATTCATTGGTCCTTAATGAAGGATGATGTCATGAAGTGATAAGAATACTTGAGCATGGGATATCAAGTTTGGTACAAAGAGCATGGTGATTCTAGGAAATGAGTGAACAAAGGCATAAGAGTATGCATTAAAACATATGAAATGAGTTTAAAGCATTTAATCACCCAAGTATGTCTCAAAGTGTGAATATAGAGGTAAGACCTATAGGTCTAATATGCAAATAAACTAGTCTTAGACTATGTCTAATCTAACTAGGGGTTATACGATGTTAAAAATACCTATGAAGAATTAATAGTAGTGTTAGATAATATGAGAATATGTTTAAACATGTGAATGAGGTTTAAAGTAAATATAACATGGTAATAAAGATAGGTATTAAATTTTAGTCCTTGCATAAGAGACCTAGTGTGAAGGCACATGTTTGGTAGCTTGTTAAGATGAGGAGTGTGAGACTTATATGAGAATTTTTGGTATCTTATGAAAAAGGTATGATATCAATTTACATGTATATGAGGATTGAGATAATTTAACAAGTTTTTCAAGGAATTTTAAAGGACCAAGCACAACTAGTAGTTTAAAGACCTAGTGTGTAAAGAGACCTAGTGAGATCTAATGAGGAGTCAACTTTAGTTTTTAAGGTGATAGAGCACATTTTATCATGATATGAATTTTTAAATGTTATTTAAAAGAGTTTAAAAAATTATGAGTTCATTAATTGAAGGAAAAATCAATAAAATGGGTCTTAAGGTCTCTTGTGTATGCAGATTGAAGGTTTCCAAACTTGAAAAGGAACTTTTGATGTTTGTTGGCACATGTGATCATTGCATGGGAAGTTGAGATCTTTAGGAGACATATAAAAATTTCATAAAAAGGATTTACAAGAAGTAGTTTTGAATTTGAGGGTAAATACTATAAGGATAAATGTTAAGAAGGTAAAGTAGTCTAAAACCCTCTCAAAACCCTCATAGTGACCCAAGTGGAAAGATATTTCTAGAAAGTGCCTAGAATTGTTTGGTTAAGATATTTTTATGATTTAATGTTGTATAATTCTCCTCTAGAAATCTCTAAGTGGTAGTGGTGTGTCAGGAATATAAGTAAAAGCTAAAATAATACTTGTTTTTGAAGAATTTGATATTACAAGTAAGGTTGACCAGGTCAATGCATGCAAGTGGATGGAGATTCAAGGTCAATAATCTTTATTTAGGTAAATTATTTTATCTGGGTAAGTTATATACTCTATCACTACACTAGTAAATAGTGATGATAGTGAAGAAAAACTAATCAAAGTGAGAAAGAGATTAGGGAGGGGTTAAAGAGGATTAGGGGAGGATAGAATTTATCGAGGTTGTTATTAAAGACATATACCTAATGAAAATGTTTATTATATGATTTTAAATTAATTTTAAATTATGAAAATAGTTCTCTCAAGTTGGCTTGTTTGAGTGGAGATGGACAATAAAAGAACGAGTTTCAAAAATTGGTCTATATGTTCCACATTTGATATTTGACATCTATACCAATGTGTTTGTATATCATATAATGATAATTAAGGATCATATAATTTCATTATAGATTAATTTAATTATTTATACATGTGTTAAGAGTCATGTTCACCATGACTGGTTCTTGAGACAGATTGACATTTCTTGGTGTGCTAGGTGAAGTGAAGAATGTGATACCCTATGAAAAAATACAATGTATCCAATGAACGTTTTTATGTTTTTATGTTTTTTTTTTATATTCATGATTTATGTAAGGATTTTAATAACTTTAAGTGGTTGATATATGAAATCTAAAATGGATTGTATGGCTATGTTAAGATAGTAAGAGAGAGCCTTGACAAATTGGTCTATAAGAACAATGATTGTCACTATATCTTGATATATATCCATTTGGTAATGATAAATAAGACTAATATAAACTATTAATTTTCATTATATGTCATTAAATTCTCCTTTAAAGTGATAATTACAAAGTTCCTCATGAATGTGTTTCTAGAGCACTCAAGCAGTTTGAATAGTCATGTTATAGAGATGAGTTAGAGGTTGTTTGGATAGTTTTGAAGAATAAAATGAATTTTAATATGATATTAAGGTCTCAAATGTTCATTATAATTAATTTTAATTCATGGTTTATAAATTTTAAATTTTTTAGATTCAAATGTTCTTGACTGTACCTTGACTATGTTTGACCATTATGAGTGGTCATGTTGCAAGAGTGGGTTTGGGATCCTTTGACCTATTTGGTGGTGTATAATGGATTTTATTGTGACCATGAGTTCATGGATGATATTTTAATTATTTTTATTCATATTTTCATGTGTAAAAATTTAATTTATCCTTCAATTGTGTAAGGTAGACCATTTTTGTATATAAAGGGCTAATGACAGGTAGGCCTATTAGCATGGTTCAAGTGGAGAGTTGGATGTACAAGTGATGTGCACCTAAATGGATGTAATAATGGTTATATTTTATAATTTTTTAATTTTTTAAAGTTTTTTTTATGCTAAAGGTGTTCCAAGTTACTCAAGTGACTCAAGTGTAACGTGTGCTTAAGATAAACCTAATTGCATTAGGTCTCCTTTAGGCCTAATGGAGGTTTTAGCCCTTAAGGGATATGAAAGACCTATGGAGTGGTTTATTATTATGTGAAACATGTATTATGACCTATTTATTGGTAAATAAAGTATGGTAAGGATATTTTTTAACCAATGTAGGTGAGACCAATGTTTAGTATAAAAGCAAGGCCTAATTGGCCTATTTGAGAAAGTTAGAGAGTGTGAAGAGATGAAAAGAAAATAACTCTTGGAGGAGTATAATTAGGTAATTTAGGACCATAAAAAGAGTAAATAAATCATGATGAACATATAAAATATCTTTAGAAAGTGGTTGACAAGGTCAATTGACCTAATGATCCTAGAAGAGGCTATTTGAGCAAAAAGGCCTAATAGGTTTTTTGGGAGAGAAAGAAGTATAATAAAATAAAAGAGGAGGTAAAATTTAGTGGATTAATAAATATGTGTACAAGGTTGATAATATATTCAAGGTAGTTGAGCTGGTTATTAGTTACTTAGGGGATTGGAGCCTCCTTACAAGTTGAAGCTTGCTAAAAGCACTATTTGAGTTGGTGCTTAACTAGTAAGGGGTTGGTGCCTCACTAAAAGTTTTTTTAATTTATTATAAGATATTATTACAAGTGGTGTTATGGTGGGTTTTATCCCCCATGAGGGTTTCTCAAATATCTATGGTGTTAATGTGTTATGTTATTGCTTTATGCTTATGTGATTGCATATCTATACTTTGATATATTTATATGTTAGTTTGAATGGGTAATGAGTGATGTATGGAATTTAATGATTTTTTTGAATAGTTATTCACCCCCCCTCTTAGTTTTTTTTATTCCAACACTTTGTTCAATATATTTGGTCGTGATTGCCAATATACATATTCACCATGATTGAACAATCATAAAATGATGTAAATAAAAAATATAAACATGTTGAAGGTGAGAATAAATATATAATAGTGTAAATTTATTTCATAATACTACTCTAATTATCATTATTTCAAGCATTCATATTTATCATATCATACTTTCTATCAATCATATTGCTAGATCAACATATTAAAGATTTTTTCAACATATGAGATATAGTTGATGCATGTTGTATGATAGGAAAATGAAAAATATCAATCATCTCTAAAAATATAAAATGAATTTCATAGGCATAATTATTTTATATGTTGTCAAATTTTATGTTTTTAATGTTATGGAGATCAAAATATTTTGTATGAGTATATGATAATGGTATTGTTTGAGATATTTCATTGAGAGTCTGTTATGAATTTCAAAAAAAATGTGTAAATGGCCTACATAGAGGACATCCAAAAGGAATGAATGATCAATGGATAAAATCAAACACATTTCAATTTTTTTATAATAGTCCATAAATTATAAATTAACTTATAAATCACTTCAAATCTCATTCCAATACAACTTGCAAGGCAACATACAATTCTTATTGAGAGAGACATTATTTATTAATTCATAGGTAGAACCATCAAAGCATATTAATGAACATGAGGAGATAAAAACATGGAAATAAAATTTTAGGAATATAAATGATACCTTTATATAGATATTTTTGGAGGTGCCACTGAATGATTTGAAAAGTATTTGTGTATTTTTCATTTCATTTCCAATTTTGATTAGAACTGAATTAATATCTGTGCACATGGACATGTAAATACATAAGTTTGGCTCTATCATGAGGTCCATAATTTTAATTAATATTTATTATTATGATTTCCTAAATTATGATACTACGTTTTTATTCACACTCCTTTGAATTTCACTATGTTTTAGATTAGAGGTAAAATTAGGTTTTGAAGGGGCCCCGAAACCCTTTTACAGAGAGCAAAAAAGAACAACAAAGCCCATAGGCAACGCCTAAAAAACACTACAGAGAGGTAGCAAAAACAGGTTTTGAATGGTCCTAAAACCATAAGAGATACATCCGGTCAAAACCCAAAAACAGAAGTCTGGTGGTACAACAAACAAAAGCTAACAAAAGAAGAACAAAGACCAGTACCAGTTTCTTTACCAACAAGGACCAGATTATTCATCCAGTTCCAGTATCAAGTTCATGGCTTCTTTTTCTTTCAAAGCAGTTTCCTGGGTGGTAACCTCCAGCAAAGCTCCTTTTTGTGTATCTTTCTTTCTGGAACTTTGCCTTGTCCTTTTGTTGGGACCCTCTAGTGCTTTGGTCTCCTCATTGGCTCGTTTACCTATATTGATAGCAGCTGCACAAATGTTGGACGTTACTTCCTCCATTTTCTTTCTGTTATCCTTTATTAACTCCCAGAGATTATTTTCGTAAGCTTTGAGCTTCACAGGGATCTCGCTTAACTGATTTTCCATGTTGTTTACTTTGTTCCAAGCAACTTTCAGAGAATCTTCCAAAGTTTCCGCTTTTTCACTATGTTGATATATGCACATATTATATGAATAATGTATATGCACATTTTTTGGGTTAAAACTAGTTATCTTCATATAAAATAGTATCATTTAATGTCTTGAATGTTTATGTTGCTACCAATAAAAAATTAATAGTAAAAATATACTTATTTAAATGTGTTTTATACCTATAGCTATGAAGGAGAAAAGATCCATTTGATTTGTTGCTTACCTATTGTAGCTATTGGGCACAACATGTAGCTACTATTATATGACCCATAAAATTTTTGGTTTAAACCATAAAAATTAGGTGAAACCTATATAAGTTGGTTTAAAAATATATAAACTAATATATAACCCATATAAAATGACTAGTTAACATGTAACAATTGGAGCTAACCCATATCACCTACTATTAACATCATATGGTGACTGTGACAACTAGTTGATGGTTTGAAAAATATTTCATCCATGATACAAAGAATATGAAAATAATATAATAAAATAAAATTTAATTTTTTTTTATTAATTCATTATCATCATTATTTTTCCACTAGATCATGCCTCTAAGACTATTACAATGATAGAATAATTTTTTTCATATTTTCTATTTTTTATAATTATTATTTACAACATATAATATTATTTATGTTATCTTAGTATTTTTTGTTTAGGATTATTATATTTTGAGAATAACCATAAATTTATTTTTTTAACCTATAGATCATATATATATATATATATATATATATATATATATAATTTTTCCTTCTCTATTTAAGAGAGGAGCTGCAAACTACAGTTAAGAAATAAATAATTTATAATTTAGATATAATAGAGGACTGTAATTTATTATGCTAAGATCAAGTTTATATTATATTTTAATATATTTTTATAACTTAAATTTGATTCTACAATTTTATGAATAAATATTTTATTTTATTTAATTCTATCTTGAGAAAGGAAAGAATTCAAGATATAATTTGATTCAGGTAGGGCCCACTCACACATATTTGATAATCTAGTTTCCCATACTTTAGTGTCCATTTCATTTCATTATTGTAAGTGTGTACCTTTAAATTATATTTATGTATTTAAATTATATATATGTGTTTAAATTCCATGTGGGAAGCTTCTTGTATTAACTTAAATCTAGTCACAAATACTTAATCATCCCTATTTAACCTATTTTTATCCTTGTTTAACCTGCGCATTTAATTGACATCTATTTCACCAATTTGACCTATCCTAAGGCTATGAGATGACATATTTTATCTTTTAAAAATAATTTTTTACATATTAAAATGTTGACTAATAAAAACACATCTATTCATTTATATGCCTCAATCTATACCCAAATCCCAACATGTTTCCTTAGGGGACAAAATTGATTGATAAGGACAACAATAAACATTGATCCTATCCCTATCTAAAAATTATGTATTTTTCCTACTAAAAATCATATTTTAAAATTAAACCATCCTTAAGGTCATCTTACCTATTATTGGGATTATTATCATGTTTTTATCTCAATGTAATTGCTATAAATACACATTTAAATAACTTATTACACAACTAAGAATTTTAATTTACAAGGCTTATTGACACAAGTGCACATTGAGAAAAAGTTCCCATTCTTACCAAATCAAGTTCCAAACACTTTAAGGAGTCCTCATCCAAGTTTTCAACTAGTTTTGTGTAACCCTAATCCCACATGATCAAGTAGTCAAGCTAATTTTAGATGCATTCATACAGTCAAAGGATATAGTATCATAAATCATCTAGGTGGGATAAATACATGAAGGTTTTATCCCTCTTGAGAGTATTGGTATGTAGGTAACACTCAATAAAATGGGGTGTTAAGGTCTATTATAACTCCAACCACTAACCCTTTTTTACTCCATATAATGAATCTCCTTGTGTGACAAGGCTAGGGTTTTCATCTTGAATAAAGAAGATAGAGGTCTCTCACATAGTTCTAAAGATAAAATCAATGTAAGAAGACTAATTTTCATTGTCACTCTTGAATATTCCATAAAATTAATTTTTATATAAAAATACAAGATCAAACAATATGGAAAATAACAATAGTCAATACTATCCTCTATTGGGTGTCCCTTCCCTTGAGATCACACGTGTTCAACATCTTGAAGGTTTCTAGGTTTTATGCATTCTATTTATTCCCTAATTCTATTCACCTATTTAGTCAACTGATGACTCAAAAATTTAAGTTAATATATATTTGTCATAATTTAGAATTATTTGTTTTTGTTTTGCTTTGTACATTTTAGTCATTTATCTTCAATTTTTATTAAAAACTATATTTACAACACCATGTTTTATTCTATTTCATTTATGTGAATCGGGGTCAATTAAAATATTAATTCAAATTCATCATAAAAGTTTAGTGAACTTGTTTATTGTTTGAACATGATCTAACCATGTGTCTTAATTAGGGTTCCAAACTTCTACAATATCATTATTTTTGTCTTAGGATTTCTAGTTTTTTGTCCTAAGGTTTCACAAAAATGCTTTTTCATTTTTTATTATTATAATTTATAAATAATTTCATGGCTATAGTTTATGAGTATGTTTTTAAAGAATATATAGTCTTTATGGCATGTTGTATTCATTTAATAAATAAAATAATTCATACTCATTCAATAAAAGGAATCAAATCATAAGGTAATACACAAACATTACTAATCCCAAATTTTGAAAAGCAAAGTATAATATGGTAGCAAGAACAAACATTACTTTAAGATGCTATAAGATCCCCACTTAAAACTTAAGATGGGGATAATTAATTTCTATCTAACCATATCCATGTTATCACTATCCTAAAATGTAATTTTATCCATCATATAGTTCCAAAAAATGATTAAACATGTCCTTCCTCAACCCCATCCTCATCCAACATCTCCTCTTGATGGTGTTTGTGTGTATACTCAATTAAAAGTACCTAGGGTTTATAATTGTGAATCCCTTAAGGATAAAAATATCATTATGATTAATTCAATAAAGGAGTAACAAAATAAAAATTAGTATTTAATGTCAAAGATCACATAATGGAAAAATAATTTCACATACACAAAGAATCTAGAATATGCTAGTGCTAATTATACACATACACTATCTATAATTTTTTTCCTGACAAGACTTAATATCAAGATTTAAATCCACAATATAATACATCTAAAATTAGTGATTCAAAAAGTACACAAAAATATACAAAAATTTCAAGTGAAATTATAAGAGAAATGATTCAAAAAAAAGTTATCAAATTACCTCATATGCATCCTATAAGAATATCAAAATACCATTGTGCATAAAATAGAGTACATGGGCATCATACTCATTACTTTTTGAATTTAAATAAAAAAATATAAAATATAATTGATAGTGGTGATCCTATAATAAATACATCAATCAAGAAACCCACTTACATTATGAATGCATATCTTAAAAATCAATTTTGGATATAAAAATAAAATTTAGAGTGAAAAAAGTTACAAAAATAACAAGATGAAAAAGATAAATTACAATATTAATACATTAAAAAGGAAAATTTACTAAAATATTAATGAAAATTCAACAACAAATTCAAGACAAAAAAAACACATTAAAATATTTATCTCAAATGAACATAAAAAAAAAAGTGCTTACAAATTCAAATGATACAAGTATGGTTTCTAAGGATTAAAACATCATTTATATTTAATGCATAGAGGAACAAGATAAGTCTAAAGCTATAAAATCTAAAGTTTCATCTTCAAGTCAATAAGTCAAATCATAAATTACATCTCTTCCTAGTATTCAAGCTATGATAAATGACTCTTCTCTAATTAATAATGAGATATAAGATGCTCACAATGATGAATATTATCTAGAACAACATAATTTTAGTAAGATAACTCCAATATATGGTGCAATAGTTTTTTCATATATAAATGTACAAGATGACAAGAGTGGCATGCCACAATTTTAGGATCAAAAGGATGACTATGCGCATGATAATGATTATGTAAAATATGATTGGAATGATACAATTAATATGAAATATGAATATGGAAATATAATTGATGGGTATAAAACATATGATCTAGGACCTATATAGAGGCATCCCATTTGTGATATCTTTGGATTTTACTAGCATATTCTAATTTTACATAGCTATGAATTTTTGCATCTTTTTATTCCATTTGTTTGCATGTGTTATATCTTGATCCGTCCTTATACACCCTTGGAATTAATTAGCTTATTGGCATCTTGGCCATTTTACTTAATTTAAATATCTTAATAGTCTAAAAATAATTATTAATTCTAATTAAAATACCATTTATCTATCCTATTTAATGGTTTTTACCAAAGTTATATCATTTTTCCTAGAGGAAAAATCACTCAAAATATGAAAAAAATGTTGATCGGTACTATCCTAGTTTTTCAATCCTATCTTTCTTCTCTTTATACCTAAAATCTACCTTTATACAAAATAAATACTTAATTATTTCAATTTTAAAAAAAAATAGTCTTATTATGCAATTTTAAGTTTTTCATGCAAAATATATTTGTTTAAAGCTTTATTCTTTGTACATGCAACATATTTCAAAAAGTGTACATTTGATGAAATGAGAATGTATATTTATTTAAATACATTTTTTAGTGTCATAAATATGTATAATAGTTCCAATTCACATGCGATAAGGGGAAAGTTAATTATATTTGGTCATTCAAATCATTGTTATTACATCTATTTTATTGACACTTGTGTGAACTGCCCAAATTTATCTCCTTTATTCTATTTTTGATACTTTAGTTTCATTCCAATATTTATTATTGTTTTTCCATATTTTAAAAAAAATAAAAAAAATAATATATTTTAAAAAATTTAAAAACATTCAAATATTATCAAAAAATCCAAAATCAGGACCTAAACATGATTAGAAATCTAGTTTACATATTTACAATATGCTATTTATCTCATGCTTAGTAGATAGCCTAGTATTTATTTACCAAACATACATTTCACAAGTATATATGATGTGTTTTACATGGCATAAAATCATTTATATATATTAAGATATTGGACTTTCCTTTATCCATTGGCCTTGATAAGCTGAGGGCATCTTATTTGCAGGTGACAATATGTATGTGTTATCATTCCATAACCCTTATATTGTTGAGATTTAATAGTAATTACAAATGTGTTTCTACCATTTATATATTATATAATGTACATGGACATTATATTTTATAGGATATGATCACATGGAAAAAGCATAAAATAGACTAATTTTAGTAATTCTATATACCATTGATTTGATGTTTAATTATGCATAGTATATTACAATTTTTATTTTCTATTATGTTGGCCCTTGGTCCTTCTATGAAATTTTATATTGATGTATCTCAATGAGATCTTGTGTATTGTGTGATAAATTTGAACATGTCCTTTTTTTGGTCCTTGGCCCTATGTACATGAAAAATTTGAACGTGCCCCTTATGTTCAACATTATTCATGTTTGTGCATGTTTTGAACATGTCCTTGATTTTGGTCCTTGACCCATATATAAATGTTTTTTTTATCATTTATTATTGTTGTGTGTGTTCTTGTTTATATTTAAGAGTTTGATGAGTGCCATGATACATATAATTCTCTCCTAACATAGTAACATACTAACACACTAAAATACTAATTTTATGAGATTAAATGTTATACTCTATAGGCCTTGCCTCTTTAATTCTATGAAATATTTAATTCTTACTAGGCTAACTAGCTTTTCCATATGCTAAAATTTTCAATGATAAATTTTTTACTATGCATGTTTCAAGTTAACTTTTCTTTTGATATGAGTTCATTTTCAAAAAACAATTCCCTTACCTTAAAATAAGGGAATTTTAGTGGGTTTCTCATGTATGAGATTTCCATTTTCAAATAGAAAAATTTAGTTATTGGCACAAACACATTTTTAAAGTTAAAAAATATTGTAAAATTTATTTATTGACACATAGAATGGGGATTATGCCATTACATATGTACTAATATTTTATTTTCACAGAGAAAATTCACAATTTTAAAAGTTTCAAACAAAATTTACAAAGAGGATTCACATACAATTTCAAATTCTATAATTACATGTGGGGAATAATATAATTTTATTCCACATTTTCTAGCTATAAAAATGGTATGATCATGGGTATACTCCATTCTCTTGTGATCATGATTTAAAAAACCATAATACATACCAGAATATACTAGACTATACCAAAATATTGTAATTGAATCTACAAGCCAATATTTTAGTTGATTCAATTTAGGTGCATGTTTCATGACTTGGAGTTCATTGTGTACTCCAACATTATTTATTAATATATGTTAGGATTTTAACCTATTTCACATAATTGGACTACAAATATTCACATAAATAAATTGAGGATCAACATCCCTCAATGAGTATTATTTCATTTCAAAAGAAAAAATTCAAGTTAGGGTTTGTTCACCCCCAATTTTCTCTAATGGTTTATCCAAGTAACCATCTTCTCAAAGTGATTTATGGGAGGAAATAATTATATAATTCTTCAAATAATAATTATAAGTAATAAAATTCATATAAAACAACATTTATTTCACACATACATGTGTATTCATTCCATACTCTCATTTCAATTTTAAAATTATTCAAATACAAGAAATTTACAATTTATCAAAGTTTATTTCAAATTATAAATTTTCAAAGTTCAAACAAAGTTTCAAAAATTAAAATTCAAGTTTTCAAATTTTATTTTTAAAAGGAATGAAATAACTACATATTTTTTGTAGGGTTTTCCAAATTTTATAGTGCCTTGAATTATTGAAGTATGTATCTAAAAGATACATTGTGTCTTACACACTAAGGTATAACTTTCCTTTAATCTAGTAATTTAATTTGTAGACTTAAGGGGGGGATGTAGTCACCTAAATATGGCCATTAATACTTGACAATGCTTATTTTACCCATTGTAACTGATATATAACTTGTGTATTTAATTTGCACCTATTTCACTAATTTAACCTATTTTAATCCTAAGAGATGACATATTTTATTTAATAATTGTCATTTGTTGCACAAAAAAATGTTATGACTATTAAAAACACCTTTATCATATGTATGCCTCAATCCAAACTCAAATCCCAACATGTTTCCTTAGGATACTAAATCAACTAATAGGGACAATAATGACCATCGATCCTATCCCTATCTGATGATTTTATCTTTTTCCTACCAATAATCATATTTTTAAATGAAACCATCCATAAATTCATCCTACCTATTTTTAGTCTTCTTATAATGATTTTATCATGATGGAATTGTTATAAATACACATTCAAATAATTTGTTACACAAATTGAAACATAAATTCATAAGGCTTATTAACACAAGTGCACATTGAGAAAAGTTTCCTTATTCTTCCCAAATTAGGTTCTAAGCATTTCAACTAGTCTTCATCCAATTTTCAAGCCAATTTTATGCATACCTAATCCCATATTATCAAGTATCCAAGATAACTTTAGATGCATTCATATATTCAAAGGAGTACAATTACAAAAAACACTTAGGTGGGAGAACTATATGGAGGTTTGATCCGTCTTCAGAGCATTGATATACGTAGTGCTCAACATAATCAGGTGTTGATGTATATCACAACTCTAACCACTAGTCCCTTTTTAGTCCATGTCATGAGTCTCCTTATATGACAAAGCTAGGGTTCACATATTCAAGAAGAAACATACAAGTCTCCTACACAATTCCAAAGATGAAACCAATTTAAAAATATCTAATTTTCATTGTCACACCTGACTATTACAAAAGTCATGATTTTCTATAAAAATACAATATTGAACTATAATAATAATAGTGTTAATTAATTTTTTCATCTACTAGGCATTCCTATCTTTAAGGGCATTGATGTTGAGCTTTTAGAAGGTTTTTAGGTTTTTTGCATTCTATATATTCCTCTATTTTAATTTCTTATATAGTGAACTAATGATGCAAAAAGCTAAGTTTGCCTCTCTTTTACATAGTCTAACCTTGTTTATTTTTTGTTTTACTTTGGATATTTTATTTAGTTATCTTTAGTTTCTTGTTCAAAACTATATTTATAACACCCTACTTTATTTTATTCCATTTATGTGAATTAGGGTTAATTAAAATATTAATTTAAAATAATAAGAAACACTTATTAAAATAATTTAGCATTTAAATTATTAAAATTTACATACTTGTACTTTCCTATAATAAAATTTACTTTCATTAAGTGTGCTTCCCTATACAAAATTTTTAAGCACCTCAACTTCCATAAGAGACTAATTTTATATATATAATCCCAACGCGTTGCTAATTATGTGCATTGGGTTGAAAAATGATTGTATCAGTATTAGTAAATCAAATGGCTGCCCTCAAGTGAATTTGTTAGGTTTTATGGGAGTGGTTTTACCTCAAGTTTAATTTATGGGTTTATTATGCATATCAGTGATTATGTTGTATATGATACACCACATGACTCCTCATCAAATCTTGATCTACCTAAAATTGATATTTCCCATCCATGATAGAGTATCCCTACACCACCTGATATAAGAAATCCCCTTGTACCTCCATTTAAGTACATAATTGTTTAGTTTTTCCTAGATTTAAATAGTAAAAAATTACAAAAAAATAATTAAATAATCAAAAATATAAAAATATTCAAATTTTAAAAAAATATACAAAATTAAGACCTGAGCATTACATTATTACTATCTTACACTATTTACATATGTTATATGTAATATGTTTGGTAGATGGAATTTATTTACACACACACACATGAATTTAATGGTATTTTAGTGTTATAAATGACATGCATGTTACACATGGACACACAAATATTGGTTTCCATCTACCTAGTGGTCATGTCAATATTTGGGGCATTTTGTTCCATAATTTTCATTATTAGAAGTTATATATTTTTATGAAATTTGTACCATATTTATTCACCTACATTTATTACACATGCCTTTATATTTACTCATTTATTAAACATTGATACATGATATGTCATTTTACTACAATGTGACATTAATACATATGGATGATCTAGATTGGTTTCTTTTCCTATAGTCCATTGCTATTGTCACTCTTTTACATGATATGTTACTTTGTGTGTGGGAATTATCCTTGTTCAATATAACATCCTTAATGTACCTTTTTGTGACATTTTTAATGTCCTCCTATATGTGGGATTTGGCCTTGTTTTTTATGGCATCTTATGTCCCTCATATGTGGCCCTTGGCCTTTACATTATAATAATAATTTCATTTTCTAAGATTTATATAATTATAAGGTTCCATGATTTATATCATGCACTATTATTGTGTAGTCTTATATAAAGATACTTATATTTTTTTCTTCATTGATACACCTATCTAGACATGACACTTATATGCCTTGAATTCTATATGTTACATACATTCCTTGATTGATATATATTAACATATTATCCACATGATCAAATGGTATTACATGATGCTATGTTAACACATGATATGATAAGTTAAATATTATTTAGGGATCAGTGAATTACATGGATAATCCCTCATCTTAAAAGGGGAAAGTATAGTGGGATTTTATTAGAGTCATAATCCTCTATGAGAATATAATCAGAGTAGACTATAGGTTTCAAAGATTTTAGAGATATTATATGCTCATATATTAGATGATTCATATACATTTTAGATGATATCACATTGATACATAATGAAAATGTATATTCCATATATATGCATTCAAATTAGAAACACTTGAGAACATATTAATATACACCTGGGTGCATATGCAAAATAATTTATAGGAACAAAATTTTATATTTCCACATTCACATGAATTTGAGATACAAGTTGACAAATTCAACATATAGATGCATAAAATTATATATCATTTAGTATAGATTTAGGGGACATGATATTGTCTCATGTACATATACATAATAACACATTGATTATCGAAAGGAAAATGATTGTCATTCTACTTCACACTTATAAAATCCATGATCATGATGATGGCATGGACATGGTGCATTTTATTTTGACCATGAATACTATTTTACATTGAGTGAAACTACATAATCAAAATTATGTATATGGTGGGGGCATGAACATTGTTCATTCCCTTGTTATCATACATTATTATTTTTACATGGATCAAACTTGATAAAATTGGAGTTAAACATTAAAATTTAAAAGTTAAGCCATCTCCAATGGTCAATTAATTTTTTAGTGAACCTTGTCTCATTAGTTCTCTCATTTACTTACATAATGATTTAATTTTTGAGTTCAACCTAGCTGCATGGTTCTATTTTTTTCCTACATAATTATTTGGTTGAGTACAATGTCTAATTTTCCCCACGTTTATAAGGGTTGGGACATGTTTCCTTCTTAACTCTAAATCCGAAATAGTTACATAAGTTTTGGGCATAATCACCTCAATTATCTAATTATTCAATAAGGAATCATCATATCTAATAATTTTTAATAGAAATATGGATTTAACCAACATATAGGTGTACTCTAACCCTTGATATTTCAATTTTAAAATTTAGATTTCAATTTTCACACATATACATTGAATATTTCATTCTCATTGTATGTTTTCATGGAGTAAAGTTGTATATTTGAGAAATATCCTAAAAGGAAAAGTGTGTTATACACACTCAATTAAATTTTAACCCTTTAATCTTGAAATTACATTACTAAAATAAAATGGGGGCATTTGTAGATACAAAAATCTGGTCTTAAATACTTAGAAATGACAAGCTTGACACACATTTACCATGCATGTTTTGAACACACAAATAAGGTCTTAATCTTACATCCTCTCATTTTCATGCTATAAAATGAGTCAACACCTTATTATATTATAACATAAATAATACACCACTATATATTTCAAATGTATTAAATATATTTCATAGTCATCTCTAGACTCTCAATTTAGTCTACCTCTACATGGGCTAGTTCTAATAGTTACAATTATTATTTCTATTTGATAGTGAATTATGTTAGTAAGAACCAACCAAATCCTATAAATTCCTATTTTATAAAATAAAAACCATCATTAGGGCTAGATAAATGGAGAAGTGTGTTGGTGGCATGATGAAATATTAAAATGGATCCATATTTTAAAAAACCAAGGTCTCATTCAAAAAGGACTTGGCTCTTATCTAATATACATATATACACTATTGTACACTTGGAAAAATTTCCTTATTTTCCCAAATTTACATACTTATCACTAGGAATAGTCATAACCTAAGTTAGAAGAACTCAAAATTAAATTCAAAGAGAGCATTTTCAAGTATTAAAGTCAATCATTAGTCGTGTGCATATAACCAAAAAATATAATTTAAAAATCATACTACGTGGAAGAAATAGGTGTGGTTTGATTTTCCTCTTTGGAGTATTGGATATGTAGGCAATGAAAAATCAACATGAAGGGGTGATTGAGGACAAACCATCCCATTATAGTTCCCCCTATTTTTTGGGGTTTTATCCCTCATAATCACATCTAGGGTTTCAAGGAAAATTAGGTTTATTTTTGGATCTATGCACATCATCAGGGTTTAGGATCACAAACATAAAAAAGTAAATATAATTATAGGTAACTACACAATCACTATACTTCACATTTATTGAATATAATACTAACCAATAGGCTAATATCAACTAATGATATTGACCCAATCCTATGGAAGTGACCCAACATAGGTAATAAATGAATTATAAAATTAAATAAATTATATTCATTTCTATAATATAGTCATAGTCAGATAATCAACTAGAAAAGATAAATATTTTGATCTCTTTAATAATTTCCATATTTATAATATGCCCTTAGAAAATTAGAATAATTAAACTCAGTCTTTTACATTTATATGTATGCTTGAATTCCATATCTATTTATCAAGATTCTATTTTAATTTTTTATCCTAATTAAATTAATTTAAATCATTAATCCAAGTTATGGAAAAAATAAATATGTGAAAGTGAAAGTTTTATGGGTAAATATAGTCCTATTATTGTTGAGGTGAAGGGTATATTAAGATGGAAAATGGAGTGATTAAAAAATTTATCTGCATTCTATAATTATTATAAAATTATTATCCATGTATCAGATGACACATTCATGTGCAATAATTTTTTTTGATTTTATACCTACCATTGTTGTTATTACATATGTAAAATATTAGATTTATATTGTATCCATTGGAAAGGTTTATCATCAAGCTAAATTCTAAAAAAAAAAAAAAATTGTCTACACTCAAACTTCACAAGTCATGACTATGTATGAAAATGACCAAATTAAAATTTTGTATGAATGATTTTGGTCACATGAATAATTTATTATTGTAGGACCTTAGTCATCACAACATGTTTCTTGGTTTACTAAAATTTTTCTTCAATAATAGAGTTTTTTAAGTTTCACACTTGGAAAAAAACATAGGGTTCCTATTACTAAAGGAAAATATTGGAGTTTAAGTGACAAATTATAATTAGTTCACAATGATCTCATGTAATTCCATCATGTTTATTTTCTAGAAACAAAAATATGGGCTTACATTCATTAATGACTTATCTCCCTGAACTTGAGTCTACAACATGAAAACAAAAGTGGAATCTCTAAGAACTTCAAAATTTTTAAAGCCCTTGTTAAAAATATGTCAGAGAGGAAAACTTTTTTTTGTAAAATAGATAATGTATACACTCCATTTTCATCACATTTGTGCCAAATTTACAATCATAATGAATTTATGTAAAAAAATATTATTTAGGTTAAAAATAACTGAAACACCTAAATTTTCCTACATACTTAGTGTGTAGTGAAATTAATTAGATGTTGGTGTAATATAATATTATATTATAGAAATAAGAATAGATTATATATATATATATATATATATATATATATATATATATATATATATAAAATAATAATAATAATTGATATAAGAGTATAATGTTTGATAAATATAATTAAGCCACTTTGAGGGGGAAACCTCCATAATAATGTAATGAGATCAGAATTCACAACGTGATGGTAAATTACTAACCAGTACCTCCTATATACATTCTAATTATCCATGGTTATTCCATAGGTTGACCTTACTTAGAACATAGAGAAATGTTATAAGATAATATAAGAGGTATGTAAGCCATAAGTTAACTACACATATCTTTATACATTCTATAAGTTAAGGGCATAGAATGCCCCTCACCTTTAGAACAATGTTGTTCTCAATGTTGAATCAACCTTGAATGTTAATTCAAGAATGCTTCATCCTCCCATGTTGCATCTTCATAATGCATATTCTTCCATTTTATTAAATACTCCTTAATCACTCTAGTCTATAGTTTCTTAGTGTATATTTGAAGAATATCTTTAGGATCTAGAATAACCTTACCTTCTTCATCCAATTAGGTAACTCATATAGAGTAAAAAATCTATGTCAAATTACCTTCTTTAGACAAGATACATGGAGTAATAGATGTATACAAAATGGATTGGGGGGATTCTAGCTTGTAGGCCACACTACCAATTTTATGTAAGATCTAATAAAGGCCATAATACTTAGGAGACAACTTGTTGTCCTTTTTCTATTAATTCAGATACATCTACTTATATGGTTGTAATATTATAAATAACCAATCATATATGTAAAATTGTTATTCACTATGGTGTTTGATACACTTATTGCTTCATTTGATTATATGCCATGGCTAAATTTTCTTAAAAATTGGTGAGTACCTCATGTTGATGGTGAATGTTATCCTCAACATCTAGAACTTTGGGATGTAAATTCAAGGTTAAAGTGATAAATGTATGGTGATATCTATACAAGTCCACAAAATGAGACATTTTGAATGAACAATGAACATTATTATTATACCACCATTCAACAAGTGGTAACCAATGAACCCACTTATCCCATTTTTAAAAAATAAAATAATGGAGATACCCTTATAGACATTTATTGACTACCTCTATTTTTCCATCATATTGAGGATGAAAGGATGAGCTATGAGCCAACTGAGTACCCAAACATGCAAATAATTTAGTTCAAAAATTACTAGTATATATGGGATCTCAATCACTTACAACGGTCTTTTATGTGCCATATAATTTATGAATTTTATTAAGAAAATTAGAAGATACTATACTAGTAAAAAATGGTTGTGATAAGGAACAAAAATGAGCATACTTGGTGAGTCAATCCATAATTACCATGATAACATTTTTACCTTTAGACTATGGTATCCTAGTAATGAAATCCATAGAAACCTCCTCCCAATGCTAGATAGGGATGGATAAAGGCTACAAAAGACCTGGGTATTAATGGTTTCAACTTTGTTTTATTGACATACCATACATTTAGTCACATATTTTTGGACATCCCACTTGAGTCCTTCAAAAAAGAAATCCTTCTTGATTCTATGATATGTTTTCAAAAATCTTTCTTAACCTCCTATTGGGGATACATGAAGTTACTAAAGGATTTTTTTTGAGATAATTCTTATAGAGATATAATATATCTTTATACCATAATGCTTTCCCCTTCCATGTAAATATTTAAGATGCCACCAAAAATTGTTGAATAATTTGAATCAAATCATGGGTAGCACTATCATTTTCCCATTCCAATCTTCCTTCTTCTAGATAATATTCCTTCCAAATGGTCATTACGCATAATATTGCCTCAACTTACTCATCCCTCAAGGATAGTGATCTATCACCACATTCTATTTTCATTTATTATAGGCTATTTCAAAATCATAGCATCACATTTTATTCACCCATTTTTTTTATTATTTATAAGATAATCATTGTTCAAAAAAATATTTGAGGATATCATGATCAGTATTTACTTAACAGTGATGAACTATCAGATAAAGTCTCTATTGCTAGACTGCATGAAAAATAACCATCATATCTTCCTCATAGATAAACTTGAGCCTATTATTTACATTCAATTAGATACTCTCAAATTTATTAGGTAGACCTTATTTCATGAGTATATCCTCCATTCCATATCCTAATGAATCACATTCCATAACAAACATTTTATAAAAATAAGGAGTAGCCAAAACTAGAGTGGTGCACATAGCCATTTTCAACCATTTAAATTCTTGGTAGTTGTATTATTCCATTAGAAAGAGTTTTTATTCAATACATATGTGAGTATACTAAAATAATACCATAATTTGTGACAATCCTATGATAGTAATGAATTAACCCCATAATCCCTAGATTTTTTTGAGGCTATTGGGAACCTACCACTCCATCATCACTTGGATATTTTTAGGATCAATTTTCACTCCTTGATGTGAAACAATATGACCCAAGTAATCCACCTCTTATATGCCAAAATCACATTTGGAAGGTTTATCATAAAACTCATGTTATTCTAGAATAGAGAGTACTTATTTCACATGATTTAAATGGTATTACTAATTTTTTATTTAAATGAGGATGCCATAAAAAAACCAACACAAAATTTTTCAAATATGGTGTGAAAATATTATTCATCAAACTCTAAATGTAGATGGTGTATTTGTGAATCCAAAAGGCATGACCATAAATTCATAATGACATTCATGAGTTATTAAAGCTATTTTAGGTATGTACTCTTCATAGATTTGAATTTGATGATATCTATAGAAAAAATATAACTTGGTAAAATAAACAACACCATGTAATTCATTTAGAAAATCATCAATTCATCGAATAGGAAACTTATCTTTGATAGTGTACTTATTGATATATATATATATATATATATATATATATATATATTTAGGAACATCCTCTAAGTGTTATCCTTATTTTGCACCATGACCATAGGGGAGGAATATTCACTTTGGTTATTTCAAATGATTCTTACCTCCAAAATCTCTTGTACCATATTTTTAATTTCACTCTTCCATGCATAAGGATACCTATAGGGTCTAATGTTGGGTGGTGTAATTTTGGAAATTAGTCTGATGGCATGATCATGCACTCATCTTGGTATAAATTCTTTTGGCATGTCACTAAAACATAAAAATGGTCATCCAACACCATTTATAAATCAATATGGGTAGACTCTTTAGTTGGTTGAAATTCTATGGAAAATAAGAATTCAAAAATCCTTTAACACCTTTTTTGAGAATCTTCATCATTTGATGGGAACTAACTAGTTATGGATATTTAGATCATAATGCATGAAGTTAAAATTTCTTAACTTATGAATGGAAGTGTATGAATAGTTCCTATAAATTCAATTCAATATTTCCCTAAGTGGCGATCAATTATATTCCTAAAAAATGTAATCCCCTCCCATGGGAATAGAAAATATAATAAAATCTAACAAATAGTCTCCCATAATAATATTAATTCTATGGAATTTCCATGGATAGTTGATGGTATCACCATATACAACCATGACATTAAATTCAGGAGATGGG
Organism: Torreya grandis; assembly: GCA_037957365.1. Taxonomy (NCBI): domain Eukaryota; kingdom Viridiplantae; phylum Streptophyta; class Pinopsida; order Cupressales; family Taxaceae; genus Torreya; species Torreya grandis. Next base: position 387,448 of record JARHVA010002695.1, on the reverse strand, counting down.
TAAATGAAATGGTTAAAATGATTAGTCAACTTATTATTAATGAAGTTGTGCATAATCCCAGAGTCAATAAACATCGTCACCTTCTATCTCTTGAGAATATTCAAATTCAGTCTTGGGTTTATCCAAATCTACACCTAAGGCCTCATCATATTCATAATCCTCATTGCCACATTCGATTTATAACAACTTATTTTCATCACAATGATTTCCTTTGCTCCATTTTATATCATAACCAAAACTCAAACCTTTTGCATGATTCTCCTCAATTTGTTGAGGGGCCAATCTGGTAGATTGAGGATGTGATGGTGCTAGGAAAATGTGTTCATAGACATTAATGAAAGGTCTTCATTTTATTAGTTATTTTGACTCTACCATGTGTGGCTTTGGGATGGCCTGAGATACTAAACTAGGACTAAACATGTGAAACTCCAATTAGATGCTTTCTTTGAAGCCAACTAAAAATTGGACAGTTAGACTTTCCTTAGTGATGTCCACAACACATAAGAAGAGATTCTAAAATTGATGAATAAAATCCTTGATAATCCTTGTTTGGCATAGTTGGGATATCTATATAAAGTAGTTTTTTGAGACATTATTGTGATAGTGGAGCTTCATAAAGTATAGACAAGGAAACTAAGAGACCCTTCTTTTTATTTTAAGTACACAACCATTGATACAAAATGAATTGATCATGTTCTAGATACAAATAGGCCATGAAAACCTTTTGTGAACATGGAATATGATGTAGATCAAATAAAATTTCAATTTGAGTGATCCATGTGAGTGGATCATTACCATTAAAATTTCACAAGTCCACTTTTGGAAACATTGACTTTAGACCTAGATTGGCAGTGTGATTATTTGAAGGATGAGAACCAAATAGGAGTGGTGGAGGTTTATTTTACAAATACTAAGCTATAAATCTAGATAATTACCTAGTTAATTATTGTAAATGATACTCAAGCCATTTAGGTCCCCTCTCATCCCCATGATGTCCCATTTAACTGCATAAAGATCATATTTCTATGCCATACCATGTAATTTTGACTAAATTTGTTGAACCACCTCCAATATACATGGATCAAAAGTTATAGATTCCATGGCATCCTTATTAGGATTTTTAGGAGTTTATTTCCCTTTATTGAATATGTGAGTGTTACAACCAACCATATACAAACCCTAGGAGAGTTTTATCTTGAAAAAAGTGTATATACAGATGAGGCTATTGTAATCAACTCACTAAGATGAATTTAATGACTAATAATGTGTATAAGGGTGAAATTTTTTGGCCCAAAAAATGTACCAATAGAATATAGCATTACAATCATATCATAGAGATGAATCCAATGAATGTTAATTTGCATAAGGTTAAAAAATTTATAGACCTTTTTACTATTGTTTTCAAAAAATCACTTTGAACAATACTATAGTGATGGAAAATTAAATTATTCTTATATCACAAGTTATATTTTTCAATGCTTCAGCTTGTAAGAGATATGCAACACTAGATTTGAAGAAAAATGACACCACATAAACTTGCCCAAATTGAAAATTTGATACCACTTGTAATTGAATTACTTAGATGTTATCATAATAGAATATTATATCACAAAATTAAGAGTAGAATATATATATCCATAAAAATAATTGAAAAAAGAGTAGAATGTTTGATAAATATAACTGAGCCACTTCGAGTGGGAAACCTCTAAAATAATTCAGTGAGAGTATAATTCACAATATAATGGTTAATTAATAATTAGTACCTCATAAATATACTATACTTATCTATGGTTATTATATAAGATGACCTTACTAAGAACATAAAGAAATGTGAAAATATAATATAAGAGGTGTGTAAACCATAAGTTGGCCACACATATACATAGACACACCATAGGTTAAGGGTGTAGCATGATGTGAATATTTCAAACTTTATTCAGGTATCCTCGATTATAGTAATGCACTATATCCAATCATTATCCATGCTTAAGTCATCCTAAGGCAAATTTTAACTTTGTAAGAATTGTTTTGGACCAATTAGGTGTAACCTTATTTTGAATTTCAAAAGTCACATCACTTTACATTAAGTTAATTAAAATTTGTTAATTAACCCAATCTTCCTATAGTGGGAAATTCAATATCTTTATGTAATTACCTATTTATTATATATATTGTAAAATCATTTACAAAAGACTATACATATGAAGATGAGAATATCAAAAATAAAAGAGGATATAACAACCAATCAATAAGAAATACCAAGGTTCATAATATTAGTATGATGTTACAATATAAAAAATCCAATAGTAGTGGTAACAACAAAGGAAAGAAAACATAATAGATAAAACACAAGACACATAACCTATTCATATGATCCAATATTCATTAAGCTTATTATAGGTGAAACAACATCATCCTCAAGCTATTTATGTTCTACCGGTCCCTTATATAACTCAACTCCCTATTGAGGATCATACATTAGAGGCAGGAACCTTTCAACCTTGTCGAGTAGCATGCAAATGTTAGATGACTTGACATAGTTTCTCAGCTATCCAACATCAACCACTCTACTATATTTAATCACCTTTTTAAGATGATCTATGATATTACTAATATATTCCTCCACTTGAATACCATAGTCAATTGAAATCAAATGATCACTGCTACCTTATATAATACCAAACATTACCTCAACATTATCAAAATCAAGGGCTAAAAATAAAGAATCCCCCAATTCAACACTAGTCTATGAGGAGCTAGGACCACCATACTATAAAGCCTCCATCACCTCCTTTTAAACTAAAAACCAAGTGTTAGTGTTAACCTTATCATAATTAGAATATCCAACCAATTAGGAAATAGGCTCTCATTAGCTTGTTCAAAAAATTAGTCCTTCATAAATTATGATTCATAATTAGTCAGTTTAACTTCAACAACATCATCTTAACTATCTCTCTAATTTGGAAAGTTATACCATTTAGGAAAGCCACCAATGTCCAACAAGGAGTAAGAGGAAATCTTAAGCAGTCTAGTCTATAGAAACTTTTTCAATTGCTCCTGAGGAATCTTGAGCTATAGGAAAATCTACAAGGATAAAATTTTAGAGATAACTAAGTAAGCATCCTTACCTCAAACTCAAAAACATCTAAGTTTTTTTTTTTCTAAATGAACAAGATGACTTCAATAGAAAAAACCACCCAAAATTTATGAAAAAAAAATGAAGTTTTTAAAGAGAACACACAATCAAATACAATATTATACTAAGAAATTTCACAAATTATCTATTTTCTTAATTAATTAATTGAATTATTCCTCCATTCACATGGAAAATGGTTTAAAAAATATAGAATCATGACATCATCATGAAATCACATGGAAAGTTATCAATCATTTTCATAAATGCAAAAAAAAATTATAAAATGCAAAGTTATGCCTAATTAATGCAACCTCAACCCCAAATATTAATGGAATTAACTCTCTAAATTGGAGTAAATTTCAACCACACATCTTGATCATGATTTTATGATAGAATTTATTTTAATAAGTTTATAAATGTAAGGCTCATTTTCCATTATAGACAAGTATTTTTGTCCAAACTTACTATATCATAAATTATAACAAAGATTCAACATTTATTCCATTCTTCATCCAAATAACAAGTAGTCAAGGGGAGATGTCATCTACATAATGTTGTATCATTGAAAAATATCTCATGCACTAAAATTACAATTCAACACATCTACATCCAGCTTAGAAGGTGACATCCATGTGGAAGGTATAATCATATTTGTTCTCTAGTTTGTTTTTTATTATACCTTTCCCAATCTGAGTACCACACCCATGATGTTATGTTGCTTATTATTTTTAGGTTTGATTTTATGAATAAAAAGAACTAACATCCTTTGTACTCATGTGTTTATATATGGCATGCTCTATGGGAGACTCATATACAATGTCTCCTCAAGATAAAACATCCCCATGCACGATGGCCAAATGTTCTCATATACCAAAATTAGAACATCATCACATTCTCCATAATCAAAGCAAAAAAAATAAACAACATGTATACATATACTCTAATCATGATACACACATATAAAATACTAAAACATCATCAAATAAATTACATTTATTATCTATATCTAGTGCATCATCATCATGGAAAATTGAATCATGGAAAATCAATATACAATTACAATCAATATCAAAGATCCAATCTAAAACATGTGTCAACATCCATGAAATTAGATATATATATATATATATATATATATATATATATATATATATATATATCAATAAAATATTAGAATCTATATGCATAATATAATAAAATAAAGAATATCTATGTACATCTAAAAATAATGACTATACACTGAAATATATACATCATAAAATATAAAATGTAGAGCTATAATAACAAATTAACTCTAACTCTGATCATCCCTAAGAGGGATCCTCTATGAAATTTGATGGAAATCTTAACCTATACCATGAGGTGGTGGCTACTGTGATGGACCCATCACTCTTTAATGTGTAAGAAGATGAACCATTGATCTCTCTAATATTATGGTATTGTGTGATCTAGATGTGAAATTATCCCTCTGGCTTTGAGTGTGCTCATGGAAGCTTTTTTCCATCATCTTTATTAGTACTACCAACTCATATAAAATTTGATAGTATTTGTCCTTATCTTTGAAATATATGAAGTCATCCTTGTCCTTTACCACATCACCTAGTGCTCTAACCAATCCCTAGTCTTCCATAAATTACATGGCTATATCTCACTCCCCACATATCCTTTATACATCATCCATGGTCCTATCGCACTTACTAATATTTTTCACTAGCTTTTCATCCCTCATGGTGAGTTGGAAATCTTAGTATCTCTCTTTATAATGAGGCTTATAGCCTAATAGCCTCACACTAAGCCCCTGCTAACTATCATTATAGCCCAATCACCTCTTACTCTAGCTTTGAGATCTATGTGATCCTATATGCTATTTTTTACTCTAATCTTTATATTATGGCTTGGTCAACCTCTAATTTGATTGACTAAGATGGCCCTGCCTAGTTTGAAGACAATCCTCTATCATCTCATGACCCTCCTATAATAACAAGGGTCATCTTGGTGTCTTATATTTCTATCTTCACATACTCTCAATTTGGACAAAGCCCCTCTCCCATTTCAATAACTTTATCTAAGGACTCCCCACCACCACTCTATTAATACCATTACTTTTGTTGATATTGATAGTACTCTTGGAGCACGAGTCTATGACCATGGGCACAACCTACTATAAGGGTAACTAATGTTATGGTGATTATATCTATAGGTCCACCTAAACTATACATTATACCTATCTCTATCTAGATGTTATCCCATCCCATATTTTTTGGCATGGCTTTAACTGTTCACCCCTTAGAGGTCTCAGTCTAGTGAACCACATTAGTTTAAATTATTCCCAATAAGATGCATATGTTCTAATAACCCATGCAACTAGTTGTAATGTTTTTGGTATTGATAAGATGAAAAAAAAGGTGCATATCCTTATTAAAAAATTCCATAGGAGTAGTAAAATAGGTTAGTTCCCATAAACAATGGAGAATTAACAAAAAAATAATAGACTAACAAAAGATCATAAAAAGACCAAAACCTAGACATATCATAAAATAGCAAGACTAGTTAAGCAAAGCTTTCCAATCTTCCTTGAGGAAACCCAAGAGTTCCTCCTTACTAGAAACCTTACCTTATTTGTCCATTTACTCACTTGGAACAACTTAAAAGATAGACAAATATTTAATAGCTTGGTGGATGACTTTCACACACAAGGTGGTTAGCACTTTCATTTTTCTCTCAAAAGAGTGCAACCTATTATTTAACTCCTCCAAAACTTTTTTAATTTGAATATAATTACAACAAATTTTATCATTGACAATTTATTTCTTAGGAGTATCCATATACTTAGTATCTTCCTTATCAAAATCATAGAAGGAGCTATTTAACTCCCTAAAGTAGTTAGTGCCCTCCTTTTCCCCCATTTGTAAAGAGTAGATTTTACCTTTATGATCTCCACTTTATCCTCTAGATTAGAGGCCAAGGAATAGTTAATAGTTTTCAACACTAGGGTTTTACCACTTAGAAATATACTAGATCTCTTAATGCTCAGCCTTCTAATAGTACTCCCCTAGACCTCATTTCCAATATCTTTATCAACATCATCTTCCCCTTGCTCTTAGAGATTAGAATGATCCTTGTCCATAGTTGGTTTTACATGCTTCTCATCCCTAGAAGTGTTCTTAGATTTTTTCTTACCTAAATTTTTGGGCATAGATTATTCTTGAGTGTTTCTTTTCCTCTTATTATCACTCAAGTGTGAAGGGTTGTTCTTTAGTTCACACAACCCCTTGGCTTCCACTTTTTTTGATTGGTTAGGGGACCCAGCCATAACACCCTTAGGAGTTGAAAAAGAAGTTCCCTATAGAAAAGGGGACTTGGAGCCTTTCTTTGTGGGGGACCATGAAGCTAGGGTAATAGTGACCAAATCCTTGGGCTTATGGGAAGATCTGAAGGGGCCTAGGGAATCTTTCAAAATAAGGATAAATGCATTTTAGAAAAAAAGACTACCAAACTTGACACTCAAAGGAATGTTATCATCTGATTTAATATCATGGGACTCATTAAATAGATGTAATTTATTGGGTTTAGGTAGGAAATATACTAGGTGGAAATGATAGAGACAAAAAATTAGGACTTGGTGGAGTGGGATGGTAGTGACAACAAGGTTACTTTCATGCACACTCTTATCAATTTTGACAGAGGAATCAAGAAATGATAATAGGTAGAATGGAAAATTAACAAGCACATTGTGATGAAAATGGTTTAAAAGAGCAAAGTGATAATGATAGAAACACTTAAATCTAACCTCCAAGGTAATGCATTTCATAATAAGAAAATAGATCTTATCCCAAGGGTTGATGAGGCTCTCCCTATCAAATCCACCTTATAGTCATACTGATGACTTGCCTTCTCTGAAGAATATTTTCATGCCTTTAGGGTCCTATAATTTGGTTTATTTCTTCAATATTTTTCCCTCAAATCATAGACCTATAGCCTTTGTGATAATATCTTCACTAAATTTGAATTGAATTCCACCAACTTGAACCTTGCGATCCACATCCTAAGATATAGCAAATTGGGTTGAAAGATTTTCATCAAAGCCATTAAGACATTCCAAGAGTGGTGAAATGCCTCCCTCATAACAAATTATCCAAATCATCTCATCTATTTTAGACTCAGCATAGGATAAAGGCTCAGTTTAGACCTTGTCTCTACCCATGGTTAAGATATTCTTGATATTAAGAAGAGGATTTTTCAAAGCAAATTTTAGCACCCAAGGATAATGTAGTTGGATGTAGAAAAGTATAGAAACAATGGTGTGGTTATAACCATTTAACCAACACTTATGACCACTCAAACACCTAAGCTCATCCTTCAAATCATTCATGTTAATCAAATAATAATTGTGAGCATAATGAATCTTGTGTTAGCTATCAGTTGGAGAATGCATCATTGATAATTAGAGCTGCCTCATGTGACATATAGGTAAATCTCTCAAGATTTTGTCGACATAACTTTTGATGATGTGGAATTTATTATCTATTAAAGTGTACTCATGCATCATCTTACCCATATTGATGACCACACCTACTCATCCCTCTAGGTATAAAATGTCAATCATAGAACCCCCAATTAGAATATATATTAAAATATATTCTAAACAATATTATTTTATATAGGTCATTGAGTCAAATGAGTTTGGGATTCCAATTGGAGGTGATCTCTAACATTAGTAGGCAAATTTTTTAGGTTCCTCTATCACTTTATAGTGAAAATATTGATTCCCAAATTATCCATTGCATTTACCACTTGGTTTCCCTCTCTATAGATATGCTTAACCTCAAATCCCTCAAAACCAAGAAGGAATTTCTTTATGTCCTATATAATGTCATAAATATTCTATCCCACCCTAGCTTTCTCTTCAACAACATCAATGATAAGTTTGGAATCACCTTTGATTAAGAGTTTTTTAATTCTAATGGCAAAAGCCACCTTGAGATCCCAAAGGAGGTTCATACCTTTAGAAAAATTATTAGAGTTTTCTCCCATTCACTAGCATAAGCCACTACAAGCTCTCCCTTATCAAATCTCAGTACACCACCCCCACTTGCTTGACCTAGGTTATCTTTGGTATACCCATAAAAATTGAGCTTCATCCATCCAACAAAAGGGGAGCCTATTTGGTAGAAGCATGAGCAATCCTCTTAGAGTTATCAGTTTGACAAATATGGGTTGGGATGTTCCACTAAATTATGATGCTTTATTATATCTTGTTAGGAGGAAATTATACATCTTTAAAAATTTTGTAAGAGATATTTTCCTATAGCAGTTTAGAAAACCTATAAAAGACCTCCTTGGTATCTTTATCTTTATCTCTAAATAACCTATTATTACGTTCCTTCCAAACTTCCCAAGTTAGGATGGGGGAATCTAATACCATATTTATTTTCATAAAGGGTGGATAAAATGGGATAACTAGCCTCTAATTACATTTGAAAGGTCATGATTCACGATCCAGAAGACTCCTAGGTCTTGCAAATCAAAGCTCCACACCTCTCAATAGAACTCATAATGTAATAAGAGTTTAGAAACTAATTCTTCCTCTTTTTTACATAGTGCATAATGGTTAGGAAATTGGAAGCCTATAATATAGATATTATCCATAATAAATATCTTATTATGAGTGGAAAAACACCAAAAATGATTGATTTTGGGAATAAGGTTGTGATTCTAGACCATTCTCTAAAAGTTTGAGTCCTCTTGAACTCAAGGAGTAGATTATAAGATGATTTGAATATAAAAACTCCCATTTTATCCTATGACCATAGAAATTTATTCCTTAAGGGGAATATAGGAATTCTAAAATATTAGAGAAGGAGATGCAATTACTTAGCAATCAGGGGAAGGTCATTCTAGTCCTGACAATAGTTTGATAGTTGTTTCTAGTCACTATTATCGGGTAGAAGATAATCAATTGCTAATCTCCTAAAGTAAGTAATGGCTCTGTTAGTAAGTCTTTAGAAATTTTGTATCTTATAGAGAGGGATGACCTTAAACTAGATATCTTCCCAAAATTTGATGTTTCTACCATCCCCTAGTTTTCATTAATGCCCTATTGTAGTAAGGTTTTGATTTTTATAACATTGTTCCAAATCATCAAACCTTTAGGGATACCAATGGTTTGGAAGAAAACATTAGGGTTATTATTAAATAGGTACTTTTTTCTCATAATAATACCCAACTCATTACTATTACTCATGAAATTCCACCTAATTTTAGCCAAGAGGGCTTTGTTGGTTAGGTAAAATTTTCTAATTCCTAGACCTCCTTGCTATTTTGGTTTGCAAACTTTATCCCAACTGACTAGGGAAATTCACTTTTTCTCTTCCACCCCAGTCCATAGGATTTTTTTTTAATTATTGCAAATTTCTCCATAATATATTTGGGTATTTTTAAGAAGGAAAATAAATAAATAGGAATTCCCTAAAGGGAGGCCTTTAGAATTTGATATTTTCTATCTTGAGTCAACAACTTGCCTTTCCATCCTACCAACTTCTTTTGAATTCTTTCAAGGATAGAATTATAGTATAAGGGGGGAACATATTTAAAAACTAAGGGAAATCTAATATAAGTACTTGGGATCACCACTTGAACAACCAAGTATCCCCATGATTTTCTATTGAAGGTCTAAAGAGGTGTTGAAAAAGTAGACTAGGCTCTTATCATAGTTGATACATTAGCCAGAAGCATCCTTATAATCCTTGAGAACCTTCATAAATTTCCTATCTTCTACCACCAAGGAATCTCCAAAGAGGATAGTTTCATCAACAAATTTTTGGATGGAAACAAGATCCACTATTGAAACAAGTTTAATACCTTTGATTTCCTAGGATACCAACAACTTCATAAAACTTTTTCTAAGAACCTTAGGCATAAGAACGAATAGGAAAGGGGACAATGGGTCATCTTACCTAAGACCCATTACTACATTGAATAATACCATAAAAACACCATTAATAATGAAATATTATTTGATGGTGGTGACACAATTTTTGATGAGCTACATTACTCTATCTTAGAACCCCATTTTCTCAAGGATTTAAAAAAAAATCCCAATCCACTCTGTCATAAGCCTTAGAGATGTCTAGTTTGAAGACCATCCTAGGTAAATTATTTTTATCCATTGAATTAATGCATTAATAAGTGGATATAGTATCATCCAAAAAATTTCTACCTAATACAAAACCCCTTTGGCTATTGCTGATCAAACAATCTAGGATCAGCTGTAGTCTACAAACCAAAATCTTAGAAAATATCTTATAGATAGTATTACAAAAGCTAATGGGCCTAAAGTCCCCCATATAAATAGGATCTAGTTTCCTAGGAATAAGTGTTATAAATGTGTGATTAAGTTGTTTCAAAAATTTTGTAGACTTAAAGAAATCAATAGCTACCTTAGTAACATCCTATGCCACAATCTCCCAATACCCTTGGAAAAAGGCTAGAGGGAAACCATCTAGGCCTAGGACCTTAAAATCACCCATCAAAAAGAGGAAATATTTAACCTCCTCTTCTATCATAGGTTTTTTTAGGAGGTTCTTATATTCAACATTTAGTTGGGTAGGGATAATATCAATTAACTCTTATTTCTCCATTTTATCTTAAACAACAAGGAAATTTTGGAAGTAGTTGACAATCACCTACCCCATTTGAATATCTGACTAGATTAAAGATCCATTATTATCCATTAACTTGCTGATGTTTTTTCTCTTCCTATGCCTCATGGTAGATTGATGGAAAAAGGTGACATGCCTATCCCCTTCTTTGAGCCATTGCACCCTAGATTTTTTCTTCTAGAAGATTTACTCCTTTTCAACAAATCACTCCATTCCTTCCTCAAAGAATCCTCTTGATGGTCCATATCATTAGTGACATCTCCATTGGCCATCTACAAATGAATATAAACAAGGTTGGTATACATCTTCATTTTGTTCTAAAAAATGTTTCCAAAAGTATACCTATTCCAACCTTTGACTTTGTTATTTACAATATTTAACTTATATTCTATCCAAAATATGAGGGATCCTTGAATAGTGATATTCCACCAAATGGCCAACTAATCTCTAAAGCCTAGATGTTGGATCCAGATACATTCAAACTTGAAGGGGAAAGGGCCCTTATTCTCTCTATCCTTCCAAGATAAAATGAGAGGGTTGTGGTCAAAGGTCATCTTAGGGAGAGCTTCAAGGAGATAGGCACTAATGTAATCCCAATTAGGGGATGCTATAACCCAATCCAATCTAACTTATATTAAATTATCGCCTCTCTTATGATTAGACCAAGTGAAATGATATCCTTGAAGATTAAGGTCCATTAGATCCATTTTTTTGAGAAACTCAGCTAAGTCAATCATGTTATCAATTTAATCTAAGATACCACCAATATTTTTTGAAGGATAGAGTGGTGAATTGAAATTGCTAGCAAGCATCCAACAATCCTCTTTCTTACTTATAATCTAGGTGGAGAGGGTATCCCATAATAATTTATTATATATTTTTTTTAAGAGCATAAATGTTTACTAAATTTCAAGGCTTATTATGAGTAACCATCCTAACACTCAAACTATTCTTGCATATAGAGATAAGGCTCTCTTTCACAACATTACTATTCCAAATAGTGACAATACCTCTTAAAGTTCCTGATGCATCATGTATACAATACTCGATGTTTGGCCATATTTATTTGGCAATAAGCTAAAATCCTTTAGCTTTCATCTTGACTTCTTGCAATAAAAGGATATCAATTTTATTATCATAAATGCAATTCTTGATGATGAACTACTTTTAAGGGATATTAATCCCTCTAATGTTCCATAATAGGATCTTCATTTATCATGAAATTTCTTGGAGCCAATGTCCAAAATCCTCTATTTGTCCATGGCAATGCCCTTATTGACAATCTTCTATCTAGTTTATTTTTGGGTGGGTCTTCTTGCTTTAGAATCTACACCCATATCAACAGTATTCCTTCCTTGACCTTTGCCTTTCTTCTTAGTAGTGATCTAATGTTTAATATAATTCCTTATCAGTCTTAATGGATCTTGCACTAGGGGTTAGATTAATGGATTTATTCCTTGGTGAAATGAAGCCTTGTAGTTTACTACCGGTTCCTTCCCCTTTGACTGGGCTTCCAATCCCTTTAAACATGTATTCGCTACCATTATCCACATTAGAAAACTTGAAATTCACAAAAAATAGATCATCAATAGTCTTATCCTCTTGATGTATCTCTCACTCTATGTTTTACAAAGAGGGGGGCATCATCCCATGTTGTCCATTCAGTTGTTTCTCTAATTTGGGCTTGATGTCTAGGGTTTTAAGAGCCTCCCCCTAGAGGAGGAAATCTTAGGATCTTTATCCTTCCCATTAGACAAGCCTCTATCTTCTTCCCTTGCCTTATCTTCCTTTTTCTCCTTTTAGGGAGTACTAATGATATGTAGGATATCCTCTCTAAAAGGATAGTCCTCTTCTTCTCCATTTATTTTTCTATCTAACATAATGGAGTTCTTTTTCTTAGATTTACATTGCATAATGAGGTGCCCTTTCATATTATAGTTACAACAAAAACTATGCCATTCTCATACTGAGTGGGCTGTGTCCATTGGCTAAATTTTGACTCAAGCATAATGGAATTAGGTAGAGTTTTATTAATGTCTACACTAATATATAAGTGGTAAAATAATAACCTAGATTTATTCTTGGTAGTATTGTCTAAATTGATAAAATGATTGAAATTATTTGCTATCCAGGTGATCACTTCTTCATCCTATTATTCCAAAGGGAGAACTAGAAGCCTCACCTAAACTGGGGCCATTTTGTTCAGATTAACAACATCATTAAACCCCAATTTCCACTTGTAAAGAGAGAGGTTGTGAATTCCATACACCCATGGTCCCCCCATGATAAATTGGGTATTATCTTCACTAGTCATAAACTTGAATAAGAACATCCCCCAACGATGACACTAATTGAGACATTGCCTTTCCCTTTCCATTTAATAACAACCCATCTCCTCACTAGATTGATATTTGGTCTAAAGTAAAAAAATTACCCACAAGAGTGAATTACATTGAATAAAAAATTCTTTCCACCATGAGATCAGGGAGCTTAAGGGTTGAATCATTCTCTAACTCTAATAGTAGTGGGATAACCTTCTATTTCACATAGTTCTTGTCCCCCAAGAGGACATTATTCCAAGCATTAGGGACTGACGTATCACCCTAGGTCATAGGTTTGGAATGGTATCCTGAGATATTCTCATGGCTATCCCATATAGAGGGGGTGAGTAAATAAGATCTAGGGGGTCCCCCTAGGTCCCCTATAACCATGGCCAAATTCAAAATTCACATAGGTGGGAAAGCATGCAGAGCATTTTTTATGTTATAATGCAACTAATTATAATGTTATTAAGCTACCAATTATTTTTTATCTAGGTATGGGAGGATCCTAATTCCTAATCTTCCATGTCATGTGCAAAAAATAATGTATCCCATTAGATACATCTTAATACCACCCAAATTGTCTCTACACTAGATCAAGTCAATAACACTCTACTATGAAGTCATGGAGACATGCAATGTAATAAGGAGTGGTCATGTACTATGTCACATGACCATCCTCTCACCAAAATAAATTAATGTGCATGTATAGGCTTTAGATATAGTTTCCATTGACCATATCATTGAACACCCATCGATAGAAATATAGATCTCCTCAGTGCCCCTATCATTCACCTCATGTCAAGTATAAGATATAAACTAGTGGATCCTTTAGATTTCACTATCATCTCTCCCCTAATGGTCAGTCAATCATAATATGATACCAATCCCATAAATTAAACATTGTTCAAGGTCTAATGCACCTACCCTGATGATAAACCACCATATGTAAATATACATATAGAACTAGGCCAATGCTATTGGGCACCAAAAAAAGTATGTGGTCAAATGAATCATGTATTAATAAATTTTATGAGGTATATGTGAAATAATTGGTCTCTCTTGTTAGGTATCAATATGCCACTAATAATATCTATAAAAATAATAACCTCCCTATTAATCATTGAATGATCTCCATATGTAGGTAAGACTAGGTCCTCCAGTGCATCTATATCAATAACTTCACCCTCAGTCATGATGTTAGTCATGTTAATTAGGTAATATAATGATAATAAACATATTTGTTACATCCACTAAATTGTAGATCCTGAGATGGGAGTATAGAGTATCTACCAGGCATTTTCTTATTTAAATATCACCTCTTTAGTAAGAGAGTAGAAGGTATTTGTATCTGAGTGCTAGCACTAAAAGGTAATATTAATCTGATCCAATCATTTTCATCTATAAAACATGAAATAATATCACTATCTCCAATATTACCAAGTTTTCCTCTATCCATAGTCATGGCCATTGTAAAACATGTGACCACTACTCATGCACTATTAATATCAAGACTCACTCTTGTCAATCATGTTTTTTATCATTCAAAAAAACATTTTGCCTATTTAAAAATTTCAACATTCACATCAACAAAACACTTATCAAAATTTATTTTATTTGACACTTATGAAATTTTATCAATTTTGATGATATCATCATTCAACAGGGTGTTATCTTTATTTCCTAGGGTGATCACATCATTTTGTATGGAATTGTCATGATTTCTTGGTTTTTTTCCCTTTTCATGTTATCACCATTTATTAGGGAAATCTCATCATTTATCATGGTGATATCACCATTTGATAAGGCATTATCACCATTTCATCACTTTCTCGTTGCTTGTGTAAATCAACCAAATAATAATTTTCATCATTTTAGTGTTTCACACTCATTTTGGTGATATCATCAATTTAGTCATGATATCATCAATTTCATGGTGATATCACCATTTTATTAGAAACTTCACCATTTTCATGCAAGATATTTCCATTTTAAAAAGTTTTAAAAACAATAATTTCACTAAACTTCCTAATTCTAAAGGTCATCAAATGAATTAAATGTGACAATTTAAAAAACAAAGGTACTTATTGAGGCTAAGATTAAAAAATTTTCCTTTGGTCATCTACACTTGTGGACCCACTCACCAAGATGTCTCTATCATGGAATACATTTCATTTCTCTTGAAGCTCTCACATCCAACTCTAGAGCATAAGTTTTCAATAGGGGAGGGTGAAAATGAACCATTTTCACCCACTAAGGGTAAGTTTATATATAAACATTTGAATTTTTACCCTTACCTACCCAATGCATCATTCTTCTTCCTCAGAGGTCTATTTATGGCTCTCTGGTTTGTTCTTCCTCTTGTTTTCTTCTATCTTCTCTATTTCTTAGTTTTTTTATAATATGTAATATCCTCTTTTATTCCTCTCGAGGGCATGCCCAACAAATTTATTTTTCTACCAATCATTTGAGGGGGAATCTTGAGCATCACCAACACCACTCAAACACTATCTAGGGAATCATTGTAAACTCATTTTTTATAAAATTGAAAAATAATTAACAAAAATGTGAACATGTCATTCTTCAATCATTTTAGAAACTTTTTTATTATTTAAAATTTTATATCTTTGTCCATGTCTCACAATGCTTTTTAGAATAGGGGAAAAATGTAGACACTCATTTTTTTATCATTTTCATAATGAATTTTCAAACATAACAACTTTATGAAATAACATATAAATTAGGTTAGAATTCATTAAAAAATCCAAATTTACCCACATACTTGACATTCATATTCTAAAACACTTGGGGCATCCCTAATTAGGAAATACATTGTATCCAATCATTAGTCACACTTAAGCCACCCCAAGTCAAAGTGTTACCTTTCAAGTGATGTTTTGGGCCAATTAGGTGGAACCCTCTTTTGACTTTCAAATTACACATCACTTTGCATTAAGTTAATTAGCCTTCATTAATTAACCTAATCTTCCTCTAATGGGGAATTCCATAGCTTTTTGGAATTACCTATTTTCTTAATTCATTAATTGAATTATTCCTCCATTCACATGGCAAGTGGATTCATTAATTTATTTGTCAAGAATTTGCATAAAGTCAAGTAAATATAAACAAATACAAACCCATGACCAATTAATGTAAACTCAACCCGAAATATTAATGATATTAACTCTCTAAATTGGATTGAGTTTAAACCACACATCTTGATCATGATCTGATGGTTGAAGTATGAGAAGTCTATAAATAAAAGGCTAATTTTCATTATAAAAAACATTTTTTAGTCCAAACATAATTTTTCAAAACTTATAGTAAGTATTCAACATTTATTCCATTCTTCATCAAAATCACAAGTAGTCAAGGGGAAATGCCATATACATGATTTTTTGACATTGACAAATATCTCATTCACTAAAATTTAGGATCAACACATCTACATCCAACTTAGAAGGTGACACCCATGTGGAATATACAATAATCTTTGTTTTATATTCAATTTTCTACTTTGTTGTTTCTTAGTCCTTGCCCAATCTGAAGACCACACCTAGGATGTTATGTTGTTTATTATTTTCATGTTTGAATTCATGACTAACAAGAACTAACCTTATTTGTAATCGTGTATTTACAAATATAATAAGGATAAATATATTAACAAATTTGGTACTTTATATGTTTAACAACAACAATTG
Organism: Torreya grandis; assembly: GCA_037957365.1. NCBI lineage: Eukaryota > Viridiplantae > Streptophyta > Pinopsida > Cupressales > Taxaceae > Torreya > Torreya grandis. Next base: position 370,629 of record JARHVA010002695.1, on the reverse strand, counting down.
ACAAATCAATTTTAGTATTTAATATTCAGATTTAAAATTTATTTTAATACATAATATTATAAATTAATACATTATTTTTTAACTTATTAGGGTTAAAAAATAGGGTAAAACATATTATTAAACCTATATATTTCTTAAATATTTATAAACCATAGGTTTTCATCCTTATTTTCTCATGTTTCATATTTTTATATATAATTATAATTTTCAAAACTATTTTTATTTTATTTGTGCACAAACTACACATGGCTATAATGAATGAATAATGTTTCTATTTTTTGACTCAAGATATCATTATAATCATTACATGTTATTTTCATTTAATATTCAAAATCTATTTCAAATAAACAATTACATATGTCAAATATTTGTATATTAATAATGATGAATAAATAACAAACAACATAAATCCTCATTTAATCTATACTATTATTGAAACCTCTAATTTGAGTGTTACCTATTACCACTATGTGACAAAGATCATATATGATCCATTTTATTCCTTTCCCTCATCTAATGCATCCAAAGTTTATGGTGGATACAAAAATTATACATCCTCTTGATGGACATATTATGAATATTGAATCTAAAAATTCTCATGAATAAGAAATAAGTAATGTCGATGATAATTCATGACATGCCTTTATATATTTTATTGATATATTTGATGACACTAAATTATAGTTGGTACATATGAGGAATAGTATGATCACTTCAATAATATCAATCAACCTTTTAGAGGTACCAATTCTAAAAAAAATGTTTAGACGACTACTATTTACACTATTCTTATGTCTATACCTCTAGTTAAATATGTGATACCCACACAAGGTGTGGGGGAACACAATGTTTATCTTATATTACTATGCATATTCCTAGTTACCCAATCTATTCCAATACTAAAAGAACTATGCATGTTACATCATCAACCTCTCCTACTATACATTCCCTTGAGTAGGTATTTTCTATATCTATAGGCTAAGTTGTTGCAATTAGAGAAAGGTGATTATATAGCTATTAATTCAATGAATTCATGTGATTTAATCCATAATAGTTTAGCCACCAATATCATAATTTATCCCTTTAATATGGGTTTTTTAGCTCCTAATAATTCATTATATGACAATAAAGATGATCCAAATAAACACCTTAAATAATTTCATGTAACATGCTTGGATTACGCATCTAATTGCATAATATTAACCAAATTATTTCCATGCATTCTTAAGGAATATGTTTTGTAATGGTTTTATGATCTCACCCTCAAATCATGTAGAGCATTAAATCCTTTGGAAAATTAGTTTTTAGTGCACTTTTCCATCAACATTGATGAGAAATAACCTTATGTTCAAATTGTTAAACTCAAGCAAGGATATAATGAGATAATAAATGACTATGTACATTGGTATAATACTATGTTATATAAGATGAAAAATCATATGACATAAAATTATTTTAAATACATATTAAAGTAAAGCTCACTTGCACTACTTTACGAGTCTATATTCTTCAATAAATTTAAGTCTTTCGATGAATTATGTAATACAATAAGACATCAATAAGGTAAGTTCATAATTTTGAATAAATTAAAATATGTACCTAATTCTACAACTAATATAATAAAAAATATTCAAATCAAGCCAAGTTATAAGGTTAAATCAAATGAAATCAAGAATGATGAAAAAATAATGGTTAATAGGGTATTTTATCCTACCAATTGACTTCTCTTATCACCTCCACAAAAGAGGAGATTTTCACAATTATCTCAACCTCCTTAAATATGGTTACATAATTTACTTGAGTGCAACCTCATATATCTCCATTAACCACAAGATATTGATATGAGTATGACTTTACTTAAAATATATGATAGTGATGCATATTTCAATTACATTAATCTAAGAGACCTTATTTAAATATATGCTTCAAGATAAGGAGTAAGATATAAGATATCATTTGATGACAATAGTTTTTATCTTAGTAAAATTACACATGATTCTATACCACAACCAAATGGAAATTCAAAGTATTAAAAAATCTGCTCTATTTCCCAAGAACAAGGCAACAAAAACTAAATATACTTCAGAGGTGCATCATACATATAATGCACATCCTCATCCTTAAAATATGGTCACCCATAGGATGGTATCATTGGTACACTTATATACATATCACCAAAGTGACCTATAATTAAATTTGATGATAGTGAGGTTGTCAAGGATGATTCAAATCTTAGTTAAATCTTTATATGATTTTACATTAATGTACACCCTATACATAGTGTCATGGTTGATAGTGGTTTAAGTGAAATATATGTATCATGAAACTACTTAACACTCTTGGATATACATAATATGATATACTAAATATAAGAGTAGTCAATTTATTTGATTTATGGATACATGACACTCTTTGACACATTGTGCTACCGCTTTAGGTAGTGTTTACAATAGTGGCTAATTTATTCCTAGTTTTACTAATTACATGGGTATTTGACATGTTTTTAGGATTACTTTGGATGTATAAGCTCCATGTAGAACCAATTAAATGCATTGATGTATCAATTATATACATTGAAACAAGGTGATCATAATTTGAGGAATTTTATATGAGTACTCTCTTCAGCCACATGCATCTCCTCCTCAACCCCCACCCCCACTATAGTTGGTTTTTACACCTAGTCAATATCATTATATAAAGTTAGTGGTTACACCTATTTAATGTCATTATATACACCCAATTTAAAGGAGAGTGGTTGAATATCCTAGAAAACTAATTCTCCATCACCCACTACATAGAGATTCATGTAAGGATCATAGATGACATTATCTACAATAGAACATACTAATCTAGTATCAAAGATAATTCAACATGTTCCATAATAAGCATAGACATAAATAAATTATTTATATATATATTAGATTACATATATTCCTATATGTTATGGAGTCACACATCATATGCATGATCTTATGAGTGATGACGAGGGTTACAAAATAACATGATATCATTATTTTAGATTCAAATACACCTACACATGGCACTTTTTGCTCACAAAAAATACTATTACACCATATGATATAGTCACTCCCCCTGATTATCCCCTCAATGGGATAATTAATTATAATCTTTTATTTTTGAAAATATAATTAAAAAATATTAAATATCAAATAATTCAAAAAATATAAATACTTTCAAATATTCTAAAAATAGAGAATAATGATCTAACCAAGACATGACTACAAGTTATTTTTTTGTATATGTTATTTATCATATGTTTGGTAGATTACATATCATTTTTCATATGCACATATGTTTAAAAGTATACATGAATGGCATGTAGGACATATATATACACATTATACATGGATACATAGATGATAGACATTATTACACCCAAGGGCTAGGATAATGTTTGGGGCATCTTATTACATAGATTACATTTATACAAGCTATGTCATTCTATGACCTTTCCATTTACCATGTTGAATTATACATATTACTTACACATCTCTTTATATTACTAAAATATTATATAGTGCTACATGGGTATGTTACTTTAATATACCATGGCATTGACATACATTGATAATGTAGACTAGTGTTGCTTGTTCTATGCTTCATTGATGATGTTATTTTTTCATGATAGGTGAGTCATTGCTTGTATATAGTGCGTGTCACCTTGGCATTTTTTTGAGAAAATTATTTTTCCCTTGTTTTTGACATCTTCATGTCCTTTGTTTTTTTCCCTTGGCCTTTTTTATTTTGACATATTTATCTCCATTGTATGTGGCTCTTTGCCTTGTGTGTTATGAGATATTCATGTCCCTTATTTTTAGCACTTGGCCTTGTTTGTTGTGATATATTCATGTCCATTATATGTGACCCTTGTAATTATGTGTGACATTAAGTGTTATTTTCACATGATTCTATTGTGTGTGTCATGGCCATAACATTATATATCGATCTTGTTGAGCTTTCTGACCTATTTGAGATTCTTAAGTTTGTGGGTATTATAAACCATATCATACTCATCCCCATTTATGTGTGGTGACATGATATATATCATGCATTATTATTCACTGATGGTTACTACTACATGCCTAATTATTATATCTATCTTGACATGACACTTTTATGCCTTGCATTACATATGTTTTATTGAAAACCATATACAATGATGACATATTCTCCACATGTTGATATGATTATACATGATTACTTATTTATATATAACATGATATAATTAAATATTATATTTTGATATGAGTAAATCATATGATACAACCCTAACCTCAAAATGGAGGCATATTAGTGTGCTTTCCATACATAATTAAGCCCCCATGAGCAAAACTTTAGATTTTTGGATAAAATACAAGATTCTAAATTTTTAGAATGGTTTAAATATAAAATTGGGATATATATTTATATATTTTAGACACATCATGGGGAATATACCATACATATTTACTCAATTAATATGGGTACAATTACAAATTTAGATACAATTTAATGTAATGCCATACAGGTGCATATAGTTTTACAATAACAAAAGTTACAAGTTTTAAAATATACACATTTTCAAATATATTTGGGGATATGTGAACTTATTTTCAAACATCATGACATACATGTTCTTAGTTTCAACATAGATAAGAATATAAATTCATATAATTATATATCATGTTGGCATTTACTAATTTAGATTATAGGGCATGAAATTGATTCATGCACATGTGCCCTACTACACATACATACATACATACATACATACACACACATATATATATGTGTGTGTGTGTGTGTGTGTGTGTGTGTGTGTGTGTGTGTGTGTGTGTGTGTGTGTGTGTGTCTATATATATATATATATATAATTGTAGTAGGGCACATGTGCATGAATCAATTTCATGCCCTATAATCTAAATCAGTAAATTGATGGTATCTAAAATTGACAAACCTTGAATCTATAATTCCATATAAATTATTCCATTCTTATTTATTGAGGTAATGAATTTGAGGTCTAATTTCATGCCCAAAACTTTTCATGATGAAATACATATGAAACTAGACCTTTTTTAGAATGCAAAATGCACATATTACACACCCAAACTAACAAAAAGATAGCAAAATTCATAAAATGAGACATGAAATTAATTGAAAAAACACACATTCCTAATTAAATGGATTATGATGTGTAAGTGGGTACATGTTCACTATGTAAACATGTTGAGCCCCACTTGTGATAATTTGCCTAAAACCCCCTACTATCACACAATTATCTATGTGGACTTAATAACCCCATGGGCCCAAGGAATGAATCAAGAATTTGACTAAAATAAAGCAATTTTGGGAAACCACCTACTCAAATAATTATTCCTAACTCTTAATATGGTAAAAATGGGTACCAAATAAATTACAACCAATCAAAAGGTTCAATTTACACCTCAAGCCAAAAATTATTTATATTTTCAAGCTGACTTACCTTTGTGTAAATTTATTATTTTTATATGGTCCTCATATGACCTTTAAAATGGTCTAAAATATGTTTTCTTAGCTCCTTGAGGATATAACACTCCATATAAAATGTTATATCTCTTCCATTTCAACTCTCAGCTCAAGATAGGTTGAGGAAACCCTATGATTTCTTATGGTAGTCAATAATGTGCTCTATTTTAACTTTTTAAGTTTTAAAATTAAGATTTACTAAAAAGAGGAAGGAGGGTTTATATTATGACTTATCCATAGAGATCCCCCTCAACCTTACTCACCTATATATGACACCATTAATTGGGTCTTGAATCTTTTGTTAAAAAATAATTTTATTTCCTTTCGATTATTTGACTCAATCTAAAGTTGATTGGGTATATTTTTAGGTACCCATTTTTTAAAATTTCTCTAGGAGATCTCAACCTCTCAAAATATTCAAAATAGTGTTTAATAGCTTCAAGTTCCTCCAAGACCATTAATAGTCACAATCTTTAGCTCATAATAAATTACTATTTAATTTTAGTTCCAAGTTTTCAAATTAATTTAGCATTATAGAGGGTGGAAAAATTAGGTGGTTCCCTTTTAGGTCAACCCATTTTAGTACTACCAAGATCTCATAAAATAAAAAATATAAAATTGCCTCTCTTCTATAAATATGTCATATCTAAAAAATACATGGTTTCATATCATAAAACTAATTCCATGTGGAATAGGAGAAAAAATTAAAGGGGGGTCCCTTTTGGGTCATCCCACTTCCAAGTCTTTCATTATCTTGAAATGACTGTATAAAAAAATATACATGTATTTGAAAAAGTTATAGTTTAAAAATAATAATCACAAATACAAACTAATGAAAAACATAAAGTGGGGAGTTTTAGTATTTATTAACTAAAATATTCTTAAAAAATACTAACCAAACTAAATCACACATGTGTGGTTAAGGAACTAAGCTAAGATATTTAATTTTCTACCACTTTCCCATTTATTAATCATAGTATTTAGAGTATAAGAGAGATAATTTTTGAATGTATCAAAATTCTCACATGAAAGTGACTTGGTGAAGGCATATTCACATTGATATTGAGTGGGATCAAATTTGAGTTTAATATTGCGTTGAAAAACATGCTCACATTTGAAATAGACTTGAACCTTGATGTGTTTTGTTTGCTCATGAAACATTGAATTGAAAAAAATTGTAGTACATAAACATAAGTTGTGTTTATCATAATCCTAGTCCTACGAGTATGCAATGTGTCCATATTTCTTCGTAGATAGCTCCTCTTACTACATGATATTATTCCTCAATGTAATATCAATAAACAATGTTTTTCTTCTTGTTCCCCCATGAGATAGGACTGGACACCAAAAATAATACAAACCCATATGTGGATTATATGCCATCAATATAACCTACATGATCTATGTCCATGAAATATATCAATAAGAAATGATAATTATTATTGTATACTAGGCCATACTCCATATTACTTCAAATGTATCTCAATATCCACATTGTTACTTTCTAAATACTTTCCTTTGGTTACTGGATGAATTGTGAAAGATAGTTAACACCAAAGCTAATACTTGGCCTAGTGTAGGTCAAGTAAATAAACATGCCAATCAACTATTCATAGATCATGACATCTATTGGTGGTGATGGATATGAACAAGATAGTTGAATTCTTGTCTCCATGGTTGTTGTGATAATTTTAGAGTCTATCATCCATATTTTCTCAAGCATGGTATTGGAATTCTTCATTTTAGACATTAAGATGTGGTCTCCCTTTTTCCATACCTATAAAATAATAAGATAGTAAAATATATTGAGATATATCATTTCAAACAATCACTTCAGATCATTATTTTTTGTATCAATCACTTTTAGTGAACTACTAATGATGACTAGATAATCAAAATAGACAATTACAATCATAACCCCCTTATTACTTGAGGTAGAGGTTTGGATAAAATGTATTCCTTTGTAATCTATGATGAATGATATGATATTCAATCTTGGAATACTAGACTCAAAGATCCTACTTGAGACTATATAATGATTTGATGAGTCTACACACCTTTTGATCATGACTAGGTGTGATAAAACCCTATGGTTAGATCATGTAAACTTCATCATCTAGATATAAATTTAGAAAGGAAAATTTAAAATCCATATGTTAAATTTTCCATCCAAATTATACAAATATAACATTAACCATTTTGATAATATTTACCTTAGTTTTGGGAAAAAAATCTCCTCATAGTCAATTCCTTATTTTTGTGTGTAGCCCTTTGCTACAAGTCTTGACTTATACATGACAATACTATCATATACTTTGTTCTTGGTTTTAAAGATCCACTTAAAATTTATAGGCTTATTACTTTGTGGAAGATCAATAAGATACCATGTATTATTATTCATTAGTGAATAATACTCTACAATTATGGCCTCTTTCCAAGGCTTTAACTTTTGGGATTCATTAACTATTCAAGGTTCAAAATATTATGTAGTTATGGCCATAAATGCCAAATTGACATATTCACAAGCCATGCTATGAGTTCTTAGTATTAAATAGTAATTTTATATGGATCCATCTAATTTTACATCTCTTATAGTTTTGGTATGTCATTTTTGCATACATGGAATAGTTGGTGGTGGGGATGAAGGACCTGGCTAGCTATCATCATTGTCCTCATCCTCACTACCATTACTAAAATTAAAAATGTTATATATATAATTCCTAGTTTAGGTGACTATATGGAGGGTGGATTGGACTCACCATTCTCATAAAATATAACATCCATGATGATTTATATTTTCTTATTTTTTGGATCCATGAGTTAGTAGGCTTTAAAATATTCACTGTAGACAATAAAAATACATTCCAAGGTTTTTTCTCATCTTTTTATGGACATACATATGTTATCTAGAACAAAAAAAATGAATATGTGAGATAAAAGGGTTATTCCCAGTTTATTCATCTTGTGGTGTGATACTATTGAGATATTTGGTGGGTGATCAATTCAATAAGTAGACTATTATAAAAACTACTACATAGTATGTATGAGGTAGGTGTGAGTCCACGGTCATGATGTGCACCATTTCTATAATAATGTTATTACATCATTCTAAAACACCATTCTATTTTGGATTAAAAGGTGCAGTCACCTTTAGAAATTTAGATAACTCTTTACTAACACTTCTCCCCCTTGATATGAACATAGGACATTAATGTGATGACTGGTTTGTCATTCCATAATGGATATGAATTATTTGAATAATTAAAAGGATTGAACCTTAGTATTCAAGTAATATACCAACATTTTTTATGAGTATTCATACACAAGGAGCTATAAATAATTGATTCCCTTAACACTAAGATGCATGTTCCTGTAAAGATCAGCATGCACCATATCCATTTGACCATGATCCCAATATGTACTTATGCCAAATGGATTTATATGTTATTTTATAGGTAAATAACAAGAACACATATCATTATTGTGATTTTTTGAAGGAATTCCTCTCACCATTATATGTTGACTTAGTGTAATTTAAAAACCCAAAGCTTAAGTGTCCATATCTCTTATGCCACATATTTATCAAGTTTTTATCTTTTATAATAATATCTTGATTGTCTTTGTGGAAAAAACCAAGATGGAATATCTTGCCTACACTAGAAAGTTTTGTAATATTTTTTCAACTTATATACTTATTTTTAATGAAACAAAACTTTTTCCATGTTGCCAATCAAATTTAACCTTTAAGTTATGATTGAGTAATTGAATTTCAAACAAGACATTATTTTTTAGTCCTAGAACATATAGGAATTATTTTACTTTACATGCATGATTTTCAAAATATTAAAAATACCACCATAACATTGAACACTATATGATGAATCACGTCCTAGAGATACAATACCATGATATGTCAAATGGCTCAATTTGGTGAACCAATCCTTTTGTCTAGTCATGTCCCTATGGATATAGAATCCACATACTAGACTACATTTAGAGGAGTGATCTTCTCATTTTTGAAGAAACAAAGACATAATCCTCATTATCTTCAACAATATTCCCATGTTGTTTTGGGCAAGGATTATTATTCCATCTACATGTGAACTATGGATTCTAATTTTGTCCTTTGGGAGATGGTTGTGGGGGAGGCTTATTGATACTAGATGAGCCTTATGTAAATTAATTGTACCAATAATTATTAAATTCATAACATATCTTTCCATATATTAGATAAATAATTGGGGATAAAGGTTTTCTAACATGTTGATTCTATTTATTTCTATGCTTAATAGATTATTTTGAAGGATTCATGTTCCTTTTACCCTAATGATGTTAATTAAGTGCATGATATTATTTAGTGTCATCTTCTATATGCATGGATTCTTCTATTTTCAACATATTAATCATATTTTCAAAATTTGGTTTCATCTTTGATGTATTTAGAGAAGTCATAGAGATATTGTAGGTAGAAGAAAACACTCTCAAGATGATGGGTACTAAGAATTAATATGACACTTAATCTCCCAATACTACAAGTGAGGCACACAATTTTGTAACACTATAAATAAAATCTTCAAATTTTTCATATGCATTTAATTTTATATAGTGAATATGTGTTTGTATATGAAGGATGATATTATAATTCATGTCCTCATAAATTGAATTGAGTTTGTCCTAGGTATTTTTGGCTTAAGTGGCATCTTAGGGATGAGGTTAGACCTCATTTGATACCCCAAAAATAATAATAAACTTCACCTTTTTTTATTTATCTAACTCCCATTATTAGTCAATGTTTGAGGTGTGTTAGTTGAATGTGTCTTAAAAAACTAGCCAATGATTTAAAATTATAGGCGAGTCTTCACCTTGGTTTTCCTAGTAGCATAATATCACCAAGGAAAAATTGTGTACCAGGTAGAACAAATCTTGGTCTATTTGCAGCCATTTTATGTCTAAATTTTATTGTTTATGATATAATCTTATTTTTTTTAATAATATACTAAGGTGTGTTTTATCCATAAGCTCACTCATATATTAATCGATAGTTGTAAATATTTAATAGGCCAAAAGGGAACTAAATATAAAGATTTTAACTATATTTTAGATGCATTATATAATATCTAAGTTGTAACCACCTTATAATACACCACAAAAACAAACAAGGTGTAACCACCTTCTAGTACACCAAAAAAATAAACAACTGGGAGGATTCCTAGTAAAAAAATGAGGAAAACTAGGTGCTTCATATATATTTTGAAGTACGTGTAAGATAAAATATATATACATTGTTGTTTAATTGATTACAATATTTGGGAAGTGTACCTTACACCATGGATCAAGTAAATGTTTTTACCATTTTGCCTAGAATGATAAATCTTGTGACTTTTTAAACTACTAGAACTCAATTGGAAACTGATGTGTATGTGTGTGTGTGTGTAAATAATTAAATATAAATTTTTATTAAGGTTGTAAAAAAATAATTTTAGGTAAGGCTTTGTTATGTTATTTCACACAATGTGGCCTATATTTATGGTTTGACTCTACCTAGTTTGAAGTATACACATTATTTGTTGTCAAAGTTATAGATTGACCTAAAGTTCCTATTTTATAAAAATAATTAATTTTTGAGCATTATATAATATATTTAAAATTAATTTAATGGGGGTTTTAAGACTTAATTTTAAGTACATTTTGTAAATTTTGATAAATAATTCCTCCCAAAATGTTATATATATATATATATATATATATGATTCTAGTCCAATATACATGAAATAAATAAAAAAGGGAATTTAATACGTTTAAGACAAAAAATATTTTTACATTGGTTTATTACCACTAATGGGAGAGTGTGGCCAATTTTCAGCTCTTGTCTCCTCATGTTTGTTAGATCTTGAATAATTATCTTCCAAACTTTTATAAAGGGAAAATTTTAAAATATTTCTAAAGATTTAATTTAATACCCTTTTATTTTATTTTTAAATAAAAAATAAAAAATAAAAATCCATAAATGTTTATAAAAATAAGAAACTTAGGCTAAATCAGATATAAAATTTATAGCCAATCAAAAAATCCCTATGCATATGATTGGTAGAGTGCTTCTTCTTAAGATGACCCTTTGGATTTACTTGTGGGATTCACCTTTGATGAGGAATGACACTCCTCTTTGATTCTATTATTTCATTGGTATTTTTGACCTCTCTTCAACCTTTTCCTAAAGTTTACACTTACTTTTTGGTTGAGTTTTTATTTATAATTCTTTCTACATTAGAGTACTTTAGAGATCCTCCACAAGGAGAATGATTTGGATTAAAAAATGGAGTTCTATCTAACTCCTTCTCTCCTAATCTCTCCTTTATTATTTTTAAAAATATTAGATGATTTCATATGGATGCACAAGAAAGAATAAAATAATATATGCCTCTCATTAAATGGCTTAGATAAATCAAGATGAATTTGAAAATATTTCAAATGGAGTGATCTAGTGATCCTAATTTTTTATCAAAATCAATCTTATAATCTCTTTAATCTTATACCAATTTTTCTAGAATCCAAATTCAAAATTATTTTATTTGATTTAACTATAATAGTAAAAGCCATTATTTAGACAATATTTAAGACTAACATTGACTCTTATATTTAAGGAGTCTAATATATTAAACTCCAACACAATAAAAACTAATTATATTTTATGGATGCTATGTCCTTTAATTATTTCATCATCGTAATAATATTAATATAATCTACATGACTGGTGTAACAACATAACAAACCACTTACAATAATAAATTAAAGAAAGAATAAATTATATATTATAACATCCAATGTGGCATATAAGCCATGGTTTATTCCATACCACCCCCCACATGCCATAACATTGATCCACATGGCACTTCTAGACTACTAAAGCCAAGACCCTTGTCATATTTATTGTTTACCAACTAGACTACTAATGGTTATCCAAATAGGTTTGCATCCTAACCACACTATTTAGCTCCTCTGGATCAAAGTGTTAATAACATGGTCATATGGAATATCACTGACTAATTTTCTACTCACCTTGCACAAAGATTACTACCCTTCAAGAAAATGACTTTTGCAATAACAAAGTTTTGTATAGATGATAAAGTTTTGAAAATTCACTATGACCACCTAAAAAATAAAAAAAATTGAAACAAATTTATACATGTTTATAAAATTAAAAAATACAATATTAAATTATTTTAAGCCTCATTCAACCTCGTGATATGTGCCATAAAATTTATTGAAATTTGACTATTTTTCTAAAGGATTAAAGACAAAAGATTAGTTTTGACTTCAAAAATTCATTCAAATAAAACTATGGAACCTAAAATAATTATGAGAAAGGGTGAAAAATTATGGTATAATGTACTAAAATATAAAAATAATTTTGTAAGATTTTAGTAAGTTCTGATTATAGAAAAAAATATGGAAATAAAATTATCCCTTTAAGGCCTACTATATTATTAGTAAAAATACAACTATATTGTTGAGCACTTAAATAGAAATATTATAGTTTTTATTTGTACTATATTTTTACTAGAAATAAAATGCTATATAAATTAAATTTATGATTCGAATATTTCATTGAAATAATTAAATCTAAAAATTAAAATTTATATATCTTTAAAGAAGGGTACAAACTAAAAAAAAATCATTTTCATGACTTCCAATAGCTAACTAAAATTACATAAAAAATAATAAGAAAACAATGAGATATAGTCTCAAACTCCATGTTCCAAATCAATAAATGATACCAAATAAATGATGAGTTCACCTCCCATCCATTTTCCATGATTAGGTAGTTTTCATAGGCACCTCCAAGCCAAGAAATCTTAATTTGAAGCATTGCATGACCAAAAACAATTTTAAAAAGGCAAGGGCATGTCCTAATTAAAGGAAAGGGTGTAGGATACAATAAAATACACATACATACTATCCAATTAAGGGAAACCCCACTCTTTTTTCAAGCTATCAGAGCATAGCTAAAACTCATAAATAACACAAGAAGGTTTCTTTACAAGCTCACCCAATACTAGTGATTAAACAATAGCCAACTTTCTTTGTGACACATAATCATTCCAATTTAATTACCATAATTATGGGTGTTTAATTTATCCAAACCATACATTTAAGAACCAATTTCATGGATATGATCCAACATATATACAAAGGTTGGGTCTAAGTGGTATCAAGACTTACAACTCTCAAAAAAATACATCATGAGGCAACCACAAAATTGTTTCTAACACACTCACAAAACTCCTTAGAAAGGGTAATACAATACATGTTAAAAATTCCTAAATTCTTCCATCAATCAAAAAGGTTGCGAGACAAAAAATGGCATCATGACAAATATAATATTATTTCCATCAAATGAAGAAGACATGAATAAATATAATTTAATTTAAACAAAACATGGGAGGATTTCATGACTAGGATCCTACCTTATGTTGACAAACTAAAAAAACATAACCATTCATGATATACCCTCAAACTTAAATAGTTAATTCACAAAACCAAAGTTAAATTATTGTAGTGAAATAAGAGCTAAGGGATTAAAAACTAAGGATGGAAGGAAAACAATAAAAACAAGAAATAAAAAGTTCCTCATAAGTGGATAAATCTCATACTTATAGAACATATTCCCAAAAATTTTACCCAATTAAAACTTTTCATTTTTCACTCTCCTCCCAAGACTTGCACTTCAAGTATTCCTCACCCATTAATCTCCATTACAAATAATAAATATCTCTTACAAGTCACATGAGCACAATGCTCATTTTACACTTTATTTACATCTCTTACACTTTATTCAATTTCTCTTCAACCAATGAATTTAAGAGGGTATAAGGACACTCAAAATTCAATAAGTTACCAAGGATATTATCCCTAACCCATATACCAATATCATAGGCCCAATTAATCACTTAGGAAAGCCAAAACTTGTCAAACACCCCTCCATAAATGGCCCTTCTTAAAATCCTTATTTTTAAAAATGGATATTCATTAATGAACCTAAAAAATATATATAAAAATTCATGTATAATACAAGTCAAAGGAAAAATGGGAAGAGGTTGGAAATAAGAATAAATAGATTAAAAATTTATACAATTCCAAATTACCAAGTTCATTACATGACTAGGTAAAATAACATACAATTTTATACCCTATGGGAAAATAATGGTTAATATATGGTCTGTGTAGTTCATGTTGTCTCTTTATTACCTATGCACTCAATCACCCACATCAAAACATTCTTAGCCTATGATAGTTTAAGCAATTGAATTAAATATATTTTAGGTGTATATATATATATATATATTCTAACAAGAATATATATAAACATTTTATGGATCATAATATCTTAACATCTCATATGAATAAATTCTAAATGTCTAAACATCCATTTTCTTAAACAACATGATATCAATGTAATAATAAATGAAATGTAATTAAATATGAAATTTATAAATTTCAAATTACATTCATTGATGCTCAATGGTCTTGGCATTAATCATAGTGACTCCAATATATGGCTCCCACATTTCATCTTGGGGTTACAATATCAATGCGATAATAGTTACATGAGTTAGTACAATAGATATTTAATTACACTCAAAAACCTTGACATTACTCCCTATTCATGAGGTTTTGGGATTTTTTATTCCCATCCCATGGCCCTACGTTAGTTATGAAATTTTTTGGCATAATCACCCATATTATCTATGTTATTAAATAATGAAGGATAATCACATAGTTTACTCACTTTTAGGTGTAATTCATTGTTGCTCTTAAGTTTTAATTTTTAATACTAGTTCATATTTATAATTTCATTTTCATGGACATTAACTAATAAATATTCATTATAAGTTTACTTGGAGTAATCTTCACATTAATATCCTTATCCCAAAGACAAAGTGTGTTACCCACACTCAAGTGCATTTCTTTATCCTTTTACTCTATTATTTATGTTGTATTTCAATACTATAATAAAATGAAGCCATTTATAGATTATAAAATTTGGTATTAGATACTTGGAAATGTAATTTTGACATTATTTTATCTTACATGAATTTTTCATAATTATATGTATCTTATTCATCATTATCTCACATCTAGATACTCTCCATGGGTCTATTCATCTCTAGTTGTTCTCACTCACCTATATGAATTCCCCTAATATGTGACAAACTAGTAAATTATCATAATCAGACATAAAAAAATCATCAAATCAATAGTCCTATCTCCTAGATGAAAATGTTAGACTTATATGGTACCATGCAAACCTAATGGTTTCATCCCATGCCCATTAATGGTCACATTTCAAATTCAAATCATTCCTATGTGTTGGACCATCCATATATCATGTCATTGGCATGATAAATTACTAAATAGTCTCATATAAATATAAAATAGTGTAATCTTATTAATTATCTATCAAAATCTATCAATCATACTCTATCACTTACTTATTCAAAGGCACTACCCTTTTCTCACCAATTTACTAATCAGTCACAAGTAGTAAGTCTTATTTAAGTGTAAAGTACCTCAATCCTAGTCCAAAATTTTCTTTTTCAAGTATTAAAAAATAGATTACAAGTTGCATACATTCAAGGATCAATATAATAAAAATTTACCTAATGGGTAAAACTACATGAAGTTTGAATTCCCTATTTAAAAAATTGGGTATGTAGATAGCACTCAACCATTCAATGGGGAGTGGTTAGGGTTATCTCAAATCACCTTTATTCCTATTTTGAAATCTATAACCTATTTTTGAAAGTAGATTGAGGGATTTAAGGGAAGTAAATATAATTCTAGGTATTATGCACATAGTTAGACTTCAGGATCACACACATAAACATATTATAAGAAGTCATATTGGCCTATTATAAAATAAAGAATACATATTTACATAGATGAAACCTTAAAACTTATATGATAGTGATGGATGATAGAGACCAGAGACTAAAAGTATCACCTAGGTGAGATTAGACTTTATCTCCTTATCTAAATGACTTAAAAATGAGTTTTGTTCCTTCCCTATCACACATACACAATCTTAGTCCTATAAAAAATAGAATAATGATAATTATCTTATCCTCTTTGGTACTTATCATATTTAGTTATTACAATTGAAAAATTATCTTCACTCATTTACATTCAAATTTATGCTTCACAATAATACATAATAATATAATTTAATACATTAGTTTTTATCTTGTTAGGGTTAGCATTAATCTAAATAAGATAAAATAGGTTGAAAAATTTATGCAACCATGTTATTTTGGAAAAAACATTATACCCATATTTATTGTTGTATACACATTTTATAATTATATAGCACCTCAGTATTGTATACTTAGAAAATATATATCATGTATGTACATTCAACTTCTAAACCTTTCTTTTTGATAAAAGGATTACATACAATATCTCTTTGTGCATAGTTTCTTATCTCTTAGTCAAACCAATGTCATTTTGATGACTCATGTCTTCTATCTTGCCCAAAATTTGATAAAACTAATATTCCATCTCTAAAATTTTTTTACCTACACCTATTTTTAACTTGCCTAGACACTTGTGTCCTAGTCAGATGCCTATGTTAATGTAAGTGTATTATTTTAATGCAAGCATCCAATTTCCTAAAGTCATTTAATTTTCAAATGAAACATATTCCTATGGTCAATATAAGTGATTTAATGTGAGATATTATCCAAATGTATTGGTATAAATATAATATCAACCCTCATTCATTCCTCACCTAAAAACACCTAGAAACTCACAAGGAAACTTACCAAAAGCATTATATCAATCAGTCAAGTGAGAAAATGCTTCCCTACTATCTCTTGTTTCCATACTCATCATAGGAAAAACATATCTTTAGGTTTAAAGTACTAAAATAGCAACCTAAGATCTATATTTTAAAAGTTACAAGATGATTCATTATTTTACTTTATTAGGACACATTGCATGATTCACATAAAAACTAACACGTAAAGGAAAAATACATAAGTTTGAGGCTCTCTTTAGAGTATGAATTATGTAGATAATTATCATTGAGAGAGAGGTATTTCAAGAAGCTTAACATGTGCCCACTAACCCATTTTCCACATAGACACTATAAATATGAATAACTAGGGTTTTTCTATTTGACAAGGAATGGAAATCCATAACCTAGAATTTAATGTACTAGAGTGAATGAAGGTGATAGAGAACCCAAAAGCATCCAAGTGGTTTCATCTAGTTTTAATAGGTATTTCATACTAGACACTTGCATTTAAGTCAGATAATAGCATTGATGCAACCATCCCAGGTCAACATAAGTGTCTTTTACTATAGACTTATAATTTATAGAATTAGGTGACTTTAATAAAGTTTAGATCCAATCCATTTTCTACCTATTCTAGGTCTAGATCTATATTAACATCAAAACTAGTTAAGTGTCTTATTCATTATCATTGCAATATCTAACATAGATATACTTTATATTTTTTACATCTCAACATAATAAATTCAATATATGTTTTATCTTAGTTTCACAAATAATTGGCTTGATTTAGAGACATTTTATTATCTTTTTCCCCCTAGGCTATCTCTACCCATTTACCCCTAGATTCCCCACATCTACATTTTAGAGTTAAACATTTGTTGAACACACAATTTCATCCACAAAAACATAGATATTGATCTAGGTTTTCTTGATTGTATATTTTTTATTTAACAAGATTTTATAAGTAAAAATCATATTTTATTTTCTATAAATATGTTCAATATGTATGCATGTGTAGTTCATTTTATGTTATAATTTATAATTTTAGTGACAATTTTATATTTTACTATGTTAATCTAACGTACCATCCAAATAAATAATTATATCTTATCAATATGATAAGATAACTTTAAATTAAAAAACACTTAATCTCTTTTCATAATTCCTTTTGCAATACTATAGATTCAATATCTAGATTCCAATGTGCATGCTCAAAACCATTTGTTCCACCACACCCATTATTCACTCATATATTATATTGGATTATATGATACATGTTGTCCTTACTTGAAAAGGTAAAGGTATTCAACCTAATCCAACACCTATTAATATATAAAAAGTGCCTCCTAAGCTAAAAATTATGATCAAATCTAAGGGATATGACCTTGTTGACCAATTAATTAATAACATGATAATATTTCCATCCTTGAACTTCTAAATAAATATAATATTTATAAGGATATCCTATATTAATCATTGCATGAAACCCAAGTTTTGAGTGATATTGATCCAACTTACTCTATAGATATCATGTAATATCTCAAAAAAATGTAAAACTAATCACCTTTAATCTAGTAGATTTATCATCTAAAGTTGTTATTGACCAAGATTTACCTTTTTTCATACAAGTAACTATGCATAATAAGGGTATCAAAATGGTTTTAGTTGATAATGGATCAAGATTAAACATTTGTAGCAAAAAATTTCTAACTACCATGGGTATTAGCACCAAAATTATGCTAAAATCAATGATACATATCAAGGGATTTAATAATTCACATAGCCCTCTAATTGGACAAATAAATTTGGATATAACACTGGGGCCAAAAATAGTTTCAACCACCATTAAGGTAATGTCTCAATCATTACACTATAATTTACTTTTGGTTAGACCTTGGATACACACAATGGATGTCATCCCATCTATTTACATCGATGTGTAAAATTAATGCATGATGAGACCTTATTGATAATGCCTACTAATGATGATTCCTTAAAATTATATAAAATGATACATTATGATATAGATGGAATTCCTACATTAGTACTAACTACATAATGCATTCCTCTTGAGAATATCCACACTTATGAAGTGGGTGATTCAAGTACAATAGATCTATTATCTAAAAATATAGATAAGGCACTAAACATTTTAGTTTACATAGATGCACCTCAAGAATAAGAACAAATACCAAATAATCTAGTGATACAAAAATTATAATTACCTCCAATATTTGAGCTTCCTTTATTAATCAACATTAAGAAACAATATGCCCATGTTTCAAATTATTATGATAATGATGATGATCTATCCCAAGATATGATATAAGAGACATTACAAAAAATTAATTTTGATCCACTTGAGCATATTTTTTATAACCTTTTAAACATATAAGTTTTGGTACATATAAGCTAAAATCACCTACAAAGGATATGAAACCAAATCAAGATAAGGGAAAATTTAAAATGGTAGATGAACATGTAAACACTTGTTATTCCATAAACCCCTCTTATATTTATGTATTAAGTTAATCATACAAGGTTCAAAGGCAGATACATCATGTAAATAATGTGGAGGTCTCTCACAAGACTACACACTAGATTTTATAGATCACACCAAATTGGGACACTACAGATACAATACTTTCCATGTTACTTAAACATAACATTATATATTTACCTTTTAATAGATATAAATCAATTAATATAATTATTCCTAAATATGGGTTACCATATTTTAATTATCATAAAATTGGTGGCCATTATATAAATCAATGCAAGGTTTTGAAAAACCAAATTCAAAAATACAAGAATGAAGGATGCATACAAATCATGTTTGAAACATAGCAACAACCCAATAATTTTCAAAAGGAAATGTTGTGTTTTTGAGTTTTACCCTTTGAGGAGGTGTTTTAGGTCTCTTCACTCAATTAACACAATGGGAATTTTATAAGGCTATGAGTGGCCTATAACTAAAGGGAACCTCTAAAAGGGGATGGTTCTATTGATGCTACACCTATATTATCATTACACCTACTCAAATTTTAATGAAAAGGGAAGGAGAAAGCTGAAGATAAAAAAAGGGTGATGTACCAAAATTTAGGTCTCCTCATATGGTCTATGAGTTGATAACAAAGCTAAACAAGGTTTAATCTAATCACACAACTTAAAATAGTTTTGTATCATAATTATTTCAATATGGATGTTACAATAGATACATTAACGAAGAGGGGTAGTAAAGAGGCTTAAAATGAATCAATAATGAGAGCTTCACATAGTTATCATTTTCACAACCACTTAATAAACACCATATGAACACAAAGAGATAATTTACTCACAAAAAGGAAATAATGAAGAGTATAAATGTAAGGAGATTGAACATCAACACTTTTATTTATCAACAATTCACCATGAGTACACTAAGTATGAGATGAAGAAGGAAAAATCAATTTGCAATCACTTATTAAGAAATAAAAAGTATCAATTTTAGTAGGGATTCACCATACTAACTTGGAGGATGCATTTACAAGCCATTAAAGGCCAAATATATATAAAAATAGAGAAGAGAGAGAGGGAAGACATAGAAAAAATCCATCATAACTATTATCTATCATAAAATGAATTACAATACCAAAAAAATGTGGAGAAATAATCCTATGATTTGTATTTAACATGTATTTTCTTGGACTAATTATGATCTCATGAAAGGTTCCATAGAAGTGGTCTTCATCCCCTATGACTAATTCTTCTTCACTTTAAACTACTATTTCATGGTTGGAGGAGTTACAAGTTGTTATCTTGAGACATGGCCTACTTTAACTCCTTGGAATCTTTCTATTCCATCCTTGAATCTTGAAATGCATCTCCTATATTGGTGAGAATGATATTGAATATTTAGACCTTCTCATATTATGCTATTTTTCATTAAGACCTACAATTTCATGTCAATTTTTTTTGATCTGAAGAATGTGATGAAGACCAACCTATCTCTCATACTAGATCTAATATTTGATTGAAGTTTATCATGAAAATATTGTAAAATCCATGTACATATTATATGCAATAAAAAATGCATCATGTATGTAAATAAATCCTAAATTATATGTGATAGATCACACCTACATTTATGATTAGGGGCATACAATTGTTAAGCAAGAGCAAACTAATGTGAGGATCTACTAGACCTAATTATGGGATCACTTGTCATAACACATCATGTGAGGTAGGGTTAAAAATCCTAAAGTCTAACACAATTGCACAACAACCCTAAAAGATTCTTCTAATTTAATATTTTACTCGTCTAATAACAAGAAAAGTAAATCTAATATAGTGCACACCAAAGCTTGTGGCCCAAAGTGGGGGTTAGAAATAAAACAAATAAACAACTAAACTAAACATGTATAAAAGACATATACTCTTATCAATGTATATATAATCCTAATACATGGAAGATAAGAATATAAATGCACTATCTATCTACTCTTACAAAGGAAGAATAAAGCTAAGAATACTTACCTTTGAAGATGAACTTGTCAAGCCTTAATATCCCCCTTAGCCAAGGAGATTTATAAGAGATTATCATGGTATGGAAGGATAACTAAGATAAATAAGCTCTTGGATACACAACCTATCCATGTATCCAAAAGACTTATCTACAAGACAAGATCAGATCTCTAAAGAAAGTATTGGACCCTAAAGCTTTATTCCCCAAGTAGAATGGTCAATAGGTAGATGTTCATTTACACTTTGCTTAATTATTTTATCTTTTCAAATGGTGGTAAATAACCTTATATATAGTAGTATCTTATTCTAAAATCATTCAATTATGTCAGTTGTGCTAGGTCTACCAGGTCAACCTAACACATTTTTTAGCTAACTCACTAAGTCTATGCTAGGTCAGCCAAGAGGACAACAAACTAAAAGAGTGAAAAAGTTCTTAAACTATACTAGGTCAATTAGGTCAACCTAGTTTTTTGAATAGGAAGCTTGAAATGCAATAGGTCAGCCATGGTGGTTGACCTAGTTTGCTAAATATGAAGGGAGATAAAATAAAGAAAAGAGGGATAAAGCATGGAAAATGATAGTAATGATTAGGCAAGAGAAGAATAATCTTAGTGTTAATGTTTTTATGAGGATAATGTGTAGATGGCAAGTGTCAAAAGGAATAACAATCTTATAAAGCACTAATGGTCTACCCACCCCTTTCCTGGTGCACCCTTTAAGGCATGCACTCAGAGACATTGAGACTAGATAGGTTCCTATAAGATAAAAAGTGTTAGTAATCCATAAAATTTTGAAAATATTATGTGTATATAGTTCTTGTATAATATCATATCATCTATGTATGAAATTATCATCTATCTTCAAACACAACATACTAATAAGCGATTTGGAGAGGGTTGTGAATTCCTAAAATAAAAGTTACAAGTAGACTTGGGGACTATATTGAGACCTTATATATATATCATGATATTAACACTAATGATGAATATGTTTTAGGACTTATTATAGGTATTCAATAATATGTTCATTTTGTGATGAGCTTGGAGAATTGATAGAATTTTGTAGGCTTCTTTGAAGGTCTCCAACAACATGTATATTGAACTTCCTATGAACAAGCCATTTTTTATACCTATATTCATTTAAATTGACTTGTAAATGACCTATAAAACCTATAAAGGATGCCATTATGTAATTTTATTGGTGTCATAAAGTTCTTGATACCATTGGTGACATTAAAATTTCTTTCCTAGGCAACCAAGAAGTCAGTATTCACATAGCTTGGTTTAAATACTTGGAATCCTATCACATCATAATGGAAGTTTATTTCAAGGATTTTTTAAGGTCATGGTAACTTTTCCCAATAATATAAAAAATCTTCCAATGGTTAGGAGGTTCAAACCACTTAAACACTATGCAAACTAGTTGAAAATATAGTTTTAGGCCTCTATTCTATGTTTTATCTTCACACAGGCCAAATTATTACTATAAAAGGTGACTAAAATATGTGTAGACATCATCAATGTTATTACAAGTAATTTTGAGGGCATTAATACCAATTAAAATAACATTATTAGTCATCAAGCTCCTTAAGGGTTTCTTGGTAGTTTTAACCTAATTATCTTCTTAGCAATCATTCATAAATATTGTGCCTTTGATGGATTGAAAAATGATATGAAATTGGATATAATATACCATATCATCCTCCCCTAAATTAATTTTTTCCCATGCACTTCCTCAACTAATTTTCAACATGAACAAGATGGCCTTCTTGATTTTGTAGGACTATAGGTGAATGGTTGAGATGACTAGTTTGAGCAAGAAAGCTTCTATATGATTTTTTTTGTTTTAAATGATTCATATTTTATTTATTACTACCATATAAGGTATATAAATATTATTCAAATAATTTGACTCCCTCAAAGTCTGAAATCTTTTTTTGACCCATAGATGGGGTTTCATGATAATTTAGGGGTCTTGACCCTAACTGACATGTTATTTTTGTGTTATCTCAACTGTGTAAGTAATCCACCAAATTTAATAACTTTCCCCAAGATATTAAAAATCTATAAAAATATTATTAAGCTCCCATTCAATACAAAACATTCATTTTATCTTTACATCCCTATGTGCAGGCCTGTATCGTTGATTTTGACTTTAACCCTACTTGTTTGCAATTTATATTGAATGAGGTTAATGCAGGGTTTTAAATTTTTTAAAATGATTTACATAGGTATTTTAGATCATTTAAAACAATTAAAAACCAGTCTCTCTATTTTCTTTCTTTTATATTTAATCTCAAAGGTAGAATTATCATTTTAGGTCTCTATAGGCCTACTAGACCTTCTCCCAAGATCTTGGTTCATCTGATAGTTCATGTTCATATTGATGACTCTAAACAATTCAAAAATATCACATAAGTTCCCTAAAACCATAAATTTCCTTATTTATCTTCATTATCAACACATAAAATCTTGTTTTCCATATTCTTGTAGGTAGGTTTGTATGTGCCTATTTCAGGGTTAAACCATTCCAAAATTGTTTTTTGGACTTATTACCTTGATTTTGATGACCTAAAATAATCTTGGGAATAATTTTAAATCATTTAATATTGTTTAATAAATTATTAAACTGATAAAACCTATAGGACTTGTGAAGAACTTATCATTCTAGAGTGTAATCTTAACACAATCCACCTGTGTATACATAACCACAGTTGTTTCCTCTTTTTCCATTTTGATCATGCATTATAATGAAGGTTTTTTGGGTATTATTGAGGTTAATAATAAATATTTATAATTAAATAATCAATTTAATATATTTACAATGATCACATGTCTATTACTTGCTTTCTTGCACTTAAAACCTTGTTCAAGCACACTAGACTAATGATCTTGAGTACCACCTATAACTTCTATCAAATATGATCATGGAGGTATTTTTAACATATAAAATCATGTTAAAATTTCTTATATAGTTAAATTTGTGTGTCTCAAACCTCAATACATATGTATTATTTATCAAACATTAAATATGCTTGTCTACAAGACTATGTCTCTCTCACTCGAGGATAACATCTTTGGGTCTGTATTAGAAGATCAATTTAGAGATGGATGTGGGATTGGATAAAAAATTAAAGTGGTGTGATTAATTTTAAAAATTTTATATAATTTTTATTTAATTTTTTAGTAAGCCTAAAAACCCTTCAATAACATCAAACAACCACAAAACTATGCATTCTCAAACCCTACAGACCTATACCTAGACATTTCACCATTTTTTGCATTGAATAATAGGATTGATGATGGTGTAATAGATTTTATTATGAATATATTCATTTTTAAACATTATTTACATGTACCTTAAATCACCTTGACGTTGGAAACACTTCATAACTTTCTACCACCGTACTTGTCATGCCCATAAGATCAAAACAATGAAATTTCTTGCTAATACCAACATTATCCTTGAAAATTTGGGTTGATTTTGGTGTTTAATAGGTAATAATAACCTAAATATATAATTATAAAAAAAATTAATGCATTAAAAAATAATATACCTACCATTTCAAGGAGAAAACCATGATAGTAGGGTTGAGGAGGGTTTTAGGTGCACTAAACTTATTAACGATGATTCATAAAGATCTACCTCCTAATCCTATAAATATTTCCACTAATTTTAAGGGAATAAGGGTGATCAACATCACCTAATGTAATTTGGTATAAAAAATCTCCTCCTCTATGAAACAAACTTATGAAAATGACCTTCTTGTGGAAGCCAATGAATCGATGGAGAAGTTGAGTCAATTTATGCCTTTAATGGACCTATAACTTCAATAATAATATTGTTTTGAGATTGAATAGGATGGATAAGGAATTATAGAGTATTATAAGTTGATATTTATTTTTAAACCCTTTCTATGAGGCCTTCGTATGCCCTTCTTCATCAAGAAAACTTGCTTATCCTTCCAAAATACGCTATTAGAGTTGTGAACTAGGTGGCCATTATTTCATATTTTATTGTATAGTGGTGGTGTAATGTACCAACATATATTAATCTTATTTTCCTTAATATCACTACATTAATTGATTTTTATGGATATTATAATGATGCGTGAGGTAGTTTCAAATGTGATTTAATATTGGAAAATGAGTATTGTAACATTTTGACCAAGATGTATTGGAAAGAAAGATATGATATGCTATTCAAAAAGTGCCATATGACCTAAAAGACCATTTTTTACCTCTATACATGATATTATACCTTCATATTTTATGTTTCCTCAAGGATCTACATTAAAAAATTACAACAAGTAATATAAGACAAAGTAATAAGAACCTTAATCTATTTAAAAGTATATTAACTTGTCGAAAGGCTTAAAATGGCAATTTTTCCATCTTAATTATCTATAATTTTAGGTATACCTTTCCATCTTGGATCATCATACTTTCTTAAATTTCCACCACATTATTTTCTTCACCATGGATTAATTCTACCTTGAATTTCATAAACAAACCTTAATCTTTCCAAAGTTACATTAAACTTTATTAAACTACATTGAAAAAAACCACTTCAAAGATCATGGTATGAAACTAATGACAAAAAATACACACATGGACTATAACATCCCAATATGACCCTATTTATACCTTGAGATGACATACACCACTAAATTATAGAATTAGGACATGATTCTCAACAAAGCCATCTCAAGGTTAGAAGACTATGTTACCTAGTTTTGAACAATCCTTGGTTATGGGTGATCAATTATCTAACATTTTTGGTGATCTCTTAGGGTGGTTTGCCTACTAAACATATATAATAGTGGCCATAAATAACCCATTGGTTATATAGTCACTAAACATTACTTTTTTATGACACAAATCTAAACGTGAACATGACATTGATTTTTGAAACACATTAAAAACTAAAAGTACCTTCAAAACATAAATAAAACAAGAGATACACAACATGACAAGGAACACACTCAATAAAGTAAACATGTGATAGAAGTACTTATATAAATAAAATCTTATTCAATTATGTACAAGAGGAGAAAATATGACCTCAATAAAAATGTTTGAGGTGTATCCCATTGACTAGGATATGTACTTCTTATCTGTTTAGATTTGAGACCTAAAAAGCATTATGTCACTTGAAATGAGTACTAACATAGGGCCGACTCCATAAAGTGTCAAAATTTTCTTGGTTGTATATTCATCCCATTTGATCACAAGGTCACATTCTTAAAAACCTCTTGAAATAACTTTCTTATCAAATTATCTCTTGGTTTGAGCTTGATGGGGTTCCATAGTATGCATGGCATGATATTTTATTTCTTCTAACTCCATCAACTCAAATAATCTCATCTCCATGACAACATTATCTAACATCTCAAGCTAATTTTTAAGATCTAGAGCTATTAACTCAGGAAAAATGGGTAGCTTAGCTTATTTTTCATAGACAAGCATGCATGGTGAGTTGTCAATGGATCTTTTAGGAGTGATCCTATCAATACTTAAGGCTATTTTCAACTTTGTGTTCCATGTTCTCTAATTTTACTCCATATTCCTCTTGATTACTTTAATGATATTCTTGTTTTTATAATCTACTAATCCATTTCCTTAATGATAGTAGTTAGAGGATGTATTTAGGCAAATTCCATGTTTCACAGTCACTCACTTATCCTAGTACTAAGGAAAGCCATTGCATTATCTAAAATAAGTGTAGAAGGTACCCCAAATATGGTTACTATACCTTCATATAAATCTATCACATTGGTTTCATTATCCTCTTTGAGAGCTAAGACCTCTATCCATCTAATAAAATAATCAGTTTCAATCAATACCCATTTATGACCATCACTTAAAAGAGGATTGATCATACCTATGGAATCCAATCCCCACTGCATGAAAGGTTGGTATAATTGAATGGTATGGATAGGGAGGGATGTAATATTTTGTTTTAATATGAATAAGGAACACTTTTGACACTTTATCACCCATCCATATTAATATTTGAATAATTTAGGACAATAATAACCATATCTAATCACTTTTACTACTATAGTTATGGGTGCAAAGTGATCACCTGATGATCCATCATGAAATTATGCCAATAAATTCTCAATATGGTCAACCTATACACACCTTAGGAACCATAAATTAAATTTGTTTATAAATAGTATTCCATATACCAAGACATATAGAATTGATTGTAATATGAAATGTCTATTTTTAGCCTTGTCTAGGCCTAATGGACACTCACCTGTTTAGACAAATTTGACTATGTCTTGTGTCCAACTCATGATAGATGACGATGTAATTATTTTAGGATCATATTGCAGTGTTAGTAAAATAACATTTTGTTCTTTCAATTATGAATCTAAGTGATCAAATAGCCCCTTATTCTCACTAACTTGGCAACCTTGATATCAACATCATATTCTATGACTTTGGTGATCCAACCAATCCTTTTTTCATTTAAATCCCTAATCAAAAGGAAGACTTTGATGATTAGATGAGACACCATCACATTTAATTTTTTTTAGAGAGCATATGTTTGAATTTTTTTAAGGCTTCTTATAATAATAAGCACTTGTTTCTCTATAAAAGTGTTTCTTAGCTCATAGTCTTCTAATCTTTGGCTAAATAAAGTAATGGGATGTTCAATACCCTCTTCATTTGATTGTGTCAAATGGATGAGATGAATTAATAATTTCCTAAATCATAAAAGGTGAATTTCTTCTTGAATTCAAGATTTTTAAATGTTGGATCTGAAGCTATATCTAGTTTGATAACACCAAAACTATATCTTCCTTCTCTAGTCTAACTAAAGGCCAAATTTCAACATGGATGTTAGAAGATTGAAAATATTATAAACATTATATATTAATATCCTAATGAAATTAATTTTCCCAAATAAAATTTTCATCCCTTTCTTATTCTTAGGTAACTATAAAGACAAGATAACACTTACTCTCTTTAGATATACAGAGAAACATTTAGTAGAGACAATATGGCCCAAGAATTTTCTTTCATGGACTATAAATACACATTTTTTAGGATTAAGAAAGATTAAAAACTATCTACATATATTAAAAATCTACCTAATATGAATTAAATGATCACTTACATCCTTGTATAACACTATGATATAATCAAGACAAACCAACACTATATCATTCATTATACCTAAGAAATCCATGTCCATAGCTCTTTAGAACATAACTACAACATTGGACAAACAAAAAGGCATTTTAATATATGCATATGTGTCCCATTTTATCTTTAATCTTGTCTTATATTAGTCTTCTTCTTACACCAAAATTTGATTATATCATGAATATCCATCAAGGAGAGAGAAAAATTTAAAACCTGATACCACTTGCAAGATTTAATCCATAGAAGACAAAGGATAATTATATATCAATGAAACTATAATTAAGTCCTTAAAATATACACACAATATTATCTCTCCATTATTTTTCCTTACAGGGACTAGATTGAAAATCCAAGATGAGTTTTTGATAGGAATGATGATGCTAGATTCTATCAACCTAGATTTTATCATTAGGGGTTCAATTTTTGGATTGATAGGACTTTTAATTTACCTTATTAGTTTAACATACAAATCTAGTTATATAAAAAATTGAGTTAGGCTAGGGTCAAATCCTTTTAAATCACTATACTCCCAAGATAACACATCAACAAACTCATTTCATAACTTAATGAATGTAAGTCTCTCTTCCTTGTTGCATACTTTTCCAAGTGCTAGAAGTTTATATTTGAGCATAATTACCCTCTCATAATTATTTTTCTTGGTATATATGCTTATTTTTTCTTTATTCATTTGATCATCATCATTGAAGATAATTTCAAGTGTCATTAGACTTATATTTACTCCATGGAAGACAAAGGATAATTATTGAAACTCTAATTAAGTCCTTAAGATATACACACAATATTATCTATCCATTCTTCTTCCTTACAAGGACTAGATTGAAAACCCAAGATGAGTTTTTGATAAGAAAGATGATGCTAGATTATATCAACTTAGATTTTATATATAGGGGATAAATTTTTGGATTGATAGGACTTTTACTTTACCTTACTAGTTTAACATACATGTCTAGTTATATAGGGCATTGATTTAGGATAGGGTCAATTCCTTTTAAATCACTATACTCCCAAGCTAACACATCGAAAAAATATTTTCATAACTTAATGAATGTAAGTCTCTCTTCCTTTTTGCATACTTTTACAAGTGATAGAAGTTTATCTTTGAACATAATGACCCTCTCATAATTGTCTTTCTTGGTATATATGCTTATTTTTTATTTCTTCATTTGATCATCATAATTGAAGATACTTTAAAGTGTCATTAGGCATTTAGGAATATCATTTGACCTTAATTTCATAATTTGATAATTATGTTGCTACTATAATGTGGACTTATTTATTAAATATAACTTAGCCTATTATTGGATAAAGCATACCATTTTTTTTAACTATTAAATACTTTCCAATTAACATCATTATCCATAATGGAAGGTCTCACTACTACCTTGACATGAGGTTGGCATCTTGAGTTCTTTACATCACTAGGGATATCAAATTGAGATCTAACTATAGATAATCTATCAACATGCTTATTTTCTTCTCTTAGAATGGATTATATGTTGAATGCCTCAAAATATTGTATAATATCCCACACCCTATGTTTATAATAATTTATTAATGAGTTATTAGTCATATGTTAACCTTTCACTTGGTGAACAATAAACTCACTATCACCAAATAATATTAGACACTTCACTCTTCTTTTCCTAGCCCATTAAGGGCAAAGCACAAGTGCCTCATAATATTATACATTAAAATTATATCTTAATTGAAATTTTAAAGTGGTATAATACCTTTATTTAGGAGACACCAACATTGCACCAATTTTTCTCCTTGATCCATCAAATAATAACTACCATAAAACATCCATGGGTTCATTGGGTTTGACTAATTATGGAATGAAATAACCTTCATCATGTAAGAAATACACTCCTAGGCCTACCTCTTGCATTTAATTATATATATAATGTTCATAGTTTTAAACTTCCTACTCATCAATAAAAAGGTCATGTATGCCTTCAAGAGAAATAATTGGTTCTTGGTCAACATGGAGATCTCTTTAATCAAGAATAATGAAATTTACATTAGATACCTTAGGAACACAAAGTTATATATAAATATTTTAAATTGGTTATAATTATGTCTTAAGTGATATATATATATATATATATATATATATAAAATCCTAAAAACCATGTAAGACCAATCTAATGACAAATATCTCCTAATTTTAGATGTGAACTCCTTAGATAAACATAGGGCAAAGTGGGGTGGTATGTCTATCACAAAAACATCTTGTGGAATTAAAAAAGTGGGGCATGAATGTAAATTAAAATTAAAAACTCTAATAATACCTATAGTCCTAGTGGTTGTATCATCTAATTATAACACTTATTTGGTGATTGGTTCATACTTTAGGCCTAGCTTATCAGCAACTTTTTTAGGCATTACAGACATATTAGCACTACTATCCATCATGAAATTATGAACCAAAGACTAAAATATTATGAAAGATAGATATAAAAGAGGAGGATTATCATTATTGGATTTTTTTCCTCCTTTGTGTTGAGTGTCATTCATGAGGACTGTTATCTATTTCAATATTAATCTAGCTACAATTTGAGATTGGATAGCTCTTATTAAAGTAGATATTTTTATTAAGTAATGGATAATGTATCCCACATGATAATTTTCACATGTTCATTCTTTATTTGATCAATAATATTGATATAATAAATTCTAACCTTTGGCTATCCTTTAGGAGTGACAACATTATCTTGAGCTTGTGAAGATTGAGGCAAGTGAATACTTCTTACATTCTAATTTTTCAAAACTTACTTCACTTTAGGGGATGAATTAGGCCTATTATCAACTTGATACACTTGATAATATGGAATAGGTACTTGAATTAATTACTTATTACCTTCTATTGTTATTTTCTTAGCCCTTGTGTTAGCTGTCATAGGAGTATCAAAGTTACTCATAACTCCAAATGGATTCATAACACAATAGTCTCTTTATTGAAAATTTACAAATGTGGAATAATGTTGAACTTACACTTAATTAATATCTCCTTATGGTGGCATATAAACTTATGGATTTTTATAAGCTTTCATCCTTGATAAACTTGAACATTTTGAGAAGTTTGAGCATTTTACACCATGAGAGCTTGATTGGACATACCATAGAGCTAATCATAAAGAAGACACCATGATTGATATTGGACTAGGTTGTTTTGAGATGTAATAATAACATTTTAAGAGTTATAAACATTTTAGCTATTGTAAGGCCTAACATTGGTGATTTGTCCTTGACCTTGATAATTTCTTTAGAAAGGAGGTCTATTGGCCTAATTGAACTGGTTATGGGGCTACCAAGGCCTATAGTTCTGAGCTTGTTACCTCTTGATGTTCAAAATTTCATTTATAATTTTTTTTAGGATATTATTGAATTCATGTAAGTCATTAAGAGGATTAGAGGTAGCTTTTTCTTGACTATTTGGTGAATAAATAAGAGCCAATGTGGGCAATGCAAGTGAAGTAAAAAAAAATAGAAGGCTAAAATTTTAGAAAAAAATCCATAAGAGGCTTTGGATCAATATTAAAAACTTGGATAAGATAATTTTTATCCCTTATTGCTACTTCATATGTATCAGGCAATGCATTTCCTCTTATTGATTGAATCATTACTATTATATCACTATTTAAGGCCCTTAAATAGTACAAGAAAGCATAGTTTTTATTAGGTTTGATAATGGTTTGGATCCTGTCCCAAGTATTTTGGAACCTATAGTTGAAATAAACCATGAATTATGGAGGATCTCTCTTTATGGTAGTTAATTTCTCTACCAATAACAAATGATCACATTTATCTTCAAAATGTTTACATAATTGTTATCCTAACTCATCCCAAATGTTAACAGAATTAGGCTTGAAACCTCTATACCATTGAATATCCTTCCCTTTGAATGAAGTGGCTAATAATATGATTACTAAATTCTCTTCTATCACATGCTACATAAAACAAATGTTAGCAATATATCTTATGTTTTCAATGGGAGTACTAGACTCTTCTCCAGTGTAGTGTGTGATACTTTTAAGGGAAAAAACATATATATCATCATATTTATCTATGAGTATAAGGATAACATAATTGAAAGGAAAAAACTATTGATTTCTAGGCACTACCATCTTGAAAAATAAGGGTATATAAAACTTTTCTATATATATTTTTTCAACAAAAATAAAAGACCTTTTTGGATACGGGTGTGTAGTATCAAATATCATTTTCTTAGTTGAATGATAAGGTAATTATACAAACTCAAAAGGAGTACCTTTAATATAATATATTATAATTACCTTTAGTATAAAAAATAGACACTAGTCTTGTAATCAGGATGCTTGAAATCTTGTTGGAGTTACTAGATGTTGAATGTAGATGTTATGATAGTTGCAATTATGTCAAGACCAACACCAATATTGATTAATCTTCTTACATTTGGGTCTCATCAAGTGTGATAAAAACTATTGTCATTATGATTTTCATACTTTCAAATGGTTTTTTAGGTCTCTTAACTCAATTTACACAATGAGAACTCTCTAAGGATGTGGGTGGCCTATAACTAAAGAGAACATCCAAAGTGGGTTGGTTCCCTTGATACTACACCAATATTATCACTACACTTACTCAAATTTCAATGAAAAGGGAAAGAGAAAGCTAAAATAAAAACAAAAAAGTTTGATGCACCAAAATTTAGGTCTCCTCCTATGGTCTATGAGTTTATAACAAAGATAAATAAGGATGAATCTAATCATAACTTCAAATAGTTATCTGTAATAAGTATTTCAATAAGGATATTATAGATGATACACCAACTAAGAGGGGTAGTCAAGAGGATTAAAATGAATAATTAATGAGAGTTTACCACACTTGAGTTTTAATAAACACTTAATACACACCATATGACATGAAAAAATATAAATTACTCATAAATAGGCAATAATGAAGAAGACAAATGCAAGGAGATTGAAAATCAACACTTTTAATCATCAACAATCCACCCTAAGTACACTAAGTATGAGGTGAAGGAAAAATTAATTTAAATTCACTTAAAAATAAAAAAAAAGTATCAATTTTATAAAGGATTCACTATATTAACTTGGATGATTCATTTAAAATACATTAAAGTCCAAGTATATAGAATAAAGGAGAAGAGAGAGAGAGGGAGGACATAGAATAAATCCATCATGACTATTATCTATAATAAAACTAATTACAATACCAAAATAAGGAAGAGATATAGTCCTATCAGTTATATTCAAAATGTGTTGGCTTGGATTTATGATGATCTCATGAGAAGTGGAGTAGAAGTGTCTCTTCATCCCCTATGACTCAT
Organism: Torreya grandis; assembly: GCA_037957365.1. NCBI lineage: Eukaryota > Viridiplantae > Streptophyta > Pinopsida > Cupressales > Taxaceae > Torreya > Torreya grandis. The sequence goes on along the minus strand of JARHVA010002695.1, from coordinate 336,314 downwards.
CCTTCTTCACTTGAAACTACCCTTTCTTGGATGGAGGAGTTACAAGTTGTTATCTTAACACATGGCCTACTTGAACTGCTTATAATATTTATATGAAATAATTTACTCTTGAAATGCATCTCCTATCATGGTGAGACTAATATTCAAGATTTAGACCTCTTTATACTATGCTCTTTTTCATTAGGACTTGAAATTTCATGTCAAAGTTGTTTGATCCAAAGAATGTCATGAAGACTAGCTTATCTCTCATACTAGATATAATATTTAATTAAAGGTTGTCATGAAAATATTTTAAAATCCATGAATTTCATTTATAAGATAATTTTATCTTTGTCTTAGCTTATCAACCATATTCAAAAGATTCTTCATAACCTACTAGTAAGAGATTTGGAGAGGGCTATGAATTTTTACAATAGAAGTTCCAAGTAAACTTGAGGAATGTCTTGAGACCTTATCCATATCTCATGATCTCATCACTGAGGATGAATATGTTTTAGGAATTATTATGGGTTTCCAAGAATATTCTAGTTTTGTGATGATCTTGGAGAGTTGATAGAGGATTGTAGGCTTCTTTGAAGGTCTTCAATAACATGTATATTAAACTACCTTTGAATAAGCCTTTTTATTCTACCTATAGTCATTTAAATTGAATTTTTCATGACATTTAAAACCTCTAAATTATGTCATTAGGTAATTTCATGGGTTTCATGAGGTTATTCATACCATTAGTGACCTTTAGAAGGTCTGTAACTTTGATTTTATAAGTAACCAAGAAGGTAGTCTTCACATAGCTTGGTTTAAATAGTTGGAAGACTATCAAATCACCATTAAATTCTATTTCAAGTATTTTTAAATTTCATGTTACCTATACCTAGGAATATAAAGTCTCTTCCAATAGTTAAAGGTTCAAAACCACTTAAACACTATGCAAACTAGTTTAAAATGTAGTTTTAAGCATCTATTATATGTTTTTCTCTTCACATGTGCAACTTATTACTCAGTAAGGTGAATAAAAGATGTGCATAAATCATAAAGGTTATTTTAATTCATTTTTATGGAATTAATAACACTTAAACTAACATTCTTAGTCATCAATCTCCTCAAGGGTTTTTTGGTAGTTTTGAGCTACTTATCTTCTTCACAACCATTCATAAAGATCAAGCCTTTGATGGATTGAAAACTAATGTGAATTTAGAGGTAATATAACCCATCACATTCTCCTAAATTAATTTTGTCCCATTCACTTCCTCATCTAACTTCCAACATGAACAAGATGACTATTTTGAGTAAGAAAGATTTTATATGATTATGTTTTGGTTTTAAATGATTAATATATTATTTATAAATTACATAAAATGTATTTAAACACTCTTTTAAGAATATGACTCCATCAAAGTCTTAAAACTTATTTTGACCCATAGCTAGGGTTTCATGATAATTTAGGCATTTTAAACCTAACTATCATGTTTTTTTGTGTTATCTCACCTATGAAAGGAATACACTCACTATAATATATTTACATAGGATATTAAACATTTATACAAATATTATTAACCTCCAATTTAATACAAAACATGCATTTTCTCTTCACATTCCTATGTGCAGGCTTGTAGCATTGATTTTGATTTTAACTGTGCTTGCTTGAAATATATCTTAGAGGGGGTTAATGCATGGTTTTAAAATTTATAAAATTAAATATTGAGGTATTTTATATAAATTAAATTAATTATAAATAAATACATCTATTGGTTTCTTATATATTGAATCTTAAAAGCAAAATTGTCCTTTTATGTGTCTACATGCCTACAAGACCTTCTTATAGAATCTTGGCTCATCTGATAGTCAATCTTAATATTGAACACTATAAAAAATTTATTCATATCCAATAAGTTACATAATAACATACATTTCCTTATTTATCTTCATGTTTAGCACAAAAAATCATGTTCTCCATATTCTTATAGGTAGGCATGTAACTACCTATTACAGGCCTAAACCATTCCAAACTTATTTTTTGGATTGATTCCCTTGATTTTGATGAAATAAAATGATATTTAGATTAATTTTAAATAATTTAATATTTTTTAATAACTTATTAAAATGAGAAAACCTATAGGACTTGTCAATAACTTATCATTTTAGACTGTAATATTTACACAACCTATCGGTGGATGCATGACTACAACTATTTCTTCTTTTAACATTTTGATCATGCATGATAATGAAAGATTTTTGGGTATAATTCAGGTTAATAATAAATATTTATACTTAAGTAATTAATTTAATACCTTTAAAAATTATCGTAGGTCTATTACCTTCTTTCCTACACTTGAAACCCTATTCAAGCACACTAGACTAAAGATCTTGAGTCTACCACCTGCAACTTCCATCAAGGATGATCTTGGAGGGATTTTAAAATTATTTATTCTTTTTAAAATTTATTACACACTTAAATAAATGTGTATCAAACCTCATATTAAATGGATTAGTCATGAAACATCAAATATGCTTGTCAACAGGACTTTGTTTCTCTCACTTGAGGACTGTATGCTTGGGTCAGTAATAGAAGATCAATTTTTAGATGGATGTGGGCTTGAAGAAACATGGAAAGTGTCGTGAGGAATTTAAAAAAAATTATATAATGTTCTTTTAATTCTTTCATAATCCTAAAAACCCTTCAATACTACTAAATAACAATAAAATAATGTATTATCAAACTCTATAGACATGTACCTAGACATTTCACCATTCTCTACATTGAATATATTATTGAGGATGGTGTAGGAGATTTTATTAGGAATATATTAATTTTTAAAAATTATTTAAACATTATTTATAATCACCTTCAATCTATAAACACTTCACAACCCTGTATAACCCTACATATCATGCCCAAAACAACAAAACAATGACATTTCTTGCTGATACCAAAATGATCATTAAAAATTTGGATTTATTTTAGTGTTTTATAGGTCAATTTACCCTAAATATATACTTATAATTTTTTTTATGAATTCATGAAACACAGACCTACTATTTCAAGGAGAAAACTATGACAACTGGGTTTAGGAGGGTTTTAAAGGCACTAAATTTTTTAATGATGATTCATAAAGCTCTACTTCCTAATCCTAGAATTATTACCATGAATTTGAATAGAATAGGGATGATTAACATCCCCTAATGGAAATCAGTTTGAAACATCGCCTCCTCCATGAAATAAGATTATTAAAATGACATTCCTATGCTTGCTAATGACCCAATGGAGAAGTTGAGTTGGTTGTTGTCTTTCTTGGACCTAAAACTTATATATTTTCATTGTTTTCATATTAAATATTTTGGTTAAGGCATTATAGATACTTATAAGTTTATTTTTAATTTGAAACCCTTTCCATGAGACCTTCACAAGACCTTTTTCATCAAGAAAACTTGTTTATTATGCCAAAATACCCTATTATAGCTAGGAACCAGGTGACCATGGAGTTATTCCTAGCTTTTAAAATGGTGGTGTAATGTACTAAACTATTTTAATCTTATTTTACCTACTATCTCTCCCTTAATTTACTTGTTTGAATGTTATAATGATGAGTGAGGTAATTTTGAATGTGATTTTATGTTAGAAAAGGAGTATTATGACAACTTGACCAAGATGTAAGGGAAAGAGAGATATGAAATGTTATTTAAAAAGTGTCATATGACCCAAAATACCCTTTTTTACCTCTAGACATGATACTAGACATTCATATTTGATGTTTCCTTAAGGAGTTAAATTACAACATTGAAACAAGAAATAAAAGACAAAATAATGGAAATATTAATCTATCCAAAATTACCTTAACTTCTCCAAAGGATTAAAGTGGTAATGTTTCCATCTTCATTATCTTTTATTTTAGGTCCACCTATCCATTTTGGATCATCGTACTTTCTTAGATGCTCACCACCTCCTTGCCTTCATGATGGATCAAGTCTACCTTGAATTTCACAAATAAATCTTAATCTTTATAGAGTTACCTCAAACTTTCCTAAATTGCATTAAAAAAGACACATTCAAATATAATGGTATGAAAATTATTGGAAAAAATACACACGTGGAATCTAACATCCTAATAGGACCCTATTTATACCTTGAGATGACATACAAAAATAAATTATTGCACCTATATGTGATTATAAACAAGGCTATCTCAAGGTTAGATGACTAAATTACCTAGTTTTGAATGATCCTTGGTTATGGGTGACTTATTAGATAATAGGAAACAATCATTAAAAAAAACCAAAGCATGTGAATCTAACCATTACCAAATATATTGGTGGGTATATTTCTTGTATCTCAAGGTTAATGTAAATAATTGGGAAATAACTTGCAATATTACCACATTACAATAGTTGGGACATAATATCTATGATTTATACCACTCACCAAATTTTCCATAATATCTTGGGTATATCATTTTACCTATTTCAAGTGTCCCAAATGTAGTTGACCTTTCCATATGGGTAATGGACCAACAACCATACTTTAATTTTCACCTTGGATAGGAATGGTTGACTGATATGAAAGCAATTGTTAGTGTTACAAATTAGTTTCTTGTTTTTTAACATGACAACAAGTAACTTTTTATACCATATAATGAATATGGGGGATAGGTACAAATGATTGTTGCTAGTGAGTTATAAGTAGACACAAAATCATTAGCACTTATGGAATATAAATAATTTTGGCAAGCTGGGCCATAATGTAATATCTTGGATCTTGAATATGAAGATTTGTTAGATTAAATAGTTATCAATATTCCATAAATTCCAAAAATACCAAAAAAAACTTCATAAATACAAAAAACATTTTTAGCATTAACATATCATATTAGCTTCTTGGCATATATGTTTTTGGTTTCATGTTGGTAGATGGCATATCAATATTCCTATATACACATGGGTTTCACACATATTTTAATTTTGATACATGCTACATAGATACATGATGTATGCATTTTTGGATGTTGTGTTTTCCATCTACTCACATCACCATGCCATTGGGGGAATCTACCTCTATGGTCATGATATATACCAGTTATATAATGTTATGGTCACTTTACATTATCATGTTTGAGCTCATATATGTACTTACACACATCTTTATGCATGCTTATATCTTTCATAGTGTACTTGATATGCTATGTACTTATTATTTTTTACTAACACATATATCTTAGGACTAGTATGATATGTATATGTTGGTTATTTATGATTTCATTTATGCACCTTGCCTTGATATTATCTTTCATGTTTGAGCATTTGAATATGATCCATTTTTTGTGGCACTCATACCTTTGTTTGACTCTTTGGCATTTGAATATGTCATTGTTTATTGTATGTCAACATTTGAAGATGTCATTTCTTAATCTACATACATTTGACTAAGTCATGTCCCTTCAATTATGTGGCATTTGAACATGCCCCTTATTTTTGGTCTCTTTAGACCATTATCTTTTGATTTCATTTTGAGTGCTTTTATGTGTGTTCTTGATTTATTTTTGAGCTTGTATTGTTACTATCTCCATGATCTAAATCATTTATCTTAGGACTTGGTGTGATTGCATTCTTTGCATTGTAATGATATATATACTTAGACATGCTCCCTCTATATGCTACATGGTCCATTCATAGTTTACATGGTTATATTATCCTTTTAAGGTAAGGTAACTATGAGTTTCTACTTTCCCTCACCTCAAAAAGGGAGACATTAGTGGGGTAATTACATAGAGACATAACTTTCACATTACTTAACATATTCAAATTGTAGTAAGGGCATGTTTTAAAAACAACTTTTCCACATTTGTCATAGTTATAGATTCAATGGGGAATAGTTTTAGAAACATGTTCTCCACACTTATTTAGTATACAACATACCCATATTATAGTGGGGGCATGTTTTTGAAACATGTCCTACACATTAACACTTGCACCAGTTCTTAGATTCAGATTATAGAGGGGGTATGTTTTGGAAACATATTCTCCAAAATTACATTATTTTTTAGTTTTAGATTATAGTGGGGGCATGTTTTAGAAATATTTTATCCACACTTACATAGTTTCAAAATGGTCAAAGTCATAGTTATATGATTTAGATACACATTTATGGTAGAATTATATACATTGGTACCATTTTATACATAGTTTCAACAAGAGACATATATAAGGCACATATGCTATGAAATGTGTGCCTAATATTATAAAATCAAATCAATTTTATATTTCAAACAAATTTAGGGACTGTCATCACCCACCATGTTGGAATTTTATAAACTATATTGAGCCAATGTATTATAGTAGTTGGTTCAAGTTTTGTTATGGTTGAGGTGAATAATCACTTAATATTTCTAATTTTATAGGTTATAATTGATTACATCATCTAAACTCACTAGTTTTATAGTGTGATTTAACTTGGTTCACTCACACTCACAATGTTATAAGTATGATTGAGTAACATAATTGAGCTAATATCAAATTTTGGGTATCAACTCATCTTTTCTCCAAGGTTGGGGGCATGTGTCCTCCAATATATTTTTTAGATATATGTACTTTATAGGTGTTATATTTATCTTAATCTTAGTTTCAATGATTTATAATGATGCATATTTCAAATAAAATTTCCAAAAGGCAAGATGGTTGCATTGATACACATACATACCCTTAAAAATTTCTCTTTTCAATTATTTTATGCTTTAAATTTCAGATTATATGCACTGATTATATGTTGTAACATGATCTTGGTTTCAAGTTAGTCACAAAAAAATCAATCAAGTTTGACTAAAGTAAAGGCAAGGTGTGTTATACACACCCAGGTACACATTTATTCTCCTTTAAACTAACAATTTCATGAATATATTAATGGGGGGATATAGATAATATTTTTGAATTTTATAACATTTCAGTATTATACTTGGAAAATACATATCATGGAAGTACCTTTAGCTTATAGACCTTTCCTACTACCAAAAGGATCACATACACTAACTCTTTATTACTAATTTCTTATCCCTTAGTCTGACCAATGTCATTCTATTGACTTACACCTTCTATCATGCCTAAAATGTTATAAACTTTCTTATCTTCCATATTTTCAAGTTTTGGACCTACACCTATTTTCTAGCTACTTGGACACTTGCATCTTAGTTAGATGCCTACATCAACACAAGTGTCATATTCTAATGAAAGTGTCTAGTACCCTAAATTCATCCAATTTGAAAATGAAATTTATTCTTATGGCCATCCAAATTTATTTAATGCGAGATATTCTCCAAAGGGATTTTATAAATATAATAACAACCTTCATTCATTCCTCACCTAGAAATAACTAGAAACTTACCAAAAGAATTCTATCAAGCACTCAAGTGAACAAAATCTTCCCTACTTTTTCGTATTTTCATATTAATCATAGGGATAACATATTTATATGTCTAAATTACTGAAGGATTAGTCCAAGATATATATTTTATAAGTTACATGCGAGGTCACTATTGTAATTTCTTATCACACATTGCATGATTCACATAAAAGTTAACACATAGGGGAAAACTACATAAGTATGATGTATTCTTAAGAGTATTATATGTGTAGGTAGTGATCATTGATAGAGGGGTATTTTTGGTAGCTTAACACTATGTGCCCACAAACCCATTTTTTCCTTAGGCCTTATGACAATAAAGAATTAGGATTTTTATATTTGATGAGTGACAATCCATGACCCAATTATGAATGCACCATTAGAAGGTGACATAAAAATTATAAGCATATATGTAATCATGTTTAGTTTAAATAGGTATTCCATACTAGACACCTACATCCAATTTAGATAGTAGTGTTGATGCAAATATCCCAGGTCAATACAAGTGTCCATGACTAAAAAGGTACAATTTTAAAAATTAGGTGACTATTTCAAAATCTAGATATAATCCACTTCTACCTATTTTAGGTCCAAATATATATTAGTATCAAAATGAACTAAGTATCATATTTCTTATCATTTTAATATCTATCATAGTTATATTTTATATTTTTAGCATAAATTCAATATATATTTTATCTAAGTTTCATAAATAATTATCCTATTTTAGAGATAGTTTACCATCCTTGTGCCTTAGGTTATATTTACCACTTTAACCCTAAATTTCCCACATCTACATTTAAGGGTTAAATATTTGCATGTTAATCAAAAGGGTGATTGGAAGTACTAGTGGCTTTCTAAGCTCTTGAATTTTGAGCATCAGAACATTGTGAAAATTTTATAACTACTAAAATTAGAGTAAGGTATTCCATGATATCACATAGAATATGTGGAATATTTATGATTATATACCAGATCTATGAAATCTAATTTTTATACCTTTTTAGTTGTTGATATGGGTTTCCTAAAAAATCAAAAAATTTTGAATGCATTCTTTGGATAGAAATTAAAATCCATAGAAAATTTTCTCTCAATTAATGTATGTTGTGTGTGTAGATAATAAAATATGGTCTTTAGTACTTTAAAATTATAATATTGACACACATTCAACACACATGAATTGATCATTCAAAAAAAATTCTAATCCACCATCAAATCACACTTGAATGATATATTATGAGTTAATCCTTTTGATTTTTTATCACACACCTATAAAAACCTCATTGTATATTTAAAACATGATAAATATTAAGTAAAAACATATCTAGACTCTTATTTCAACCTAATTATATACAATCTAGTTCTACCATAAATGACAGTATCATTAAATAATACTAATATGATATGTTCAGTACCAACCTACTCCTAACAATGAATATTTTATAAAATAAAACCAATCCATATGGTCAACCAATTATCATAACATGTTAATGACTTAAGTAATTATTCATTTCAACCTATATAAAAAAAATCAAGGTCTCATTCAAAAGGGACTTTCTAATTATCTATTAGACATATATACACTATTGTAAATTGATAAAATATTCCCTATTCCTACCAATAAAAAACCTATCACTAGAAGCAATCAAAATCCAAGTATAAATCACTTGAAAACCAAGTCAAATCAAGCATGATTAAGTATCGAAATATAAATCATTATCTACATACTTATAGTATAATTTCATAATCACACTAGGTGGGAGAACTTTGTGTGATTGGCTTCTTTGCTTGGAGTATTGGATACATATGAGGTAGTCAATCATCAAGGGTGATGGGGTAAAATCATACCATTAAACTTTCTCACTTTTTTTAGGTTTCTATCCCGCATTAACACACCTAGTGTTTCAAGCTAAAGGAGATTGATTTTTAGAGGTGTATGTATCATCAAGGTTCAAAATGGAAATGAAGATAAATAAAAAATAATCATAAGTAGATGTAAAATCAATATTCCCCACCTCTATTTAGGTTTTTATTGGCTAGCATATCAATATCAACCCATGACTCTAACCTAATCATGTGGAACTAACTTAGTGTAGATGATGAATCAATTAATGTAACTGAATGAACCACATGCATACTTATCTCTATTTTCACTTCTAAAATACATCCATAGTTATACAATTAACCATAAAATCTATGTACCATGATCTATTTAGAATTATTTATATTTACCATATGCTCTTATCAAATTAAAAGAGTTAATCTCAATATTTTACATTTAAATGTATGCTCTAGTACCGTATTTATTGATACAAATTATATCTCAAATTTATCTTAATTAGATTAATCTTGATAATTAATCTAACTTAGGTTAGAACACTATCAAATAAAAGAGAAGTACCAAAATTGGCACTGGAATAATTAAGTTCCTTTAGAGAGAATTATCTCAACATTCATCTTGATTTTTATGTATAGAAAGTAAGGTTGGTTAGAATCCTCATCCATATGAACCACATTATGAGTGATGTCAATTACACCTTTGGTTAATTACTTAGAGAATTTTGTAGTCTAAAAATGTTTTACCCTAATTTTGATTAATGAATGAGAATAATATAATTAAGATAGAAATTTTGAAATGTAATTCAGATCAATAGATATGGCATTCAAACATACATCTAAATTCAAAATATTAATATTTATTTTTATTATTTTACATGTGGCATATGTTAAATACACAAGGTAATAAATAGATCATGATACTTATATTTTTTGGTTGACTATCTTAGTATGACTTTATTCTAGAAGTTGAAATTAAGGATAACTAGGATTGTGGTTTATTTGGTTTTGGAACTAATTTTATATCTACATTAGGTTGGTTTTGAATTATTATAAATTGATATTGACCTATGTGAAACTAGGGAACATTGACTATATATTCACATGTTAATGTCTTTACTTTGTCTAGTTTTTCAATCATAAAACCTGATGATGTGTACAACTCCATAAATTAGCTTCCTTTACCTTGAAACGTTATATGTAATTGTGATTTATATAAACCTAAAATACAGAGCAAAGTATGATGTGATAACCCTAATCACCCCCAAATAATGATTGATTTCTACCTATGTATCCAATACTTCAATGAAGGAAACCAAACCACACATAGTTTTCCCACCTAGTGTGAGTACACATTTGTGATTTTTCACTATATGTATGCATATAATGATGTGGGTTTGGTACCTAATAATATTTTATTTTACTTAGATTTATAGATATTTAGACTTTTCTTTAGATTTATTTATAATTATAAATTTTTGAATAATAATGCATATTTTCTTAGTGTGAAATAATGTATAGATCTATATTAGATAAGTGTCAAATCACTTTTGAATAAGACCATCATTTGTTTTTATATGGATCCAATTGAACAATTTATCATGCCAATAACATGATAGACTAATGGATTAACCATAAATATGGGTTTGATTTTATAATCTAGTGATGATGGGAGTAGGTTGGTATTACCTAGATCACGCCGATATCAATTGAAAATACTAATTATTTTAGTGGAACTAACATATTTACATGTGTACTAAACTAAGAGTCAAGAGATGTTTGTGTAGGATATTTAGTTGGTTTACAATATAAAATGAGGCTCTTGTAGGTATGCAATGTTTCATATAAGTCCATAGATGACTTATATATTTAATTATATTATTTTATATAATATCGCTTAATTTTTATCCATGTAAAATTAAAATGCATGATTGAAAGGGAATGAAAAATGTTCATGTCCCCATGAAGAACATATGTTTGATTTTGTAATTTCACTTGATGTAGAATATAATTCATTATTTAAAGATAATGGACCATGTAAATGATCCCATAACTCATGTATTTAATAAGTTTGAAGTGAAATTACAACCATTTTATATTGAAATGTAAAACTTGTTATTTTTTATGTGTACATAAACTATCATAATAGCCATTGAATCTAAACTGTGTATATGGAGACCTATAATTCCTATTATTATAAATTATTAAGCACATGCCCATACATAAGCACCCAAGTGTGTATGAATATATGATAAAGTGTCTATAATGTAGATGGATATGCATGTAATATACCCCTATAATATGTATCAATGTGCCAATATTTTCCATGTATTAACTATCTGATATTTTAACCACTTTGAATATCTAAAATTTGTACTCTTATATTATTTTATGCTCATGGAGGCTTATGTATCTATGAAAAGCTGAATTTAAAGTCCCCATTTCAATATGAATGATGTATCTTGTAAGTCACTTATCTTAAAAGAAGATTTAAATGTTTCATGTCATGTATAAATATAGAATTATGTAATACCATTTAAACATGTAGATAATATGTCATATATATATATATATATATATATATATATATATATATATATATATATATATATATATATATATATATATATATATATATATATATATATATATATATATATATATATATATATATATATATATATATTCAACCAAGGCATGTATGTAACATATGGAATGCATGATGTTTAAGTGTCATGTATGAATAAATGTATTGATAAAACATGCAATACAAGTGTAACTGAAGAAGACTATGTAGTAACAGTGCATGATAAATATCATGGAACCAATCAATATTAGCAAGATAAATAAGCACACATGTTAGTGTCACACATATGGCCAAGAAACACATAAAATGGGAATAAAATGTCATAATAAAAAATTCCAAGGGTTATATTCAAGGGGACTCAAAAAAGTTTCATACAAGGGACATCAATGATTTTTCATCAAGCAAGTCTAAAGGCCACACACAATAGTTAATCACAAACTATCCTATCATATACAAGAGTAAAAACATAAATGTAACATATAAAAAATAACTTGTTTACATCATCCATATATATAAATTTCACATTAAAATCATATCATACACCACATGTGATGATTAACTATCATGTAAGCAAGCTTCACTTGAAATTTTTTACTTGCACTTGAATATCATGTACCACCATGTAAAAAATAAGTAACTATAAAATCATGTGTAATAAATATAAGTAGCTCAACATGGCACATAGTTAATATACATAAATACCATGTAATAGTGAAACTTGTGGAGCAAGATGCACCCAATATTGACACGGCCATTAGGTAGGGGAATACGAACATATTTATGCCCATGTGTATCTTGTATGTCCTTCATAACACTCATATACTATGAAATAAATGTGTGTATGTAAATAATATGTAATCCACCAACCATTTAATAAATAACATAATAAAATAGTGTAAACTACCAACCATATCATTCTCAATTATTGATTTTATATTTATTGAACATTTGAAAGTTTTTTTATTTTTTGATTATTTGTTTTTTTTTGGTATTTCTTTCATGATATTTTTTTTTCTCATGAATATGAAATTAATTCATCCTCATTTGGATTAAATTTTAAATATCATTGCTTATCCTTTAGATTATGTAATTTTATTTCTTATTGTTAAAATTTTATATTTGTTGTCATCTCTAAAGATTGTGCTCTTTGGTGGTAAGAATCACCGTCATGTCCAATCATGATCATTTTTCCTTCTTGTGATAAAGTGATATATTGATTAAGTGAATCTATAATAAAATGATTTTTTTTTTAACCATAGTTATCCTAATGTGAAATGTTACTTTGTATTTGGGATACCTAAACCATAAATGTGTTTTGACCACTTTTATCCCACATGCTATTAGTAAAATGGTATATCCAAGAAGTCTTGGCCATTATGTGCTATGTTGTAATTTTGTAATTTCATGCCCAAAATAATGTAATTTATTGAAAATAAATATGGTTCATTTTAATTTATCATCAATTAGAACATTTTTTTAGTAAACAACTTACATAAAAATAATAATGGTTAATAAATATTGTTGGGGACACTTTATGGTCACTATCATTACAAATTAAACCTTTATAGGGATTGATGCAAGTTTTACCTATTGGTTGTGTAATAAATTTATAATTAATTCATATTTTAATTTATAAATATGAATTTTTAATGATTCATAATGATCTATGTCATGTCCCATGATTATATTATAACCATAATATTTCTTATCTTCTTGATGTGAAAAACTCCCTATAGTTTGATGTCAAGTATATGGTAATGTGATAATATTATGATCAAGTAGTAGTTGTAATATTTTTATTCATGTACAATGATGATTTTTTTTACTTATAATGGTGTTGGAGTCTTAGAATAAAATATATCCACATTATTTTTCTAAGGCACATTTGCATTTAGTGTTTCATTTTCTTGGTCTGGAATAGTATTGCAACTGCTTTTCATATTTAGGATATAATCATGATCTATCATTATTGTCATTACTTCCCCCCCACAATATTGTGTCTCAATAAGAGTTTCATATTAGTCCTTCTTTGTTATATATGAATCATCTCAATATGTTACAAATCTAAAAAGCGTGAATATAGTATGATATAAGTATTCTTCTAAAGGATTTATTTTTAACTTTTTTTAATCACCTAAAAATGACACTTGAGTGCTAAAAGTTCTACTTGAGATAGCCTATCTCTATCTTATCCATAGACATATCCTAGATATTATTTTCACATTTATCCAACTTTATGTAGGCTAAAAACATCCCTAATCATCCCTAAATTAGTCTTAGACCATCACTTTTGCACTTGGTCCTTTGTGCCTAGTGTTCTACCATTTGGACACTAGCTTCATAATAGGGATAGTAGTGACACATGGTGCTAGTGTCCTAATAATTGTGCTATTTTCCTTTCTCTCCTTTTTCCACAAATGGATATCTTTTCAAATCTTAGACCTCTTGGGGTTGGATTTGACCACTTTTAACACCTACATAAGCACTAAAATAGTATGTATACATGATTTTTAGCCTTCTAACCACTAGATGGAAATTAGATGCAAATTACATAAGTTGTGTATAATTAAGGTTATTAATATCTATTCTACCCTAATTATACATACTACCATCTACAACATACCTAGGCTCATATTACTAAAATTTATAGTCTCAATCATATTCAAAGAATTCAATTCAATTATCATACTATCTTCACTTACACTTACACTAACACTCAGGTGGGGATAACAACATTTGGATTGATCCCTCTTCAGAGTATTGGTTTTTATATAACTCTCATTATAATGGGGTGTTAATAATATCCAACCTAACCCATTAACAAACACACTTTTTTGCTTGAATAAGATGGATGCACTAGTTACATGGATGATTAGGGTTTATTCACAATAAATTAAATCAAAATAAACCATATACAGGGTTTTAGAACTCATTCATGCTGGAACAAACCTTAAAGATATAGACACAAGCACACCTAAAAACTTAGGACAATCTTGCATAGATGACATTACCCCTAAAATAAGGACACTAACACCACATGCTGATACTATATAGGAAGGGTTTTATCACCTTGATCCTATTTGCAACAATCACACTAAACTATATCTTAGATTATCCTCCATATTATCTATCTCAATTATTTTCTAGCTAAGTTCTTATTTACATTATTTATTAATATTTTTAGAAAAGTCAAGTTAGTAAATTATTTAATAGATCATTGGATGTATTTATTGCATATTTATAATCTGATTTACTATAATTAGCTCTTTAACAACATAGATTTTATATACACTAACTCTTAAAACATTAAAATATTTGGTGAACCTGACTTACTTTGAATACTATTCAAACCCTAACCCTAGATGATCATAGGGTTTGTATCCTTTTTGTTTATATGCTTACATATTAGTTCCAAAATATCATATTTATTTTAGTATTTGATTTTTTCAATCTTTCATAGAATAAATTTCTTTAAATATTCAAAATATACAACAATTTGTTTTCTTACTCCCTAAGCAACAATGGTATAATTTATCAACTAATTTGATGAAAATTATAAGTGACGATTTCAAGATTTTGGTTCCAAACATTAAGATATGAAAGATGAAATTATAAATATTATTCATGAATAACTTCAAAAATAAAATAATGGTCAATCTTTTAATCCCCTAGATAATAAAAGTAATACACTTACATTGGGGCCAACTAAGCTAGCACAATAACCAATTGTAATTAAACAATATTTATTGACAGTTACAAATATTATGGATAGTATCTCCACTCCAAATGTACAATCCATTATGTATGATTTTCATACTCTATAGGCCAAGGTATTACATATTGAGTAGGGAGCCACTAGGCCATCACATGCCTTGTATTCTAATGTTCTTTTACATATACCTTTGGCACATCACATAGTATAAATTCATTTTCCATATGGATTCATGGAACCTAAAATTATATTGGATGATGGTAAGGGTAACCTAGATCACCATCTCCAAGCCTTTCATGTAACATGTTTAGACTATGTGTCCAATGATTGGTTTCTCACTAAGTTGTTTCCATGTAGTCTAAAGGATTATGCCTTATAGTGGTTCTATTATCTACCAAATTAGTTTATCACGATATTAAATCCATTAGAAGATATTTTTTAAGCACACTTATTAATAAACATCAGTGATAAGATCTCATATACTCAAATATCACAATTGAAACAAAAAAAATGAGCATATTGTAGAATATGTCTTGTGATATAAGACTATATTAGCCAAGTTGACTAGCCCCATGATAGATAAATATCTTAAAGATACATTCAAATAGATCCTACTACTATAATTACATGAATCTATCTTATTCAAAAAGTTTCCAACCTTCACAAATTTATGCCACATAATGAAATAAAAAGAAGACAAGTTTCTCTATATGGGCAAAATGAAATATACAAGTGGATACAAATTAACTACTAAGAGTTATAGTAAGATTACATACAAGCTAAGGGCCACTAAAAATAAGAGTGATACAAAGGCCATAGTTAACATAGCTTTATAACCATCTCCTTTCCTAGTTTTATCAGCTCTTCCACACAAAGTTTTCACCAACCTTCCAGAATTACCAACATGTGTTTTATAGTAGCTCTTAAAATGTAATTTCATCTCTCTCCCTCCCATAAAATAGGTTTATAAAACAATACCTCTTCCAAATAACTATGATTCCCATTCATTCTATCAATATCATAGGGCACCAAGCAATACAAAAAATCAATGCATCATCTTGAAACATAAGATACAAGATTTGATAGTGGCTAACATTATTGATGTGGGCACACCCACTGAGGAACCCAAATTTCAAAAAGTAGAATCTAAGGTATTGAAAATTTTCTTAGATATATTTTTAAAGCATATAAAATGAGGTAGGGGGAACTTTAGGTGTTCAATACACATATCAAGTAAATCCACTATCAACATCATATCACACTATTATAAAAGAGGCATAACCACTACACAATATCATTGGTATGTATCATACTACATTTCCAACTAGACCACTCATCACTTTCTTAGATAAGAAGATTATTGATGATGATTCATATTTATATGTACTATATATATAAGCCTATATAGATCATCATCTTATCTAGAGTGTTATGATTAATAATAAGTCAAGTATTAACATGTGCACTATCACACTTGTATAACATTTAGGGCATTTAGAATAGGATATATCTCTTATAGACATAGTTATCAGTTATTTTAGTGTCCATGTGTGTGTGTGTGTGTGTGTGTGTGTGTGTGTGTGTGTGTGTGTGTGTGTGTGTGTGTGTGTGTGTGTGTGTGTGTGTGTGTGTGTGTGTGTGTGTGTGTGTGTGTGTGTGTGTGTGTGTGTGTGTGTATCAAGGATATTTTACTTCCACTACAAGTTGGACTAGTACATGTGGATACTATATTCTTAGTAGTATTTAGTGCATGCATATTTGACATGTTATTAGGTAAGCCATGGATATAGTAGTTGTAATCCATCCCATCCACCATGCACATATGCCTAAAATATATACATGAAAATTAGGAGATTAAATTTGAGGGTATTTCATATGAGTATCCTCTACCTATCCCATAGGTAGTTACACTATAGTTACTAGTTACAACATAGTTACTAGTTATAACATAGTTACTAGTTATAGCACAATTTCAAGTTATAGCTCCAAGAATAATTTATATTAGTACACCATAGAGTTATATGGATACACTATTATAGGTGAGGTATACTCCTATAGTGTTGAAACATATTCATACTATCCCTTAGAGACCATTACTAGAGATACCCTTACATCATAAATATGTTATAAATTCTAGAGGGCCTCCCTCTATTAACTTTATTTTAAGGTCAATATTATTGAGTTCTCAAGGTTCTCAACATAGGGAACCTATGCCAGATATAACATATTTTACTATATGGGTCCCTAAGAACCTTATAGTTCATAGGACACCACAGTTAGTGTCACAGATTCCTAACACTACTTTACAAGTAGGGATAGATATAGATCACTCAGTGCAGTAGGTTATGGGACCGCATTACCTTTTCATATAACACATATGATTACTATTCATTTATTTGACACAAGACACATTGATAGTGAGTCTCCCATGAGACTTGTTGGTTAGTATTTTTCCTCCCTTCCTATACATACTTTCTTTCTCTCTTGATCCTTGTATATAGTTTCATTTTCATGTTGCTTATAAATAAATTATATCCCAATAATACAAAAAACAATACAATATTTAAAAAATAAAAAAATATTTAATTGTTTTACTAAGAAAACATAAAATTATAGATTGTTTTAATTACCATGTTTACATTTACTATACTTGCTAGACATTACATATGCTAGTTATCTTAGTATAAACAATTTTATCATACATACATGTTTCACTTATTCTTGTCAAGTGGTTATAGATTGTCCACATGACTATACCGATCCAAATTTGTTATTATCTACCCACTGAGGGAATTTACACTAATACATGGGATCTTCATTTGACACCTTCTCCCATTTGGGGGAACCCTATACATAGTTTAAATTACCAAGTTATATATTTATATATTCTACATTATAGGTTTAGCATTGTTATATCTTAATATTAATCATGCTATAATTACTCCAATGTTTTTTGGATATTACTAATTTAGACTTAGTATATGTACATATTAACTCTTACATAAATTTGTATTACATGTTCATGCATACTTTAATTTATATCTTTCCTAGTTTAGACTTGATTATGTCTCTATTATTCTTCTATTTTAGGTAATTTGAATATACCATTGCTCTTTGGCTCTAAGCCACTTATTTTCATAGTACGTATGCTTTGGACATGTGCACATGTCCATGTGTATACTTTCTTGATTATGTATGAAAACATTTGAACATGTCCTTCTATGTGGATATAAACTAACTTGATTGTTACTTACATATGTGTACATTTGAACATGTCCTTATATATCTTATTTTCTCAGATTTAGTGACATGTTCCCATGTCCCTTGTATTGTGGCCCATTGACCTACTTTGTGTGCCTCATGTGTGTTGTATGTATGATTTATTATATGGATCATGGCCATGAAATTTGTATCTTGATTATTAAAGACTCAAATTTTAGGTGCCATGAGGTACCTCATGCATCTTACCTTCCTACTTGGGTGTTGTGATGGCCATCATACCCCATCCCCTTAAGTAGATACTTGATTATTACTTAGATTTATTATTAAATACATTGTTATATCTATCTTGACACCCTTTTGAATGCTATGCATAACATACATCTCACATTACAAACTTAGACTCAAATTATATTACACTGTGATGTTATGCATGCACATTATATTAGATTATTACACATATATCATATATGCTCTTGCTAACACACATCTTGCATAGCTTTTTATTTTCAGGATAGTTCTTACATAGGTTCACCAAATCCCATCAAAAGAGGGAACATTAATAGGGGTTTTTCATGGATATATTGATACCATAATGCATTCATAGTATATTTTTAACACACAAGATCAGATTACAAAAATTAAACCTAGGTAAATGAAGTGGGAAATAGTGACACAAAGATTAGTATAGTTTAACATAAATAATAATAATAATAAGATATTAATGCCTAGATTAGGACACTATCACCACATGGTGATACTATCAAAGATATGGTGGTAATTTCTAGTATACTTAGTTAAAAAAAATCTAGATTGTCCACAAAAAGTACAATAGGTATAATCTAGGTTTGCATAGGTTTAGTTATAGATTTACCAATTTTTCTCAAATTCATACCATTTTAGCTCATATTCATACTAAATTTTTAGATTGGGGTAATCATGTGTGGCATGACCATTCTAATTTTTATTTTAGTTACTCAAATATAGATTATTATAACTAAGTCTAGAATCCATATGCTCAGATATTAGATTTGGGGGCATGTGAATGACATATTATTTTCATATGCTCACTTGCACACTATTTGATTAGATGGAATACAAAATTCCATTTCATTATTTACACTATATACATCCAACATCATATTCCATGTTACACACCAATTTCATGCCTTACTCCATCTTTAGTGGTTGGCATTCTTGAGTGGCCCAGATCTACCTAATATACCTGAGTGGCTATAGAGCTAACATTTCTAGTTATAACATGTAATTTTACTTTTAGAAGCATTTATTATACTTGGGTAGTCAATTATGAAGTCATATTATATTATAGTTACTAAGCAACCTACATGAGAGGGTTAGACACACAATTAATCCAATATAATCAATTCATAGGTCATGATCCACTAAGCAAGGGTGGGAAATGATGGAGTCAAAAATAGATTAAGTTCTTGAGCCACCCACACATGAGTATTGAGCAAGTCATCAACTTAGTCCTATATATTCATTGATTGATTACTATATACATGCACACATATAAGACATGCATTAGATCATGCTTCACATACTCAAACATAGCTTCATAGGGCTTCACCTCTTAGGTAAGTCTAGGTACACTTCTTTTTCCTTTTTCCTAGTAATTTTACTTTGATACATTTTTATAATAAAGGGGAGGGGGAAAATATAATCACCTAAAAGTGACACTTCAGTGCTATGAGTTCTAATTGAGACCACTTATCCATAACTTAGTCTTATACCTATCCTAGAGCCTATTTTCATATTTATCCATCCTTTGTATAGGCCAGAGGAATCCCTAATCATCCCTAAAGTAGTCCCACATCCTTATTCTTACATCTTGGACCTTTGTGCCTAGTGTTATACCACTTTGATACTAACACCATAATAAGGATAATATCACCACATGGTGCTAGTGTCCCAATAATGTCATTACTATCCTTTCTCTCCTTTTTTCCAAAAATGGATACCATTTCAAATCTTAGACCTTCTAGGGTCAGCCTAGACCACTTTTAGCACTTGCATAAGCACCAAAAAATTATATATATATATATATGTGTGTGTGTGTGTGTGTGTGTGTGTGTGTGTGTGTGTGTGTGTGTGTATATGTGTGTATATATATATATATATAGATATACATATATATATATATATATATATATATATATATATATACATATATATATATACATATATATACATATATATATATACATATATATATATATATATATATATACATATATATATACATATATACATATATATATATATATATATACATACATATATATGTATATATATACATATATGTGTGTGTATATATATATATATATATATATATATATATATATATATATATATATATATATATATATATATATATATATATATATATATGAATTTTATCCCTCTAACCACTTGATGGAAGTCAAATTCAAATTACATGTGAAGACATGGAACAAGTTGTTCATAATTAAGGTTATCAATCCTTATTCTACCCTACGCCAACATACTACCATCTACAATATTACCAATCTCAGATTTCTAGTCTCAAGCACATTCAAAGCACTCAAGTCAACTATCATACTAGATTCACTTGTACTTATACTAGAACTAAGGTGGGGAAAACTACATTGATCTTTATCCCTATTTAGAGTATTTTTAGGTAGTCAACTCTCATCATAGTATGGTGTTGAGGATGTCTAGGCTACCCCACTAGCAAACACACTTTTCTAATTTTAATCAACTAGATGTCCTAGATACATAGAGGATTAGGGGTTTCTCATAAATTCAGTCAAAATAGGCCATAAATAGTTTTTCATAACTTGTGCATATAAGAATAAACCTTACAAATCTAGACTCAGGTGCACCCAAAAGTTTGAGATATCCCTACATAGAATACACTATTACCAAAATAAGGACACTAATGCTACATGTAACTACTATCCAACTATGGATATACTATTTGGGATGGGTTTTGACACTTGGATCCTATTTACAACACTTAGACTAGTCGTTGACTTGGTTTTCAACCTCTAGATCATCTATCTCAATCATTTTCTAGCTAAGTTCTTATTTACATTATTTATTACTATTTTTAGAAAGGTTAAATTAGTAAATTATATAATATATCAATGGATATATTTATTTCATATTTTTACCTTAATTTAATATACTCAACTCTTTAACAAAATAGGATTTATATACACTACATCTTAAAAGGTTAAAACACTTTCATATATTATCATATGTCATATTTTTCATGCTGATATTTTTACCATCACTATCATAATAGTTTTTAAATCTTTCATATTGATATTATAAGTTCAAAAGTAAGGGAATGTCATGAATAAGTTCTAGTTTTACTAGATTAACTTGTGATTCTTTTTGTAGCTAATTTGTGTGTTATGATTTTCTCCTGTATACAACCAAAGTTTGTACAATATAATATTTATGCTATGATGTCCACTGATGATTAAATAATATCCTACTTTATACTCAATGCAAGTTATCTCTAAAATTATAATACTTTTCCATACATATGTCTCTTTTTGGACTCCCATACCCATTTTTTCTTAACTTTGGCAAACTATTTGAGCTTATTTTAAAAACCTTCCATTGAGGATGAAACGACCCCTCCTAGTGACAAAAGTGTCATGGTCCATTTGAGAACCAAACCTAAGGTGATGGAACCATATAAATGGTTTTGTAAACTATCATGATGCTATTATCACCAATAGGGTGGCTTTGTATTATAAAGAAAATTTATGTTCTCAAGAGTAGTGATTGTGTAACATAAATGAATAGTTTTATAAATGTCCCTATAAGTAGGGATAGTTCTATCACCTCTAGCCTATTTTTTAGATTTAGCTTCTAAAACTCAATATTTCATGATTTATTCATGTTTTTTATTGAATTTATTGTATTTTTCACCTTTATTTCACCTTCATGATGGTCCAACTCACTCCATCTTCTATTTTTAAGTCTTTCATATGTTCTAGTTCTACTTCAACTCAGTTAAACTCACCCTTTCAACTTTCATTCCTCTCTTACAAGTATTTCATTTTTGGATGAATTTCAAATACAAATTTTTTCATTAGAGGTTGGATTTTTTTAAGTTTTATAAAACATGGTTTACTTACCATTAATTTTGATCTTTGTCTTTAATCATTTTAATGTTAGACTACATAATTTCAAGCAAGGAAGGTCATTGAATTTATAACTAGAAATTTGAAGTTAGTGTACTAGCCAAACAAAGTTATTTTTTATTTCATTTAGAGTCATGTTATTATAATATTATCCATATTAAACTATTATTTTATCAATATCCTTGGTCAGAAGTTTCTTAAAATCATTGTTTTTAGCATAAGAACTAGCATGTTGAGGACCATATCATAAATAAATCTCTTACTTCTAGTTACTCTACATCTTGATCAGATTTGGAGTTTCTAGTTTTAGCTTTATTTATTTATTTATTTAAAATATTATATTATTTTATTTTCCTTTCTTTTATTATATTAAATCTCAATTTTGAAAAGGTAAGTAGATAGGAAAAATAATTCTTCTCTCTTCTTGTATTTGCATTAAAAAATATTAGTTAGTTTCCTTACTACTTAAAACCATACAATAGATTATTTCAAATTTAAAAAAAAACACACTTTTAACTTTAAAAAAATAAAATTTTATTTAAAAAAAAACTCTTATTCATGTACAAATAAGCACATTAACAAGTAGAAACTCTAGCCAAATCTAGGAGAGTAAAAGGTAGTATCTAGATATTGATTTTCATTATTTGAATAAATTCAAAATATTCAATTTATTAAATCAAAAGATAATAATTTATATATTTAATTTCATCTAATATAAATCATTAAAACTTAGTGTGAATTCATC
Source organism: Torreya grandis (assembly GCA_037957365.1). NCBI lineage: Eukaryota > Viridiplantae > Streptophyta > Pinopsida > Cupressales > Taxaceae > Torreya > Torreya grandis. The sequence continues at coordinate 312,668 of JARHVA010002695.1, read as the reverse complement.
TAAAAACACCAAAAACTAGTTCTAACTTGCATATTCAAAAGAATAATTAGATACTTCGTAATATTGATTCTTAGGATCTAGATCTGATTTTGCATTTACTTAAATATTATAAAATTTTAGTTTAAATAATATATTCATTAATATATAATCTGAAAACACAAAAATAATTTCATTTAGTTTTCATCTATAAAATCTACAAATAAACATTTGCATTGCTAACCTATATTTTGTTTGCTAGTATTTCAAGCATTGAAAAGTGAATTGAAAAATACTAAAAATAAGTATTGTTTCATTTTTTCAAACTATAAATTATTATTTATTTTTATTAATTAATTTAATAAAGTATTTATCCTTATTTTAAGTCAAAATAATACCAAAAAAAAAAATCAACAACCAAATCCTTGTACCAATGAGCATGACCATTCCTAAAACCTTGCTTCTAATAGAACAACAAGTCCTACCACATGCTAGCTTCATAAAAAGATCTTAAAATTATACATTTATACAAAATTCCTATTATATGACACTCCCCAAGAATTCATAACTCCATATAGTAGGTCTTTTTCCCAGAGTTATGGTATTAGATCCTACTATCAACACCCAATTAGATATCAATGTTGAGCTTAGAATTGGGGTTTTCCATTCCATACTTATACCTCATCATATTTCAATGATATAAATTCCCTAGATTAAAAATAATAGATCCTAAATTCATTCATCATCATCCTCCTATAAAACTTAGGACACTAGTACAACATACTATGGGCATATATTCTCATATCCATCACCTTCCTTCGACTTAGGTCTAGATTCATCATATATCATTCACATTTTTGTTATAAATTTATAGTGAAAATTATCTTGATAGATTAAAATTAATTCATTGACTCATCCAACTAAAGCATTCCCACCTTGACACTCCTAACATTGATTAAGAGCTTCACCTCCTCATCAACAATACCAAAGGACCTTGGATTTTTATTTCTATTTAGTTAGATACTCTTATTGAGTAACATTACATAGCAAAACTCATTTGATTTCATCAGAATCATCTCTTGTCACCCATCATTCCAAATACCATTCTATCAAATAATCAAACCAATTCTTAATTCTATCAATTACGTTGGTTTTCTCAGCTAAACCTCAAGAAGTTGAGTACAAAATTTAGTGTGTGTTATTCACATGTATACAAATTGGTGAAACTAACATGAATTAATTTCATCTTTTGTGTTTTACATTTTATTATCCTTATTATTTCTCCCTTATCCATTTTAATCTCTCATTCCATTTATTTTAAGGGTATCCATATATCCCCAAAATATGTCTATATAGGACATAAATAGATCTCTTAGCCTTGAGGGCTATAAAAGGAGCCAACTTAACTCTAGTGAGGCTTTACTGGTAAGTTGGAAAAAACTTAATTTTAACACCAACATATATTATTAGTGTTATTATTATTATTCTCATCACAATATTCAAACTATAATTAGATTCCCTATTCATGAGGTGTGGGATGTATCAAAATTGTCAGCAATAATTCTGACTATAATGTTATGACTCTCATTCAGTGGAGTGCATTTTCTCCTTGTATGGATACTACACCATAAATTATCCTATATAACCTAGATGTATAAGTATTTTCTAGATATGAACAATATCTAGGTAGGATTCATTATTTATAGGATGAGATTAACTGTATGCAAGTGTCTACACATCCCTCTAGCAGGAATAAAAATGCCTATAACCTACCAGTACAAATGTTAACCATTGCCCTTGAGGCTCCCACTCCAAATAAATATTTTCACATTAACAATATATAACATATACCCATATTATATAAGATGATCCCAGACCTAGTACCACCATTGGAATTCAAACTCATCAATACCTTGGTGGGTCACATTCATAATTTAGAGAACAACCAATAATCTTTAAATCAAGGACTGAATCCTAATATTATAACCTAAGTTCATTCCTCTTTTATTCCTATCCAAACATTGGTTTATAACCCATTACAAAAACAAGCTTACATGATCCCACCACAACAAGAGTATATGCCCCCACCAAGTATTCCTCTAACCAACCCATTAGGGACATCCTTTCTCATGGAGTCCCTAACCTAGACACCTCCAAAATTATTCCACCCTACCAATAGCTTACCTAAACCATAATTTTAGGTGTATTGACTTACAATCCACCATTTTAAACCCATGTGGTGACTAATAATCCACACTATTACTCCTTCAAGTTTTAGGCCTCTCACGTACACTCTGCCTTCGTAGAATATCCATGTGCCACCCTAAATTCATTTGGGATATGTGTAAAACATGTATTCCCATACTAAAAAAATTACCAACCATTTTAAATATAATAGTATTCCTCCCTAGTTCCATATGTTCTCCAAGTGTTCTTAGTTGAATAACTAATTTTTAGCTTATCTACTTCACCCTTCCAAGCTTTCTCTACTCCTCTTAGTTATTATCCAATAAACCCCTATGTGATCCCCCCTTACATGCAAGTTTGGCCACGTCAATAAAAAAATTTAAAATGGTTAATTATATTAAGTATCTTAATGAACCCCTCAATCTCAACATATGAGGATTTATTATTCCATGTCCCCTAGCAAACTTTCCCATGTAAAAGGGGAAGGAGATCCCAATGCACATGTCAAGGTTTATGTCATGGTGGTGAGGGAAATATTACCTTAGGATAGGGTTATTTAAAATATTTTCCTTAAAACATAAGAAAAAAAACACACTTTATTGGTATTACCACCTTTTTGGGGGGTCCATTCATTCCTTTAGATAATTAATGGATAAATTCATTAAAGCATTTAATATAAACAAGTTTTTCTATATTGGCATTATATAATTCATTCATATCAGAAAACAAAAAAATGAATTAACTTACCATTTCATCACAAGATGACAACATGTTCTATATTCATCTACCAATGCACCTCATATGGACTAGATGGAATTAGGCAACCTTTTCCTTTAATCCAATAATAAAGAGGCAAGGGAATAATTCCAAATGTTTCCACATTTTTATTATGAAGAATATGTTGAAATTTATTTATGGATTGATCAAGCAACCATTGATAGTAGTCATCAAACCCATAGGGACAATATACACATTATCACCCCAAAATAAAACAATGGGGGTTTTCAAAATTCAATATAGAAAAACATCAATAATCAAGACCCTAAAATCCTTACCAAAATAGGAATGACACCACTGATGGTATGACTAATTAGAGAAAAAATACAAATCCAAATAATAATAATTAGTCTCCACACATGAATAATAATAATAAAAGTGTTAGTAACCAAAACCATCCACCTATAGTTCATGTAGTTAAATTCAAGTGACCTCCACCCCATAACATTCAATATCAAAACTAAAATTAGGACCAGATTCAAGATGTTAAGAATTTTTTATAATGATATAACTAACCCTATTATTAAAGGAATAATAAATAAGGGTTTTGTTAATAAGGACAAAATCATAGGCCTAGGGAATATGATCCCAATGTCTACTATCTCTTTTATCAATTTATCAGCCATGATACTTGAAACTGTAGGGAGTATAAAACTAATCCAAAGGCTCCCTGATTATCAAAGTCAACCTTTCATATACATATTATTGAGGAGTATATTTTTAAATCCTTAGTCCCTTTAAAATGTTCCCATTACACCTCAAATCCAAAATATCTAGATTTACTAACACCATTTTCCAAACCATCAAGTATGAAATTCCCTATATCAAACTCAGCTAAACTTGTAGAATCAATTAGTTCAACATAATCATCCTACATGTGCATGTACCAACTATGTTGAGGCATACTTAGGTAACTATGTTAAGTATGTGTTAGGTGAGGAATTAATGATGGATGATATTGTATATATAAATATATTTTATAAACATCTCAAAATAAATAACTTAATCCAACCATAGGGATACATTTAATTTGAAAATTTGATGACTTTAGGGCACTAGACACTTATGTTAGAATAGGATACTAGTGACAATGTAGGCATCTGGCTGGGATGCAAGTGTCTAGGAAGCAAGAAAATAGGTATTGGTCTAAAAATTTAACATGATGATAATAAGTAGGGTTAAATAATTTTGATCCATATATAAGGCAAAGGTCATTATAATAACATTATTTAGATAATCAATTTGGCATAGAGAGATAGTGTATGCGAGCCTTTCAATAGTGGGAAGGTCTAGAAGAACAAAGTACATACATGATGTGTATTTTCCAAGTGTATAATACTTAGGTGTTATATAATTCAAATTTAGTATATAAATTTCTCCCCCATTGAATATAGTAATGACATTACTAATTTACATGAAAATAAATGTGTACTTGGGTGTGTATAACACACTTTGCTTTTGTGTATTCCTACTTGAGTGATTTTTTTGGTGATTAAAATGCATCCAAGATCATGTTATAGTATATAATTATAGAATATAATATAAAATAAAGTATTTAAATAATTTAAATAGAAAGAGGGAGGTTTAGGAGTATGCCTATGTATCGATGCAACTACCTTACCTTTTGGAAACTTGATTTGAAAAGATGTATCATTATGAACCATTTAATTTGAGATTAGGAAAAATGTAACTTTGGAAGTGTGTGTGTGTGTGTGTGTGTGTTTATTATATATATATATATATATATATATATATATATATATATATATATATATATATATATATATATATATATAGGTTCAAGGAAAAACATTCCCCCGACCTTGAATAAATGGTGAATTTCCACCTGACAATTGAGATTAGATCAACTGTACAACCCAATATTAATTATAACCTAGTGAGAGTGAGTTGATATATGTCATCCCTCACTATAAATTTGGTGATTTTGGATGATGTAATAAAGTCTGAATATAAACATGGAAATATTGAGTGATTTAATCATCTCAACCATACCAAAACTAAAACAACTACTAAAGTAAATTGGTTTAATATTAGTCCATAAAAGTCCATCTTGGCATAGTGAAAATCTATAGAAGTATTTGAAATCTGAAAGTGGATGTGTATTTTAAATTTATATGCTCTTTTAATATCATATGAACCTTATATATGTATCATGTTAAAACCTAGGAATAAAAATGGTACCAATGTATAGTTTTTTCCATAAATATGTATCTAAATCATATAACTATACAATTTGGCCAATTTACAACTAGTAATTATGGAGAACATGTTTTCAAAGCATCCCCATGCTAAAATAGGAAATTGAGAGATGGTATAAGTGTGGATAAGATGTTTCCATAACATTCCCCCACTTTATATCTAAATATGTGAATTGTGATAAATGTGGAGAACATGTTTCCATAACATGCCCCCACTATATATCTAAATATGTGAACTATGAAAAATGTGGAGAACACATTTCCATAACATTCCCCCACTATATATAAAAATATTTGAATTGTAAAAAGTATGGAATCCATGTCTTTATGGCATGCCCCCACTAATATTCCCCCCTTTAAGGTGAGGGGAATTAAAATATGGTAGTTACCTTAATTCAATAGGATAAGATAACTGTATAATCTATGTATGAACCATATAACATATATGAGAAACACTTCTTTGTAGATATATCATTTAAGTGCATAGAATGTGATAAAATAAAATCCTAATATGCATGATATAGATCATGGCAATGGCTAGATAATAACAGTACAAGCTTAACAACCAATTAAGTATACATAGAAGAGTACTAAAAGTCAAATCAAAATATAATGGTATAAGGATACCTCAAAAAAGGGGCATGTTCAAATGCCATAAAATTTAAGGGACATGACTTAGTCAAATGTCCAATAAGGAATGACATATTCAGATGTCTATACAACAAGAAATGACATATGTAGATGTCAAAGAAAGAAAATAAATGCACAGGGGCCATAAATAATGGAACATATTCAAATGTTAAACAATAAAGACACAACACTCAAGGAAGTACATAAAGGATAAATATAATTAACCATCATAAACATATAGTACTAGCCCCTAGATCTATGTGTTAGTAAAAAACATCAAGTACATGGCATATCAACTACATTGTGAAGATATAATAATGAATAAAGCCATATGTAAGTATATAAGCTCAAACATGATAATGTAAAGTGATTATATAACTATATAACCTATGTGTACAAAGAATTAGATGCCCCCAATGTCTATATGATGAGTGGAAGGAAGGTCCAAAATTTGTATCAAAATAAATCATGTATCTATGTATGCATGTATCACACTCAAATAATGTTTGAAACACATGTGTATATATAAATTATTGATACTCTAGATAGAAACATGCAACAAATAAAATAGATGGCAAGGATCCAATAGGACATGTAAATGATGAAAATATATTTGTACTTTTGAAGTTTTTTTGTATTTTTGGAATATTTTATCTTGAAACTTTAAGTTGGATCCTTTACATTTTTTGAATCATGGTTGGATAAGTGAACATAATTAATAACATGTTCATCCTTATGATATACATTAATAGTAGAAGAACCAATGCTATCATTTGGGATATGGATCAATTTTCCTTCATAAGAAAAAGATATGCCTTGCTGATTTTGGTCAATTTTAGCTTGTATTTTATATAACCAAAGAGTTCCTAATGTAAATGCATATTATGATGTGTTGGGCATAACCAAAACCATTGTTTTAATTACTTTATACCCACAAGAAATTGGTATTATGATGTTTCCTAAGGTATCTTTCCAACCTCCTTTATTTTTTAAGTCTTTTAAGTCAAAGCCAAGTTGTTGAAAATGTCTTACTTTGCAAGTAGTTTTTATTTGTTTAGGATCAATATGGTTATTTCAAAAATAATCACCATCCATGAATAATGTGATTATTAAATATTTTTTGTGTGGATGATTTTTGGGTTGTTAAATTTGGGGTGTTTTTCCATTATCAAAAATATTAGTATAATGGTTGTTTTTATCTAGAGAAATGTGTGGTTCTTGATTTATACCTGATAAGGAACATGCATATCTATACACATCCCAATATAGTATATCAAAACAATTAAATGGGTTATGCAATTCTCTTTATCTAGGTGGATAAATAATATTTCTAGTAAATATGAATTGAAATTTCAAATATGAGGGGATAAAATTCAAAGAGTATAAAACATCTTTGAATCTAATCACATATTATTGAATAGGCTCATCCTCATTTTGAGCCAACATTTGTAAATGATCCAATTGTAACTTAAAAAGCTGGTCTTTATTTAAATGCATTAAAAAAACATATTCAAATTGTTTTAAATTATTTAAATACCCATTTATAAGGTTATAAAACCAATCAAGAGCTTCTTTAATTAAGTTCCTATAAAATACTTTTCGTAGAAAACACCCATCCTTTTCACAATGGACAAAGGAGTGTATGTATTATTTCAAATGATTTACAGTATATCCTTTTAGATTAAATATATAAAATAAAGGTATTATAAAATTTTAAGGATACAAATAATCAAAGACATTCTTAGTAAGTGGTCAGTCCTTTATGATAATGTCATTGAAATCAACCTCATGGGAGGAAATTTGTAATCTAATCATAACAATTTTTTGTTGAAGATATTGTATAATATTCATCATTTATAAAACATTGATTGGAGAGTTTGGTAAAGTGTTTTAAAACTTGTTAATATTTTGAAAACTTCCATCCATATGGAATAGATATGTAAGTGTACATTTGTTATTATTGAATTTTGGAACCTTTGGCATGTCACATGAGGATTTTGGTAAATTTGATACTTGCATGGTACTTAAATGTTCATCCAAAGTTGGTGATGATGTTATAATTCTAACTTTAGTTAAGTGTTTGAAAGGTACATATTTTGGTATTTGAGGCATTTTTTCCACCTTTGGTTTGTAATGCACCCTTTTATTTAGTGCCTTAATGCTATTTGGTAGAGAGTCCATGATGTATTTATTTACCTTTCAAAAAAATTCAACATAAAATGGAGGAACTATAGAGGCATCACATTTTAAAGTGGGGATATTATTTAAAAATATTAGAAATATGGGGGTATCTATTAATTTATTTTAAGGAATATCCCCTTTATGGTAAATATGTAAATCAACCATTATTTACTTATGTACTTGTCACAACTTTTGACAATCATATGAAGCATCATCTTATTCATATGTATCATTTTTGGTGGTATAAGGTGCATGAAGGGCATGATTATATGACTTGACTTGATGGTGACTAATAGCATGGACCAGATAATTCCATATAAATAATTGGTCAATAGTGGGTTTGGTATGGTATATAGGAGTACCTTGAATAAATTTTACCAGTTCATGAATCACATATGCCCATTTTCCCTAATCTAGTATATTTTAATGTATTTGGTTTTAAATGGCTAGAGATTGACAAATATACTTTTCTTCTCTTTCAAATTCATCCCTTGTTTGGGTATATTTAGCCATGGAGGAATTATTTAGTTTATTTTTAAAAAACAAGGAAATAGATAAGTCAAGAATAAAATAGGAAACCCTAAGAAATGACACGATAAAATATTTTGCATTCATATAGATCAAGTTCACCAAATGTTTAACTATAAATTGAGATGGGTCAATATAGTGTAGGGTTAATAATATAAAAATTAATAAGTAGAAGGGTGATAATTAGATATATAGTAGGCTAATTAATTTACAAACTCAAATAAACAATATTCTAAATTTAAATATTGAGATATGATAAAAAATAGTAACTACAACTATTGATTGATATGGAAATGAAATGAAAACAAGAGTACTTAGTTGATTTATTACACACATGCAATAGAATATGGAATATGCTAGGATATATTGGATTAGTTCCCTAGATTAGTCCTCAAATTAAGGAATCTTTCTCTCTATAGCCTTAGATACTTGTATCAATCTTGAATAGTTGTATTAACACTTTTATCTAGCTTATATGTAGGTGTAAAATATGAAATACCTAATGGATCTAAATGTGACTACTTGGGATATTTTAGTTTTAATGTCACCTTTATTCTAGTGTGCTCAGATATAGATCATGGGTTATCACTCCTTATCAAATATAAAATCCCTAATTCTTCATCTTCATAGTGGTTGTGTGTAAAATGGTTTAGTGGGATCATGGTGTCAAGCTAACCTAAAGACCCCTCTACCAGTGGGTACTACCTACATAGAAAATACTCACAAGAGGGCCTTAGATTGATGAATTTTTCCCTTAATGTGTTAGTTTGTGTGTGCATAAGGATGTAATATGTGGAAAGTAAGTAAAATAGTGACCTAGATTATAAATTGGAAAATAAAACCCATGGGCTTCTCATTTAGTATTTAAAACATGTAGATGTGTTATCCTCATGATTTATATGGAAATAGAGGAAAATAGGGAAGATTTTCTCACTTGAATGTTTTTGGTAAGTTACCCTATGAGTTGTTAGGTCTATGTTAGATGAGCAATGAATAAAGGTTTATCTTATATATATATATATATATATATATATATTATGGAAATATCTCACATTAAATAACTTAGGATTACCATAGGGATACATTTCATTTTAAAATTTTATTATTTGAGGGCACTAGACACATACATTAAAACATGACACTAGTGTCGATGTAAGTGTCTAGATTAGACACGAGTGTATAGGAAGCTATAAAATAGGTACATGTTTAAAACTTGCTAAGCATGACAATAATAGAGTTTAAATAATTTTGAGAAATATAAAAGTCATGGGTCCTTAGAATAACGCTAGTCAAACTAAGAGATAATAAATTTGGCACACAGAGCTAGTGTATGTGAACCTTTGAATAGTGAGAAGGTATATAAGATTAAGGTATATCCATGATATGTATTTTGTAAGCATACAAGACTGAGTTACTATATAATTTATACTTAGTGTGTACATAGGGAAACTAACTATTCCATAACTCACAATACCTTAAAAGGCTATGATAGCTTCAAGTCTACCTTTAGAGGGACCATTGTGCTTTAGATTACTCTAGGTCTCAAGGATATGTTAACATAATTTTATATGATGGATAAAGACACAAATTATAACATGATTTTTGGAATACTATGGATTCATAGGATTAAGGCTATCCCTTCAACCTTGTTCTAACAAATTAGTTTCCTCCATCTGGGTAAGATTTTCATGGTCTAAGGGGATCTAAATCCTTTTGACATGATTTAAACAAACATTCATAAACAACCATGTTTGTAAATTGAATACCACTTACCTAACAATAGGCTCACAAAAACCCCATAATTGGTTGATGTTATAGAGCATGCAAAGACCAAAGTCGTTTTCTTGAATAAAGGGGCAAAAATTTGTCAAGCCTTACTGAAAGACAGATTATAGGAAAAAGTGTTGGTGACTTTAGAAAGTGTTAGTGATTTAGATCCAATAGTCATGTTGGTAATATTAACTATGTCAACAAATGTGATTATTAATAACTTAGAAAAGGATTCACCACTCACTCTCTAATTTCTCCCAAGAGGGGTAGGGAATTATAATTTATATGAACCTTAGATTCAAGAACCCTATGAGGGGTTAACCATTATGCTTGTCATCCATATAGTCAAGATATTAGAAAACCAATAATTTGTCCATAGTAATAATCCTTCCATTATACATGGTCAATGGGCCCTTCAATATGACGGGGCCAAATTTTTTTTTGGTATGGGAGTAAGAGTTGTTTGAAGCACAACCATTGATATTAGGGTGAATCAGTGGCCTTAAATAATTTCCTTTTGTTTGATTATCAAAATTAATCATCCATCAAATGAGCATTAAACATCCAAGCAATATAAAATAATATAACAACATCACAAATGAAATAATACTAAAAACTTAAACATAAGAACACATCAAATGACCATAGGATCTATGTGGGAAACCCTCATGGGTAATAAAACCCATTGAAACATAGCTTGGACAACTTGTCCTATAAGACTATGAATCAAATTTAGTTAATTACCAACCCAAAAAGGAACACCAACCCATTAAATTTATTAATCACCAACTAGAATTCAATAAGAACCAACTTGATAAGAGGCTAAAACACCCTTAATAATCAAGCACCCACTCAATAAACACTCTAAAACTATCCACATTGCCCTTTTTGCCCTCTCACAACCGATGATGAACTCTTTGCTCTTCTCTATCTTTTGATCTCTTGTCCTCTAAGAATATTAGGAACAAATCACTAATATCTCAATCCTTATCAACACATTTAAACTTATAATCATATCAATAACACACTACTAATATCTCAATCCTTCAACCCACTCAAACTACTTTTTTAAATAATTAAATATACCCTTCTTTTACTTTGCTCAAATAACCCTCATATATTATAATCTCATGCTCTCATAACCTATAGAAACACTATTAGAAATTGATGAAATATTCAATAAATTATTAAAATGGTATATAATACCTCTCACTCCTCAATAACCTTCTATTTTAGTCACTTTAAAATCCAATCACTCAACTCATCCAAATAGGCCTATTAGGCCTTATTCTTATACAAACTACTAGATCACTCAAACTTTTAGTTGAAAAATATACTAATACATTAGGGTTAATAAAAAAACATGTATTATGAAAATTTTAAAATATTAATCAATAAAAATAATATCACCTTTAGGTCAGGCAAACTCACTTAGACCTGTTTCTTCTTTTAGGCTTACTAGAGACCTAATTACAATTAGGTCTATCATTTCTATGAAACAACTTGAACCTCTATGTCTTAGATAGACCTCACCAAAGAACTAAAAACTTTAGAAAACTCATATTGAAACATAAAATAACCTTATACATAATAAATAATTTATAAATCCTTTGATCACACCTTTAAATCACCATAAGACCTTATAGACCTATTAAGCCTAATTACCTCAAAAACATTGTCTGTAAAGATGAAGCTCATACAAACTATAGAAACACATTATAGGAACAAAAAAAATATGTATAGAAAATTCATGACCTTATGGTAATTAAAAATCTAATTATACAAAATCTATCAAAACCCAAAGGCTTAGGAATACCTAATTAAAAAGCTCACTCAGAATTGCCAATTTGTTCAAAACTTAGTCATTAGCAATTTGACCTCAAACATTAGTATAGGAAATTTAAAAGACTAATTATGCATATTTAATATCCATATGGAATATATATTACATCAAAACATTATTTAAACACTTTAAAATTGGGCATAATGACTCAGGGACATCAATCTTACTAACACATCGAAAACTACCATAATCCCTAAGAACATAGTCCTGATGAATTTGGTTTTCATCTCCTGTAATGATAATTCCAAGAAATTAATGCACATTAATAGTTACTATGTGAATTATATAACATCATAAAATAGATATATCATAATTTATAGTGTCAACTATGGTTCGTGTATATTGATTTGTTGACCTTTTCTCTCATAGTCCTTACATAGCTAGACAAGCCATTTTAGCTTCCATATTTCATCTTATTATACTAATTATAAACCTTATATAAATAATTTATAGGTAATATATATCCAAAAAACATTAAAATTTGAACTATATATATTAAATCATTAAATAACATCTCAAAATTATCACTCTGTCTTGCATACTCAAAACTATCATTCTACCTTGAGAACCAGTCATGGTGATTATGACTTTCAGTACTTATATGGGAAATTTTAGGGACTCTTTTTGTATTTTTATGATCTTATTAGATAATTATTTAAATCTTTTATGTGTGTGTGTGTACCATGGTCAAGTGACAACATTGGTCTTACAGACCAATCTCACAATCTTACCTACTCACTATCCTATGTGCACAATAGAGGTCAAATCATGAGTAACATTCTCAACATATCCATTGAACATAAAAAAATATAAATAAAATTGATGTGTAATATAGTTATTGAAAAAAATCCCAATGCAATTGTATCCATTCCTAATCCATGACAACTCATCCCTAATCTCATTCCCACTTCTGCCTATTTTTCTCATTGTCTTCCTCACTAGGCTTTTTTTAGTGATACATCAACTTCCATGTCTACTTTAGCATATTTAAAGTATTATACCTACTTAAAAACCACCATGGGCATAAAATAAGAGTCTTTAACTTCTCCCTCCATCTATTCACTTATTTTGGTTAATGCAACTTTTGATAACTACATAGACTTCTTTACAAATATGCCTGTAACTAATCATTTTATCTCTCCTCTCTCTAACCAATGCCACTTAGAGGTGAATAAGATATTTTAATCCAATATTTAATCATCAAAATAACGTTTCAAAACCATTATGATCACTTTTAAATCATATCTTTCATATCAGGTCACTATTATTTTTTCAAAGCACTAAAAACCTATTTCTACTCTTAACAATTGATTATAAAGGATTTCACTTCAAATCCAAAACCAAATCCAATAAAATAAACCTATAACTATTCTCAAACTACCATTAACTACTTAAGACCCCATGCATAGGTTTTACATGCCAATGATCATCTGAAAATCCTTCTCGAGTCTTCATCTCTTCATTCTGCACACACAAGAGACATTTAAACTCATTTTCATGATTTATATTTCAACTTAAGACCTTAAAATACACCAAAATACTCAAAAAAAAACATTTAAAACCTAAATCCATGATCACATGAGATCATAATCCTCATAACTTGATCATTATACCTCATTCTTCCACCTATGGTCATAAGATTAGGTCCATGAGAAGACCACTAAATAAGAACATACCCCTTTGGCTCACTCTAAGAGTCATGTGACTAAATCAACACCTTTCTCACATGATATAACACTTAATTACAAAACTTCAAGCTCATACACATCCATTTTACCATCATCATGCCTATACAAGCCATATCCATGGTTAATAACTAGTCTATCAAATAGATCTACTAGGAACTATACCACTTTGAGATCTTCAAGACACATTATAAAGCTTACTACTTGCCTCTATAGATTTTAGACAAGATCCAAAACATCCCTCATCATTATCCTTTGACCAAGTCTCCTTAAACCATATAGGTCACTACCCAATACTAAACTAGCCTTCTTAAACACATAAGACATGAATACAATCTCTTTCTCTCTAAACTCATGAATCTTTGAATATATTCACTAAATACTTAAAACTTACACTACCTCAAATAAATCCACATATTTTTAACCACTCATTTCACCATAACTCACTATGATTCATAAGATAGTCCATTGGATTATCCAAATTCACACTAGCAAGCCCAAATAATCAACCTCATACCGATGGCCATAGATACCATCTTGTGAACCAACACTTAACCTCAAACTTCCTTTGATATTAATGACCTTAGGCATATGACATCAAATACAACTCTCACCTTACTTTTCCTTCTTGACATCAATGATAATACCTAAAAACATGACATCAACAATAACTTTCAATGATCTCCCCCTTTATCATTAATGGCAAACCACATTGATGGCAAACCACAAATGAACTAATCATTCTCAAACTAAAAAACTCTCAATAGGCTGCTTCTCTCAAGCTAAACAATTTCATCAATAAATTTCTCCCATAGGAAATTTTACCATCAAGAACTTTATCCCCCTTTGAAACTAATGACAAAGGGTATTCTAAAACCAAACATTCTCCCTCTTTATCATCCCAAAAAGATACTAATAGATCCTTGGACCTGTAGAAAACAATCACTAATTAAATGCTATAAAAAAATCACCTTAAGTTCATATCTATTGAAGTGGACAACTCTTCAACATATAGCTCCCCCTAAGACCATGACTGCCTTCTTCAAAGGACTTAAAAATAAGAACATTCATCTTCCTTGACATGACTGATATAAATCAAGGTCTTGGCAATTTTCAACTTGTCTTTAGGACTGCAACATACCTTTTTAGCACTCCACCACTTGAGATACTCTGTCATGTCCCCTTTTTTTGTGGACATTGACAGATTTGATGATTGGCCTATTATGCGACCTTCGTAGGCTAATATGATGGATAGAGGGTCATAATGGAGCTTGGCTTGACTTTGATTCACAGAATTTCTACATTTGGTTTTCATTCAGGGTATTTCAGATGCATTGGGCCTGAGCTCCTACTTTTTAGGGATATTTGATATGCAGTGGAGCACCTTTATTTTGATATGATCATGTGCAGAATAACTCCCTGATTCCCCAGCTTCAGACGGTTCGAGGATCTGACATGTATTGAGGGAGATATTAATATTTGATTGATTTAATCAAATATTAATTATTTGGTCTAATTTTAAATGAGATATTAATTAATTATTAATTAATTAATTATTTAGTCTAATTTTAAATTAGATATTAATTAATTATTAATTATTAATTAATTGGTCTAATTTTAAGACCCAAGTTCTAATTTGAGGAATTCTAATTTTAGAAGCCCAAGTTCTAATTTGAGGAATTCTAATTTTAGAACCCCAAGTTCTAATTTGAGGAAATCTAATTTTAGCAAGCACACCTTTGGAAAGGTATAAGAGTTTCTCATGGGAGAGAGTTTGGATTATGCTTATTATTGATATTGATTCTTGTTAAGAAATTCTTCTGTGAAGACTGAGCCAAGGGTTCCAGGATTCCAATTGCAGTGAAGAACGTCAACTCTTCATTGTGTGCGATTCAGAGGTTGTGAAAGATCAGCCGATCTATTGCCGAATTGAGAGATAACTTCACCCAGAAGTTATCATAGTATTACAGGTATTTGAGAGATAACTTCACTCAGAAGCTATCACAAGGGTTTACAGGTATTTTCTTTATTTTGGGTTTTTGATTCAAGAATTATCCAGATATAGATCTTTTGTGTCAGCCCATAATTCTACAGATCAGGATCAGGCATACAGGGTGTGTTATATCAGCGAACGTACGACTTCCGTACAGATCTGTGAAAAATCCGTACGCATCTACAGAAAGTTCAGGTACCGACATCGGCGAATAGGAACTTACAGAGACCGACATCGGTCGACTCATCACCGACGTCGGCAAGGGGACTAATACAGGTCGACCGACGACGGCAGTATAACCGACGACGGCAGTATAACCGACGTCGGCGACTGTGTTTTTACACAGCAGGCTGAGACGTGCCATATTCAACCCAGTTCGTGGAATATTCAGGCTATAAGGCCAAAATTTTGATATTATTTGTATACCTGACAGAGGATCTCAAATTGTAAGCTTATGAGCAAATAAAAAGAAATTATACTGTGATTTATTCATCTATTTGAAGATATTTTGCAGAAATTCAGATAAGCAATTTGGGGCTTTGTTTTTGATATTCGAAGGGATATCACAGTGGTATCAGAGCTTTGGTCTTTGGTATCAGAGTTTTTTGTGCAGATAAGAGAGCCCCTAAGTACGGGACATCACAGTGGTATCAGAGCTTATGTCCTGCCATCTTGTTGGGTAGTTGGGTAGATTGAATCAACGAAGTATCCATGATGTCTTCAAGTACTCAGAAACAGTGGGACAAGGATATGAAGAAGCTGAAACAAAGTTTGAACCAGTTGGTTGAAACCCAGAGGAGGATGAATGAAACTCTTTCAGATCCTACTTTTGAAGACAAATTATTACGGTATATGGCATCCATTCGTAAAAGGTCCACATCACAAAACAGAACGAAGGAGAAACAAGAGGTCTCAACAGTGGTTGAGGGCAGCGCTACACCAATTGTTAGACATGTGGATGAGATTAGTCATGGGGAATTAGACTCTCAGTTAGTTGCAGAGGACGTGGGAGTGGGAAATTGTGATGATGAGATAGTTTCAGCAGCAGTTTCTTCAGAGTTAGATGAGAATGAGTCCGATGCTTGCACTCAGAGTGTACAGGTGTGCTCAGGTGTTAGTGCACTGAGGGTTGATGACCTCTCAGTTATGACAGAGATTGTAGAAGAGTCCCAGGATCCGATTATTGTAGAAGATACTCAGGAGGATGCAGTGGATAGTTTTGAGGACTTAGTTTCACCAGCCGTTTCTCACAGTATGGAGGAGTTAGACCGTGATGCTACAGTTGTTGATACTCTGTATGTTGATATGAGCTATGGAGTTGATTCACAGAGTATGGATGGTAGTACTCCAGAGATCAGTGATTTTGAGTCTACTCTTTTGGACCATGCATCAGAGAAGGATTGTAGGAGACAGTCTAGCCAGTGCCACCATGTGTCTAGTCAGCTGAGAGTTAGTGAGCGAGACATTGCTACCACTTGCAAGCATTTCAATGATGCTCATCAGTTGTTAGCAGTATATGGATGGGGTTCTCCTACTAGCATCGAGCAGGGAGGTAGTTATTTGTCCTTGACAGAGATCCACTCTTTATGGGAGGCTATCCAGATTCTGAGACAGGATTATATGCAGTTGGTCGCCGACAGAGATTATCTTATGGAGTGGGGTAGCACAGCATATGATGCATTGTTGGTCGAGGAAGATAAGGTGAGTGAGCTTACTCAGCAGCTAGAGGCGACTTCTGAGATTCTTGAGACTACGCAGTTAGCTTATGAGGAGTCACAATTTCATTTGGCTGAGATGACCATGGAGTTAGAGCGTTTACGGTCTTCACCAGCCCCAGACTCAGAGGTTAGTACATTAAGTGTTGTTGGTGAGTATGTTCCTATAGTTGTAGCTGAGGAACATGTTGTTGAGGCTGACACACCGGTTCAGGACTTAGGAGTACCTAATTCTGAGGGGTTTGGGATACCAGTGGAGTCGAGTCTCCAGATTGATTCTTCTCACACATTTGACAGTGTGGTACAATTGGTTGTGCCACCAGTACAGAGGGATCAGTTATGGGATGGATTAACACCATCTTTTGTAGATGGGATTTGCAGTTGCCAAGTACACAATCTACAGTATCGACACATCCAGGGCAGTTGTGATTTTAGAGATTGGTTGAGTTGTGTTCACCAATTTGATTATGGGTTCCTCTTTGTTTTACTTTTGATGATATTGCAGGTACTCACATTGATTCACAGCAGTGCAGAGCATAACTACATTTGGGATCCAGGTGGATCGAGTAGTTCATTGTTTCGAGATTGCTTGGGGACAAGCAATTTTTGGAGGGGCGGATTGTCATGTCCCCTTTTTTTGTGGACATTGACAGATTTGATGATTGGCCTATTATGTGACCTTCGTAGGCTAATATGATGGATAGAGGGTCATAATGGAGCTTGGCTTGACTTTGATTCACAGAATTTCTACATTTGGTTTTCATTCAGGGTATTTTAGATGCATTGGGCCTGAGCTCCTACTTTTTAGGGATATTTGATATGCAGTGGAGCACCTTTATTTTGATATGATCATGTGCAGAATAACTCCCTGATTCCCCAGCTTCAGACGGTTCGAGGATCTGACATGTATTGAGGGAGATATTAATATTTGATTGATTTAATCAAATATTAATTATTTGGTCTAATTTTAAATGAGATATTAATTAATTATTAATTAATTAATTATTTAGTCTAATTTTAAATTAGATATTAATTAATTATTAATTATTAATTAATTGGTCTAATTTTAAGACCCAAGTTCTAATTTGAGGAATTCTAATTTTAGAAGCCCAAGTTCTAATTTGAGGAATTCTAATTTTAGAACCCCAAGTTCTAATTTGAGGAAATCTAATTTTAGCAAGCACACCTTTGGAAAGGTATAAGAGTTTCTCATGGGAGAGAGTTTGGATTATGCTTATTATTGATATTGATTCTTGTTAAGAAATTCTTTTGTGAAGACTGAGCCAAGGGTTCCAGGATTCCAATTGCAGTGAAGAACGTCAACTCTTCATTGTGTGCGATTCAGAGGTTGTGAAAGATCAGCCGATCTATTGCCGAATTGAGAGATAACTTCACCCAGAAGTTATCATAGTATTACAGGTATTTGAGAGATAACTTCACTCAGAAGCTATCACAAGGGTTTACAGGTATTTTCTTTATTTTGGGTTTTTGATTCAAGAATTATCCAGATATAGATCTTTTGTGTCAGCCCATAATTCTACAGATCAGGATCAGGCATACAGGGTGTGTTATATCAGCGAACGTACGACTTCCGTACAGATCTGCGAAAAATCCGTACGCATCTACAGAAAGTTCAGGTACCGACATCGGCGAACAGGAACTTACAGAGACCGACATCGGTCGACTCATCACCGACGTCGGCAAGGGGACTAATACAGGTCGACCGACGACGGCAGTATAACCGACGACGGCAGTATAACCGACGTCGGCGACTGTGTTTTTACACAACAGGCTGAGACGTGCCATATTCAACCCAGTTCGCGGAATATTCAGGCTATAAGGCCGAAATTTTGATATTATTTGTATACCTGACAGAGGATCTCAAATTGTAAGCTTATGAGCAAATAAAAAGAAATTATACTGTGATTTATTCATCTATTTGAAGATATTTTGCAGAAATTCAGATAAGCAATTTGGGGCTTTGTTTTTGATATTCGAAGGGATATCACAGTGGTATCAGAGCTTTGGTCTTTGGTATCAGAGTTTTTTGTGCAGATAAGAGAGCCCCTAAGTACGGGACATCACAGTGGTATTAGAGCTTATGTCCTGCCATCTTGTTGGGTAGTTGGGTAGATTGAATCAACGAAGTATCCATGATGTCTTCAAGTACTCAGAAACAGTGGGACAAGGATATGAAGAAGCTGAAACAAAGTTTGAACCAGTTGGTTGAAACCCAGAGGAGGATGAATGAAACTCTTTCAGATCCTACTTTTGAAGACAAATTATTACGGTATATGGCATCCATTCGTAAAAGGTCCACATCACAAAACAGAACGAAGGAGAAACAAGAGGTCTCAACAGTGGTTGAGGGCAGCGCTACACCAATTGTTAGACATGTGGATGAGATTAGTCATGGGGAATTAGACTCTCAGTTAGTTGCAGAGGACGTGGGAGTGGGAAATTGTGATGATGAGATAGTTTCAGCAGCAGTTTCTTCAGAGTTAGATGAGAATGAGTCCGATGCTTGCACTCAGAGTGTACAGGTGTGCTCAGGTGTTAGTGCACTGAGGGTTGATGACCTCTCAGTTATGACAGAGATTGTAGAAGAGTCCCAGGATCCGATTATTGTAGAAGATACTCAGGAGGATGCAGTGGATAGTTTTGAGGACTTAGTTTCACCAGCCGTTTCTCACAGTATGGAGGAGTTAGACCGTGATGCTACAGTTGTTGATACTCTGTATGTTGATATGAGCTATGGAGTTGATTCACAGAGTATGGATGGTAGTACTCCAGAGATCAGTGATTTTGAGTCTACTCTTTTGGACCATGCATCAGAGAAGGATTGTAGGAGACAGTCTAGCCAGTGCCACCATGTGTCTAGTCAGCTGAGAGTTAGTGAGCGAGACATTGCTACCACTTGCAAGCATTTCAATGATGCTCGTCAGTTGTTAGCAGTATATGGATGGGGTTCTCCTACTAGCATCGAGCAGGGAGGTAGTTATTTGTCCTTGACAGAGATCCACTCTTTATGGGAGGCTATCCAGATTCTGAGACAGGATTATATGCAGTTGGTTGCCGACAGAGATTATCTTATGGAGTGGGGTAGCACAGCATATGATGCATTGTTGGTCGAGGAAGATAAGGTGAGTGAGCTTACTCAGCAGCTAGAGGCGACTTCTGAGATTCTCGAGACTACACAGTTAGCTTATGAGGAGTCACAATTTCATTTGGCTGAGATGACCATGGAGTTAGAGCGTTTACGGTCTTCACGAGCCCCAGACTCAGAGGTTAGTACATTAAGTGTTGTTGGTGAGTATGTTCCTATAGTTGTAGCTGAGGAACATGTTGTTGAGGCTGACACACCGGTTCAGGACTTAGGAGTACCTAATTCTGAGGGGTTTGGGATACCAGTGGAGTCGAGTCTCCAGATTGATTCTTCTCACACATTTGACAGTGTGGTACAATTGGTTGTGCCACCAGTACAGAGGGATCAGTTATGGGATGGATTAACACCATCTTTTGTAGATGGGATTTGCAGTTGCCAAGTACACAATCTACAGTATCGACACATCCAGGGCAGTTGTGATTTTAGAGATTGGTTGAGTTGTGTTCACCAATTTGATTATGGGTTCCTCTTTGTTTTACTTTTGATGATATTGCAGGTACTCACATTGATTCACAGTAGTGCAGAGCATAACTACATTTGGGATCCAGGTGGATCGAGTAGTTCATTGTTTCGAGATTGCTTGGGGACAAGCAATTTTTGGAGGGGCGGATTGTCATGTCCCCTTTTTTTGTGGACATTGACAGATTTGATGATTGGCCTATTATGCGACCTTCGTAGGCTAATATGATGGATAGAGGGTCATAATGGAGCTTGGCTTGACTTTGATTCACAGAATTTCTACATTTGGTTTTCATTCAGGGTATTTCAGATGCATTGGGCCTGAGCTCCTACTTTTTAGGGATATTTGATATGCAGTGGAGCACCTTTATTTTGATATGATCATGTGCAGAATAACTCCCTGATTCCCCAGCTTCAGACGGTTCGAGGATCTGACATGTATTGAGGGAGATATTAATATTTGATTGATTTAATCAAATATTAATTATTTGGTCTAATTTTAAATGAGATATTAATTAATTATTAATTAATTAATTATTTAGTCTAATTTTAAATTAGATATTAATTAATTATTAATTATTAATTAATTGGTCTAATTTTAAGACCCAAGTTCTAATTTGAGGAATTCTAATTTTAGAAGCCCAAGTTCTAATTTGAGGAATTCTAATTTTAGAACCCCAAGTTCTAATTTGAGGAAATCTAATTTTAGCAAGCACACCTTTGGAAAGGTATAAGAGTTTCTCATGGGAGAGAGTTTGGATTATGCTTATTATTGATATTGATTCTTGTTAAGAAATTCTTCTGTGAAGACTGAGCCAAGGGTTCCAGGATTCCAATTGCAGTGAAGAACGTCAACTCTTCATTGTGTGCGATTCAGAGGTTGTGAAAGATCAGCCGATCTATTGCCGAATTGAGAGATAACTTCACCCAGAAGTTATCATAGTATTACAGGTATTTGAGAGATAACTTCACTCAGAAGCTATCACAAGGGTTTACAGGTATTTTCTTTATTTTGGGTTTTTGATTCAAGAATTATCCAGATATAGATCTTTTGTGTCAGCCCATAATTCTACAGATCAGGATCAGGCATACAGGGTGTGTTATATCAGCGAACGTACGACTTCCATACAGATCTGCGAAAAATCCGTACGCATCTACAGAAAGTTCAGGTACCGACATCGGCGAACAGGAACTTACAGAGACCGACATCGGTCGACTCATCACCGACGTCGGCAAGGGGACTAATACAGGTCGACCGACGACGGCAGTATAACCGACGACGGCAGTATAACCGACGTCGGCGACTGTGTTTTTACACAGCAGGCTGAGACGTGCCATATTCAACCCAGTTCGCGGAATATTCAGGCTATAAGGCCGAAATTTTGATATTATTTGTATACCTGACAGAGGATCTCAAATTGTAAGCTTATGAGCAAATAAAAAGAAATTATACTGTGATTTATTCATCTATTTGAAGATATTTTGCAGAAATTCAGATAAGCAATTTGGGGCTTTGTTTTTGATATTCGAAGGGATATCACAGTGGTATCAGAGCTTTGGTCTTTGGTATCAGAGTTTTTTGTGCAGATAAGAGAGCCCCTAAGTACGGGACATCACAGTGGTATCAGAGCTTATGTCCTGCCATCTTGTTGGGTAGTTGGGTAGATTGAATCAACGAAGTATCCATGATGTCTTCAAGTACTCAGAAACAGTGGGACAAGGATATGAAGAAGCTGAAACAAAGTTTGAACCAGTTGGTTGAAACCCAGAGGAGGATGAATGAAACTCTTTCAGATCCTACTTTTGAAGACAAATTATTACGGTATATGGCATCCATTCGTAAAAGGTCCACATCACAAAACAGAACGAAGGAGAAACAAGAGGTCTCAACAGTGGTTGAGGGCAGCGCTACACCAATTGTTAGACATGTGGATGAGATTAGTCATGGGGAATTAGACTCTCAGTTAGTTGCAGAGGACGTGGGAGTGGGAAATTGTGATGATGAGATAGTTTCAGCAGCAGTTTCTTCAGAGTTAGATGAGAATGAGTCCGATGCTTGCACTCAGAGTGTACAGGTGTGCTCAGGTGTTAGTGCACTGAGGGTTGATGACCTCTCAGTTATGACAGAGATTGTAGAAGAGTCCCAGGATCCGATTATTGTAGAAGATACTCAGGAGGATGCAGTGGATAGTTTTGAGGACTTAGTTTCACCAGCCGTTTCTCACAGTATGGAGGAGTTAGACCGTGATGCTACAGTTGTTGATACTCTGTATGTTGATATGAGCTATGGAGTTGATTCACAGAGTATGGATGGTAGTACTCCAGAGATCAGTGATTTTGAGTCTACTCTTTTGGACCATGCATCAGAGAAGGATTGTAGGAGACAGTCTAGCCAGTGCCACCATGTGTCTAGTCAGCTGAGAGTTAGTGAGCGAGACATTGCTACCACTTGCAAGCATTTCAATGATGCTCATCAGTTGTTAGCAGTATATGGATGGGGTTCTCCTACTAGCATCGAGCAGGGAGGTAGTTATTTGTCCTTGACAGAGATCCACTCTTTATGGGAGGCTATCCAGATTCTGAGACAGGATTATATGCAGTTGGTCGCCGACAGAGATTATCTTATGGAGTGGGGTAGCACAGCATATGATGCATTGTTGGTCGAGGAAGATAAGGTGAGTGAGCTTACTCAGCAGCTAGAGGCGACTTCTGAGATTCTTGAGACTACGCAGTTAGCTTATGAGGAGTCACAATTTCATTTGGCTGAGATGACCATGGAGTTAGAGCGTTTACGGTCTTCACCAGCCCCAGACTCAGAGGTTAGTACATTAAGTGTTGTTGGTGAGTATGTTCCTATAGTTGTAGCTGAGGAACATGTTGTTGAGGCTGACACACCGGTTCAGGACTTAGGAGTACCTAATTCTGAGGGGTTTGGGATACCAGTGGAGTCGAGTCTCCAGATTGATTCTTCTCACACATTTGACAGTGTGGTACAATTGGTTGTGCCACCAGTACAGAGGGATCAGTTATGGGATGGATTAACACCATCTTTTGTAGATGGGATTTGCAGTTGCCAAGTACACAATCTACAGTATCGACACATCCAGGGCAGTTGTGATTTTAGAGATTGGTTGAGTTGTGTTCACCAATTTGATTATGGGTTCCTCTTTGTTTTACTTTTGATGATATTGCAGGTACTCACATTGATTCACAGCAGTGCAGAGCATAACTACATTTGGGATCCAGGTGGATCGAGTAGTTCATTGTTTCGAGATTGCTTGGGGACAAGCAATTTTTGGAGGGGCGGATTGTCATGTCCCCTTTTTTTGTGGACATTGACAGATTTGATGATTGGCCTATTATGTGACCTTCGTAGGCTAATATGATGGATAGAGGGTCATAATGGAGCTTGGCTTGACTTTGATTCACAGAATTTCTACATTTGGTTTTCATTCAGGGTATTTTAGATGCATTGGGCCTGAGCTCCTACTTTTTAGGGATATTTGATATGCAGTGGAGCACCTTTATTTTGATATGATCATGTGCAGAATAACTCCCTGATTCCCCAGCTTCAGACGGTTCGAGGATCTGACATGTATTGAGGGAGATATTAATATTTGATTGATTTAATCAAATATTAATTATTTGGTCTAATTTTAAATGAGATATTAATTAATTATTAATTAATTAATTATTTAGTCTAATTTTAAATTAGATATTAATTAATTATTAATTATTAATTAATTGGTCTAATTTTAAGACCCAAGTTCTAATTTGAGGAATTCTAATTTTAGAAGCCCAAGTTCTAATTTGAGGAATTCTAATTTTAGAACCCCAAGTTCTAATTTGAGGAAATCTAATTTTAGCAAGCACACCTTTGGAAAGGTATAAGAGTTTCTCATGGGAGAGAGTTTGGATTATGCTTATTATTGATATTGATTCTTGTTAAGAAATTCTTTTGTGAAGACTGAGCCAAGGGTTCCAGGATTCCAATTGCAGTGAAGAACGTCAACTCTTCATTGTGTGCGATTCAGAGGTTGTGAAAGATCAGCCGATCTATTGCCGAATTGAGAGATAACTTCACCCAGAAGTTATCATAGTATTACAGGTATTTGAGAGATAACTTCACTCAGAAGCTATCACAAGGGTTTACAGGTATTTTCTTTATTTTGGGTTTTTGATTCAAGAATTATCCAGATATAGATCTTTTGTGTCAGCCCATAATTCTACAGATCAGGATCAGGCATACAGGGTGTGTTATATCAGCGAACGTACGACTTCCGTACAGATCTGCGAAAAATCCGTACGCATCTACAGAAAGTTCAGGTACCGACATCGGCGAACAGGAACTTACAGAGACCGACATCGGTCGACTCATCACCGACGTCGGCAAGGGGACTAATACAGGTCGACCGACGACGGCAGTATAACCGACGACGGCAGTATAACCGACGTCGGCGACTGTGTTTTTACACAACAGGCTGAGACGTGCCATATTCAACCCAGTTCGCGGAATATTCAGGCTATAAGGCCAAAATTTTGATATTATTTGTATACCTGACAGAGGATCTCAAATTGTAAGCTTATGAGCAAATAAAAAGAAATTATACTGTGATTTATTCATCTATTTGAAGATATTTTGCAGAAATTCAGATAAGCAATTTGGGGCTTTGTTTTTGATATTCGAAGGGATATCACAGTGGTATCAGAGCTTTGGTCTTTGGTATCAGAGTTTTTTGTGCAGATAAGAGAGCCCCTAAGTACGGGACATCACAGTGGTATTAGAGCTTATGTCCTGCCATCTTGTTGGGTAGTTGGGTAGATTGAATCAACGAAGTATCCATGATGTCTTCAAGTACTCAGAAACAGTGGGACAAGGATATGAAGAAGCTGAAACAAAGTTTGAACCAGTTGGTTGAAACCCAGAGGAGGATGAATGAAACTCTTTCAGATCCTACTTTTGAAGACAAATTATTACGGTATATGGCATCCATTCGTAAAAGGTCCACATCACAAAACAGAACGAAGGAGAAACAAGAGGTCTCAACAGTGGTTGAGGGCAGCGCTACACCAATTGTTAGACATGTGGATGAGATTAGTCATGGGGAATTAGACTCTCAGTTAGTTGCAGAGGATGTGGGAGTGGGAAATTGTGATGATGAGATAGTTTCAGCAGCAGTTTCTTCAGAGTTAGATGAGAATGAGTCCGATGCTTGCACTCAGAGTGTACAGGTGTGCTCAGGTGTTAGTGCACTGAGGGTTGATGACCTCTCAGTTATGACAGAGATTGTAGAAGAGTCCCAGGATCCGATTATTGTAGAAGATACTCAGGAGGATGCAGTGGATAGTTTTGAGGACTTAGTTTCACCAGCCGTTTCTCACAGTATGGAGGAGTTAGACCGTGATGCTACAGTTGTTGATACTCTGTATGTTGATATGAGCTATGGAGTTGATTCACAGAGTATGGATGGTAGTACTCCAGAGATCAGTGATTTTGAGTCTACTCTTTTGGACCATGCATCAGAGAAGGATTGTAGGAGACAGTCTAGCCAGTGCCACCATGTGTCTAGTCAGCTGAGAGTTAGTGAGCGAGACATTGCTACCACTTGCAAGCATTTCAATGATGCTCGTCAGTTGTTAGCAGTATATGGATGGGGTTCTCCTACTAGCATCGAGCAGGGAGGTAGTTATTTGTCCTTGACAGAGATCCACTCTTTATGGGAGGCTATCCAGATTCTGAGACAGGATTATATGCAGTTGGTTGCCGACAGAGATTATCTTATGGAGTGGGGTAGCACAGCATATGATGCATTGTTGGTCGAGGAAGATAAGGTGAGTGAGCTTACTCAGCAGCTAGAGGCGACTTCTGAGATTCTCGAGACTACACAGTTAGCTTATGAGGAGTCACAATTTCATTTGGCTGAGATGACCATATAGTTAGAGCGTTTACGGTCTTCACCAGCCCCAGACTCAGAGGTTAGTACATTAAGTGTTGTTGGTGAGTATGTTCCTATAGTTGTAGCTGAGGAACATGTTGTTGAGGCTGACACACCGGTTCAGGACTTAGGAGTACCTAATTCTGAGGGGTTTGGGATACCAGTGGAGTCGAGTCTCCAGATTGATTCTTCTCACACATTTGACAGTGTGGTACAATTGGTTGTGCCACCAGTACAGAGGGATCAGTTATGGGATGGATTAACACCATCTTTTGTAGATGGGATTTGCAGTTGCCAAGTACACAATCTACAGTATCGACACATCCAGGGCAGTTGTGATTTTAGAGATTGGTTGAGTTGTGTTCACCAATTTGATTATGGGTTCCTCTTTGTTTTACTTTTGATGATATTGCAGGTACTCACATTGATTCACAGCAGTGCAGAGCATAACTACATTTGGGATCCAGGTGGATCGAGTAGTTCATTGTTTCGAGATTGCTTGGGGACAAGCAATTTTCGGAGGGGCGGATTGTCATGTCCCCTTTTTTTGTGGACATTGACAGATTTGATGATTGGCCTATTATGCGACCTTCGTAGGCTAATATGATGGATAGAGGGTCATAATGGAGCTTGGCTTGACTTTGATTCACAGAATTTCTACATTTGGTTTTCATTCAGGGTATTTCAGATGCATTGGGCCTGAGCTCCTACTTTTTAGGGATATTTGATATGCAGTGGAGCACCTTTATTTTGATATGATCATGTGCAGAATAACTCCCTGATTCCCCAGCTTCAGACGGTTCGAGGATCTGACATGTATTGAGGGAGATATTAATATTTGATTGATTTAATCAAATATTAATTATTTGGTCTAATTTTAAATGAGATATTAATTAATTATTAATTAATTAATTATTTAGTCTAATTTTAAATTAGATATTAATTAATTATTAATTATTAATTAATTGGTCTAATTTTAAGACCCAAGTTCTAATTTGAGGAATTCTAATTTTAGAAGCCCAAGTTCTAATTTGAGGAATTCTAATTTTAGAACCCCAAGTTCTAATTTGAGGAAATCTAATTTTAGCAAGCACACCTTTGGAAAGGTATAAGAGTTTCTCATGGGAGAGAGTTTGGATTATGCTTATTATTGATATTGATTCTTGTTAAGAAATTCTTCTGTGAAGACTGAGCCAAGGGTTCCAGGATTCCAATTGCAGTGAAGAACGTCAACTCTTCATTGTGTGCGATTCAGAGGTTGTGAAAGATCAGCCGATCTATTGCCGAATTGAGAGATAACTTCACCCAGAAGTTATCATAGTATTACAGGTATTTGAGAGATAACTTCACTCAGAAGCTATCACAAGGGTTTACAGGTATTTTCTTTATTTTGGGTTTTTGATTCAAGAATTATCCAGATATAGATCTTTTGTGTCAGCCCATAATTCTACAGATCAGGATCAGGCATACAGGGTGTGTTATATCAGCGAACGTACGACTTCCGTACAGATCTGCAAAAAATCCGTACGCATCTACAGAAAGTTCAGGTACCGACATCGGCAAACAGGAACTTACAGAGACCGACATCGGTCGACTCATCACCGACGTCGGCAAGGGGACTAATACAGGTCGACCGACGACGGCAGTATAACCGACGACGGCAGTATAACCGACGTCGGCGACTGTGTTTTTACACAGCAGGCTGAGACGTGCCATATTCAACCCAGTTCGCGGAATATTCAGGCTATAAGGCCGAAATTTTGATATTATTTGTATACCTGACAGAGGATCTCAAATTGTAAGCTTATGAGCAAATAAAAAGAAATTATACTGTGATTTATTCATCTATTTGAAGATATTTTGCAGAAATTCAGATAAGCAATTTGGGGCTTTGTTTTTGATATTCGAAGGGATATCACAGTGGTATCAGAGCTTTGGTCTTTGGTATCAGAGTTTTTTGTGCAGATAAGAGAGCCCCTAAGTACGGGACATCACAGTGGTATCAGAGCTTATGTCCTGCCATCTTGTTGGGTAGTTGGGTAGATTGAATCAACGAAGTATCCATGATGTCTTCAAGTACTCAGAAACAGTGGGACAAGGATATGAAGAAGCTGAAACAAAGTTTGAACCAGTTGGTTGAAACCCAGAGGAGGATGAATGAAACTCTTTCAGATCCTACTTTTGAAGACAAATTATTACGGTATATGGCATCCATTCGTAAAAGGTCCACATCACAAAACAGAACGAAGGAGAAACAAGAGGTCTCAACAGTGGTTGAGGGCAGCGCTACACCAATTGTTAGACATGTGGATGAGATTAGTCATGGGGAATTAGACTCTCAGTTAGTTGCAGAGGACGTGGGAGTGGGAAATTGTGATGATGAGATAGTTTCAGCAGCAGTTTCTTCAGAGTTAGATGAGAATGAGTCCGATGCTTGCACTCAGAGTGTACAGGTGTGCTCAGGTGTTAGTGCACTGAGGGTTGATGACCTCTCAGTTATGACAGAGATTGTAGAAGAGTCCCAGGATCCGATTATTGTAGAAGATACTCAGGAGGATGCAGTGGATAGTTTTGAGGACTTAGTTTCACCAACCGTTTCTCACAGTATGGAGGAGTTAGACCGTGATGCTACAGTTGTTGATACTCTGTATGTTGATATGAGCTATGGAGTTGATTCACAGAGTATGGATGGTAGTACTCCAGAGATCAGTGATTTTGAGTCTACTCTTTTGGACCATGCATCAGAGAAGGATTGTAGGAGACAGTCTAGCCAGTGCCACCATGTGTCTAGTCAGGTGAGAGTTAGTGAGCGAGACATTGCTACCACTTGCAAACATTTCAATGATGCTCGTCAGTTGTTAGCAGTATATGGATGGGGTTCTCCTACTAGCATCGAGCAGGGAGGTAGTTATTTGTCCTTGACAGAGATCCACTCTTTATGGGAGGCTATCCAGATTCTGAGACAGGATTATATGCAGTTGGTCGCCGACAGAGATTATCTTATGGAGTGGGGTAGCACAGCATATGATGCATTGTTGGTCGAGGAAGATAAGGTGAGTGAGCTTACTCAGCAGCTAGAGGCGACTTCTGAGATTCTCGAGACTACGCAGTTAGCTTATGAGGAGTCACAATTTCATTTGGCTGAGATGACCATGGAGTTAGAGCGTTTACGGTCTTCACCAGCCCCAGACTCAGAGGTTAGTACATTAAGTGTTGTTGGTGAGTATGTTCCTATAGTTGTAGCTGAGGAACATGTTGTTGAGGCTGACACACCGGTTCAGGACTTAGGAGTACCTAATTCTGAGGGGTTTGGGATACCAGTGGAGTCGAGTCTCCAGATTGATTCTTCTCACACATTTGACAGTGTGGTACAATTGGTTGTGCCACCAGTACAGAGGGATCAGTTATGGGATGGATTAACACCATCTTTTGTAGATGGGATTTGCAGTTGCCAAGTACACAATCTACAGTATCGACACATCCAGGGTAGTTGTGATTTTAGAGATTGGTTGAGTTGTGTTCACCAATTTGATTATGGGTTCCTCTTTGTTTTACTTTTGATGATATTGCAGGTACTCACATTGATTCACAGCAGTGCAGAGCATAACTACATTTGGGATCCAGGTGGATCGAGTAGTTCATTGTTTCGAGATTGCTTGGGGACAAGCAATTTTCGGAGGGGCGGATTGTCATGTCCCCTTTTTTTGTGGACATTGACAGATTTGATGATTGGCCTATTATGCGACCTTCGTAGGCTAATATGATGGATAGAGGGTCATAATGGAGCTTGGCTTGACTTTGATTCACAGAATTTCTACATTTGGTTTTCATTCAGGGTATTTCAGATGCATTGGGCCTGAGCTCCTACTTTTTAGGGATATTTGATATGCAGTGGAGCACCTTTATTTTGATATGATCATGTGCAGAATAACTCCCTGATTCCCCAGCTTCAGACGGTTCGAGGATCTGACATGTATTGAGGGAGATATTAATATTTGATTAATTTAATCAAATATTAATTATTTGGTCTAATTTTAAATGAGATATTAATTAATTATTAATTAATTAATTATTTAGTCTAATTTTAAATTAGATATTAATTAATTATTAATTATTAATTAATTGGTCTAATTTTAAGACCCAAGTTCTAATTTGAGGAATTCTAATTTTAGAAGCCCAAGTTCTAATTTGAGGAATTCTAATTTTAGAACCCCAAGTTCTAATTTGAGGAAATCTAATTTTAGCAAGCACACCTTTGGAAAGGTATAAGAGTTTCTCATGGGAGAGAGTTTGGATTATGCTTATTATTGATATTGATTCTTGTTAAGAAATTCTTCTGTGAAGACTGAGCCAAGGGTTCCAGGATTCCAATTGCAGTGAAGAACGTCAACTCTTCATTGTGTGCGATTCAGAGGTTGTGAAAGATCAGCCGATCTATTGCCGAATTGAGAGATAACTTCACCCAGAAGTTATCATAGTATTACAGGTATTTGAGAGATAAATTCACTCAGAAGCTATCACAAGGGTTTACAGGTATTTTCTTTATTTTGGGTTTTTGATTCAAGAATTATCCAGATATAGATCTTTTGTGTCAGCCCATAATTCTACAGATCAGGATCAGGCATACAGGGTGTGTTATATCAGCGAACGTACGACTTCCGTACAGATCTGCGAAAAATCCGTACGCATCTACAGAAAGTTCAGGTACCGACATCGGCGAACAGGAACTTACAGAGACCGACATCGGTCGACTCATCACCGACGTCGGCAAGGGGACTAATACAGGTCGACCGACGACGGCAGTATAACCGACGACGGCAGTATAACCGACGTCGGCGACTGTGTTTTTACACAGCAGGCTGAGACGTGCCATATTCAACCCAGTTCGCGGAATATTCAGGCTATAAGGCCGAAATTTTGATATTATTTGTATACCTGACAGAGGATCTCAAATTGTAAGCTTATGAGCAAATAAAAAGAAATTATACTGTGATTTATTCATCTATTTGAAGATATTTTGCAGAAATTCAGATAAGCAATTTGGGGCTTTGTTTTTGATATTCGAAGGGATATCACAGTGGTATCAGAGCTTTGGTCTTTGGTATCAGAGTTTTTTATGCAGATAAGAGAGCCCCTAAGTACGGGACATCACAGTGGTATCAGAGCTTATGTCCTGCCATCTTGTTGGGTAGTTGGGTAGATTGAATCAACGAAGTATCCATGATGTCTTCAAGTACTCAGAAACAGTGGGACAAGGATATGAAGAAGCTGAAACAAAGTTTGAACCAGTTGGTTGAAACCCAGAGGAGGATGAATGAAACTCTTTCAGATCCTACTTTTGAAGACAAATTATTACGGTATATGGCATCCATTCGTAAAAGGTCCACATCACAAAACAGAACGAAGGAGAAACAAGAGGTCTCAACAGTGGTTGAGGGCAGCGCTACACCAATTGTTAGACATGTGGATGAGATTAGTCATGGGGAATTAGACTCTCAGTTAGTTGCAGAGGACGTGGGAGTGGGAAATTGTGATGATGAGATAGTTTCAGCAGCAGTTTCTTCAGAGTTAGATGAGAATGAGTCCGATGCTTGCACTCAGAGTGTACAGGTGTGCTCAGGTGTTAGTGCACTGAGGGTTGATGACCTCTCAGTTATGACAGAGATTGTAGAAGAGTCCCAGGATCCGATTATTGTAGAAGATACTCAGGAGGATGCAATGGATAGTTTTGAGGACTTAGTTTCACCAGCCGTTTCTCACAGTATGGAGGAGTTAGACCGTGATGCTACAGTTGTTGATACTCTGTATGTTGATATGAGCTATGGAGTTGATTCACAGAGTATGGATGGTAGTACTCCAGAGATCAGTGATTTTGAGTCTACTCTTTTGGACCATGCATCAGAGAAGGATTGTAGGAGACAGTCTAGCCAGTGCCACCATGTGTCTAGTCAGCTGAGAGTTAGTGAGCGAGACATTGCTACCACTTGCAAGCATTTCAATGATGCTCGTCAGTTGTTAGCAGTATATGGATGGGGTTCTCCTACTAGCATCGAGCAGGGAGGTAGTTATTTGTCCTTGACAGAGATCCACTCTTTATGGGAGGCTATCCAGATTCTGAGACAGGATTATATGCAGTTGGTCGCCGACAGAGATTATCTTATGGAGTGGGGTAGCACAGCATATGATGCATTGTTGGTCGAGGAAGATAAGGTGAGTGAGCTTACTCAGCAGCTAGAGGCGACTTCTGAGATTCTCGAGACTACGCAGTTAGCTTATGAGGAGTCACAATTTCATTTGGCTGAGATGACCATGGAGTTAGAGCGTTTACGGTCTTCACCAGCCCCAGACTCAGAGGTTAGTACATTAAGTGTTGTTGGTGAGTATGTTCCTATAGTTGTAGCTGAGGAACATGTTGTTGAGGCTGACACACCGGTTCAGGACTTAGGAGTACCTAATTCTGAGGGGTTTGGGATACCAGTGGAGTCGAGTCTCCAGATTGATTCTTCTCACACATTTGACAGTGTGGTACAATTGGTTGTGCCACCAGTACAGAGGGATCAGTTATGGGATGGATTAACACCATCTTTTGTAGATGGGATTTGCAGTTGCCAAGTACACAATCTACAGTATCGACACATCCAGGGCAGTTGTGATTTTAGAGATTGGTTGAGTTGTGTTCACCAATTTGATTATGGGTTCCTCTTTGTTTTACTTTTGATGATATTGCAGGTACTCACATTGATTCACAGCAGTGCAGAGCATAACTACATTTGGGATCCAGGTGGATCGAGTAGTTCATTGTTTCGAGATTGCTTGGGGACAAGCAATTTTCGGAGGGGCGGATTGTCATGTCCCCTTTTTTTGTGGACATTGACAGATTTGATGATTGGCCTATTATGCGACCTTCGTAGGCTAATATGATGGATAGAGGGTCATAATGGAGCTTGGCTTGACTTTGATTCACAGAATTTCTACATTTGGTTTTCATTCAGGGTATTTCAGATGCATTGGGCCTGAGCTCCTACTTTTTAGGGATATTTGATATGCAGTGGAGCACCTTTATTTTGATATGATCATGTGCAGAATAACTCCCTGATTCCCCAGCTTCAGACGGTTCGAGGATCTGACATGTATTGAGGGAGATATTAATATTTGATTGATTTAATCAAATATTAATTATTTGGTCTAATTTTAAATGAGATATTAATTAATTATTAATTAATTAATTATTTAGTCTAATTTTAAATTAGATATTAATTAATTATTAATTATTAATTAATTGGTCTAATTTTAAGACCCAAGTTCTAATTTGAGGAATTCTAATTTTAGAAGCCCAAGTTCTAATTTGAGGAATTCTAATTTTAGAACCCCAAGTTCTAATTTGAGGAAATCTAATTTTAGCAAGCACACCTTTGGAAAGGTATAAGAGTTTCTCATGGGAGAGAGTTTGGATTATGCTTATTATTGATATTGATTCTTGTTAAGAAATTCTTCTGTGAAGACTGAGCCAAGGGTTCCAGGATTCCAATTGCAGTGAAGAACGTCAACTCTTCATTGTGTGTGATTCAGAGGTTGTGAAAGATCAGCCGATCTATTGCCGAATTGAGAGATAACTTCACCCAGAAGTTATCATAGTATTACAGGTATTTGAGAGATAACTTCACTCAGAAGCTATCACAAGGGTTTACAGGTATTTTCTTTATTTTGGGTTTTTGATTCAAGAATTATCCAGATATAGATCTTTTGTGTCAGCCCATAATTTTACAGATCAGGATCAGGCATACAGGGTGTGTTATATCAGCGAACGTACGACTTCCGTACAGATCTACGAAAAATCCGTACGCATCTACAGAAAGTTCAGGTACCGACATCGGCAAACAGGAACTTACAGAGACCGACATCGGTCGACTCATCACCGACGTCGGCAAGGGGACTAATACAGGTCGACCGACGACGGCAGTATAACCGACGTCGGCGACTGTGTTTTTACACAGCAGGCTGAGACGTGCCAGATTCAACCCAGTTCGCGGAATATTCAGGCTATAAGGCCGAACTTTTGATATTATTTGTATACCTGACAGAGGATCTCAAATTGTAAGCTTATGAGCAAATAAAAAGAAATTATACTGTGATTTATTCATCTATTTGAAGATATTTTGCAGAAATTCAGATAAGCAATTTGGGGCTTTGTTTTTGATATTCGAAGGGATATCACAGTGGTATCAGAGCTTTGGTCTTTGGTATCAGAGTTTTTGTGCAGATAAGAGAGCCCCTAAGTAAGGGACATCACAGTGGTATCAGAGCTTTGGTCTTTGGTATCAGTTTTTTGTGCAGATAAGAGAGCCCCTAAGTACGGGACATCACATACTCCATTAGAATTTATAAAACACATGGCCTCTCTCAACAAGATACCTTTAGATAAATTAGATCACAAGATCACTCGCTAATACATCATACTCCTGACATTAACTAAAATCAAATTCAAAAATTAGGCTCTTGATCTCAAATAGATACTTGTCTCAAACTGATCAATCTCCCTTAGAATTAGCCTTCCTCTTTGACACTAATGGCAAAGAGACACCTACAAAAACTTTCCCTTGACACCAATTGAAGAAACTTCCCTTCTTCACAACTCTTAACATGGAAATTAGAAACATCTCATATAATAATTGTTAACATTTTGACCTTAGAAACCTTATGTCAACTTTAGATCTTTCACCATTTTGAAAAACTAGACAACAACTTCAACTAGTCTCTATGACTCTTCATAGTTTTTTGGCATACATCACTTCTTGATACATATAGACTTACAACATAGATAACATGAAATCTTCTCAAGATGAATGTTTTTACTAACAACACAACTCTTGGAGAAGATAAGATGCTTTATTAGCTCCCACTACTAGCTTCAACTAACTGAAGAATGTCTCCATGAAGCTTAACAAAATCACCCCATTCCATAGGGATCTCAAAACACCATGAACTCAAGAGATTCCTAGATCTCCAATCCACTTTTACTATCCATCTTGCAATCATGAGACTGATAGTCCCTTATTAGAATCCTCTTAGGCTTGACTAAAGCATTTTGCTTGACCACATTATCATTTTTCATCTTCTCTTTGACTATTTGATCAATAATAGCAGATAACAAATGTTATTAACATACCTCCACAACTACTTCTTTATCTACCAAAATAAATAAACTATCTTAACTTTTGGGTTTAACTTGATCAGACATAACTATCTTATGTCTCCATACTTAGGTTTGTCTCTTCTCATGCAATCTAGGAGATCTATATGCTTTGATATGACTTGAGGGCCTTCTAAAAATCTTAGGATAAAATATTTTAATGTGTCCTAAATTTTGTCAACTATAGAAAACAACACCACTTTCCTTACCTTTTAAATAATTGATCCTCCTCCCATCGTTCCAAGAGAACTCAACCCTTGAGACTACTCTACACTCTCTTACTCTATGGCCAAACTAGATACATAAGAAATAATAACCATTAAATTAATTTTCATACCTTATTGCATTGGGTTTTTTGATAGGTATCTTTATGTTGACTTTCATGCTAGAGCACTTGACTTGATCTGATTACTTACTCTCCTTATCAACATTTCTTTTCTTAAATATGAGTTTCTCATACTCAAACTTCATGGAATCTATCTCTATCTTGAACTGGTCAAACTCAACCTCTTTTGATCTAAAATTTGCATTAGTAACCCCTAATCAATCCTTAAGATTTTGAATAGTCATCTCATATCTTTTTGCTTCTTTGACCATATCACTCTTCAAGATACACACTTATTCCTTGATATCCTTGACCATAGATCTCAACTCATGTTTCCTCTTATTTTGATGATTCAAATCCTCTAGGGCACTTAATAGCTTAACTTCAAGATCTACTTCAACTTATCCTTCTTCACTATCATAGAAAACTTCTTCATCAAACATGATGTCTTCTTATTTTAAACAATCTACCTTTCTAGCCAAGAGTAGAATTCCATTACCAGCTATGCTTCTTAGAATCTTCTTTAGGCTATTATGCATACTCCAAAGGACCTTCTTTGATACTAATTATTGGAAGCACAACCACTGAGAGGAGGGGGGGGTGAATTAGTGGCCTTAAATAATTTACTTTTATTTTATTATCAAAATCAGCCATCTATCAAATGAATATTAACCATCCAAGCAATATCAATTTATCTAAAAACATCACAAATGAAAGCATACTAATTAAAAACATGAAACATAAGAAAACATCACATGAAAATAAGATATAGGTGGGAAAACCTCATGGGGAATAAAACCCACTGAAACATAGCTTGGAAAACCATCATAAAAGACCATGAATTAGGTTTAGTTGAGCACCAACCCAACAAGGAGAACCAACCCTTAAAATTTATCAAGCACATACAATTGCCATAATCCCTAAAAATAGAATCTTGATGAATGTTGTTTTCAGCTGCTGTAAGGATAATTAAAATACATTTATTCACATGTGTAGTTCCTATGTGACTTATATAACATCATATAATGGATATATCATAAGTTATTGTGTCAACTATGGGTCTTACTGACCAATTTGTTGACCTTTTCTCTCATAGTCCTTACACAGCGAGACAAGCCATTTTGGCTTCCATATTTCAACTTAATATACTAAATATCAACCTTATATAAAGCATTTATAGGTCATATATATCCAAAAAAACATAAAACTATGAAATAAATATATTAAACCATGAAATAACATCTTAAACTTATCACTCCATCTTGCATACTCAGAACTGTCATTCTGCCTTGACAACCAATCATGGTGATTATGAATTTCAAAACATATGTGGGAAATATTATGGAATCTTGTTGAATGTGTATGATATAATGAGATATTTAGGTAAATCTCATATGGATAGATACCATGGTCAAGTGATAACATTAGCCTTGTAGACCAATATCACAATCTTACCTAATCAATGTCCTATCTACACAAGAGAGGTCAAATCATGAGCAACAATATCAACATATCTAATGAACATCAAGACATATAAAAAAAATTAATGTTTACTATATTTATTTAAAAACAACACCATGAAATTAGATCCATTCCTAATCCATGACAACTCATCACTAATCTCATTCTCACTTCTGCCTATTTTCTCACTATCTTCCTCACTAGGGCTTTTTTAGCGATAGGTCAACTTACATGACCCTTTAGCATATTTTAAGTTTTAAAACTACTCATAAAACACCATGAACATATAATATGAGTATTAAACTTATCCCTCCACCCATTCACTTCTTTTGGTCAATGTAACTTTTGAGAATTACATAGACTTCTTTATAAATATACCTATAACTAATTATTTTCTCTTTCCTCTCTCTAAAAAATTCCACCTAGAGGTGTATGATAGAGTTTAGTCCAATATAAAATAATCACAATAACCTTTCCAAACAATTCTTATCACTTTTTAATCACATCTTCCATATCAGGTCACTATTAAGGTTTCAAAGCACTAAAAACCTATTTCTACTCTTATCAATCATTCATAAAGGATTTCCATTAAAATATTAAAAAATTCCAATAAAATAAACCTATTACCCTTAAAAAATACCATTATATTATCAATACCCTATGTATAGGTTGTACATGCTAATGAGAATCAAAAAATTCTTCTCGGGTCTTCATCTCTTCATTCTACACACACAAGACACCTTTAAACTCATTTTCATGATTTATCCTTAAAATAAAGGCCTAAAACTACACCAAAATACTTAAAACAAAATTAAAAACCTCAATTCATTCTCAAATTATCTCACAAGCCTCTAGACTTGATCATGATACCTCATTCTGCCACCTAGGGTCATAAGACTAGGTTCATAAGAAGACCACTAAAGAAGAACTTAAAAATTTGGATAACTATGAGATTCATGTGACTAAATAAATACCTTTATCACATGATATAACACTTAATTTAAAAAATTAAATCTCATACACATCCATATCACCACCACCATGCTTTTGCAAGCCATATCTATACTTAAGAGCTAGTCTATCAAATAGACCTACTGAGTACTATACCACTTTGAGATCTTCAAGACACATTATTAAGCTTACTAATAACCTCCAAAAATATTAGGTATGATCCACAATATCTCCCATCATTATCCTTTAACCAATTCTTCTTAGACCATATATGTCACTACCCAAGACTGAACTAGCCTTCTTGACTATAAAAGACATGAATACAATATCTCTCTCTAAACTCATGAAGCTTTAAATATATTCAAAAAAGACATGAAAATTACACTACCTCAAAAAAATACACATATATTTAACCACTCATTTCACCATACCTCACTATGCTTCACAAGACACTTCATTGGATCACTCAAAGCCATACTAGTAAGCTCAAACAATCAACCTCATACCAATGACCATAGCCACCTTCTTGTGAACTAACACTTGACCTCAAAATTATATCTAAAAACCATCTATGAGGGATAAAAACTCATAACCAGATGTAGTGTCAACTATAATATCAATGGATGGAAGATTAAAATCATCCTTAAGGTATGCTTTGTTAATATAATGAAAGTTAATATATATATATATATATATATATATATATATATATATATATATATCCTAGTTTTATAATTCTTTTTTATTATATGGATGAAGTTGGACATCCATTTGGAGTAATACATAGGCTTCATAAACCCTACTTTGAGATATAATCAAATACATAGGTTTTTTTGGATATAATCAAATCCTCATCTTTGATGAAGATCAAATAAAAACCTCTTTCACCACAACATAAAGGAAATTATTTAATTCAATCATACATTTTAGGAATAAAAAATGGGGAAACATATCATAATTCCATGAACCATATTTTCCATAATCTTATTCATAATATAGTAGAGGTATACATAGACAATCTTCTAGTAAAATTGAAGTAAAGGGTTAGCCATCTATGAGTGTTACACATTATCCTCACATGTTTAATCAGATACAACATTACTCTTAATAATAATAAGTATGTGTTTATATTCATAGGTAGAAAATTTCTCAACTACATTAACTCCCAACATGGAATTATATTGATCACACAAAAATTCATACAATTTTGGACATGCTCCCCCCACTAATGAGTCAAGGATTATATAATTCCTAAGGAAGTTAGGGGCCATTTGATAATTCATACAATACATCACCTATGAATTTCATCCAATAAATTATTTAATTAATAAATTAAGTGGTTTTATATGGATGAATGATTGATAGGATGCATTCAAGGTAGTAAATTCTTCCTTATGTCTTCATTTACACTCATGGTGCCCAAATATGACAAGCTCCTCATAATTTATATTAGGGAAATGAAGGTGTTTCTCACATACATGTTACCATAAAAATATGATGATGGAAAGGAGTGTGCCATCTAATTCATTAGTTTCAATCTTATGGATTATGAAACATGCTACACATAGGCATAGAAAGAGGGCTTGGCAATCATGCTCACAACTAAGCGATTGCAAAACTATATGATTAATCAAGAAATATGGGTTATAATAAGGTTTGATTAAATATGGAAATTTTTTAACTAATAAAACCTCTCATGAAATGCTAAAAATTCCATCATGATTTTAAGTGATTTTGAAATTATTTATGTCAACTATAAGTCCAGCAAGGGATAACACATTATCGATTCGTTGGTAGACTCTCCCCTATAATTTAGTGATCACATTGATATTTATTTTCATAATGAATTAATTTGTTACATATAGTAAACTATTATCATTCATATGCCAATATCATTCATTACTTAATTGAATATACCTATCTTGAAGGGGTTAACTCTCAATAGAGGAAACATCTTCATGTTATCACTTCCAAGTATGTCACTTTAGATTAGGCTCTATACCAAAAGGACTTTGATGGTATGTTAATGAGATTGTGGACTAAGAGGATCTATAAAGTCTCCTTTTCCATTTTCATAATGGGGTTTGTAGTGATCAATTTGGTGGTTAGGTGATTTCTCACAAAATACATAGGATGAGATACTTTTACCCACTCTTGAACATGATGTCATCAAATATGATAGTAAATTTGATAAGTGACAAAACTTCTCTCATAATATCCACATTCCTCCTCTAAATATGTATTCCATTATTATGCCTTGGCCCTTTTCCATTTGGGGTCTAGATTTTATAGGTAAGTTATCCCCTAATTCTTCAAATGGTCACCACTTCATTATCATGGAAATTTAAAATTTCACTAAGTGATATGAAGCAATGTCTCTTATAAATGTTATAGGTTCATTAATTGTTAAATTTATTTTAAACCAGAATTTTTTGATTTGAAGTTCCATAAATTATCATAATATACAATGGATCTCCCTTTAAAAACATTGAGGTAAATCAATTATGTAATAAATTCACCATATCACATCACATGACATACTTTTATTATCCAAAATATAATGGTTAGGCCAAATCCACCAATAAAACCCTAAATTTGATCTTGGTAAAAATAGTCAAAGATTCTAAATAAGATTGGCATTTGTAGATTTATCCAACACTTTGGGCCTATAAAATCAACATTAAAATGCCCATCGTAGAAACCCTGTATTCCATTTTATTTGTATCTAAATATATTTTAACTTTTTAGGTTGAGATACCTAACATTCATCTCTCTCCAAGATCTCCTTGACCATGAGGAATATAGGAACACATGACTCGTTGAACTCAAGAATTTAGATGAACGTTGACTCCCTACTACATAGAACCATGTCATGTACACAAACCAAATAGATATAAAATAAAATAAAAATTTACATGATATTTGGATATATGTAGGATACATTTTTCTTAGGATCTACATCCAAATTAATAAGAATAAAGGATAAGGTCAAAATTTCTGACCTAACTGGTTAGGTCCTTACCTAGTGACTGAAGACTTCAATAACATAGCTTATCAATTATGCACTTTATATGGAAAGGAGTTTTATAAATATGTGAAATATTTTAACCTTAAGATTTTATATATTTAGTTATATCATGTCACATTACCCTCATTGCATTACACTTTCATAGTTTAGGTCTTGATTTGCATATAAGATTCTACGTTTGATAATTATTTGTTGTTAGTTTGAATAACATGAAACTTTTTAAAATGTAATATATAATATCATTACATTTTTCACACCATCCCATTATATTATATAAAAATTATTAAAAATCAACATTGCATTATTTTTTGCCTTATTTGTTACGATTAAAGTACACTTCTTTTCCCTATATCTTCTTGTAAAACTTAGAAAATGTTATCCTACAACAAAGTCTAGAGGATTGTCCATGATAGAGTCTCATCTTATGGTTCCTTATAAATTATAAAATTAATATGTTAAAAAATAGGTAACTTTACTCACCTATATTGGTCTTTGGTGATGAGCCCTTACATCTTACTAGTTCCATAGTGCTAAGATTTGGTGGTAAAGGCCTTACAAATTAAAATACATTCCTATCAAAATATTATGCAACATAAAAATTAAATTTCACATCTCTCACCCTTTTTACCATTTATATTGATCCATCACATATTAATAATTACATAGGATTATCATTGGTGAGATAATCCCCTTACTTGCCTACATCTAGACTTTAATGATAAGGCCATGTGTCTTCTTAGTCACCTGAGACTAAGTGAAGGGGGTCACATAAAAGTAAAATATAAATTTAAAATAAATATTAAATCAA
Source organism: Torreya grandis (assembly GCA_037957365.1). Lineage (NCBI taxonomy): Eukaryota > Viridiplantae > Streptophyta > Pinopsida > Cupressales > Taxaceae > Torreya > Torreya grandis. The sequence continues at coordinate 269,840 of JARHVA010002695.1, read as the reverse complement.
AAAATGTCCAAATAAAATTTATTTAGAAAGCTTGTATACATGCCTATGCTAAAAAAGGTAACTTTATCCTATTTACCAATTCTACCAAGGCTAGTTAGCTCTAGATGGGGCAGATAAAGCTAGTATTTTGTAAGTCTATCAAGAAGTAGATTTACCACTCTAATAATAAGGATTAGGTAATATTCCATTTTCCTATAAATTTTTTATTTGTTGTTTTTCATATTTTATCATCTCAAAGTTATCATATCTCCCTTTTCATTCCCTTGCTAAAAATTAGAAGTCATTTGTTATGTGTAACAAATTAACTAGGTCATCACCTACAAAATTATTGTTATTTCATGCATAATTTAATATATATCCATAATATTACATAATTTTCATACATTTTTCCATGTATATAAGCATTACCCATAACATTTTATCAAAAATATAAATATACATGATAATCATCACATGCCTAGTCATTTAAATTGCATAAAATAAGAGACAAACATGGAAATTAAAGCCCATAACACATAAGACAAAGTCACTAGAAGGTAAACCAAAATATATCATATATCATAATAGTTTTCAAGTTTTTATAACATAATTCTATGATACAATCACCTCCATAAAGGACCAATGTGTCTTAAGATCTCAAAAAATCAAAGATAAAAATATAAAATATATATAATAGATAAATATACTCTCTTCCTCCTCTAATGAGGGTATCTTTATCTATTAGAGCCACCCTAAGAAACTATATATTAATCATATGTATAATAGGTATATTGAAAATATGTATAATGTACAATATGATGCATTAGAGTGATGGGGGATATGGATCACATGAAACCTCCTATTATAGCCACCTTGAAAAAATATATATTCATCATGAGGTTTCCTATCTTTATTCTTATTGATGCCTCTCGGTGAGGTTGTGTCTCTTATCTGATGGATAAAATAAACTTGGCCTCCTTTGGATATCATCATGTCCACCTAGGCCTATATTATATTAGATCTTACATATAGAGTATTTTCTCCACTCTTAATATATTTAGTTTCATAGATGTATATTAGGCTAGGTTAAAGAACTTAGTGTGTCTACCTATCTCGATAGGTATTCTAGGATCTACTAATAACTCATCTCTAGTCATATTTGTGCTAAGATGAAAAAGTTTGATTATCATCCTTGATCATGGTGTTCAATATGGTTAAGGTATATTTAGTAATAACTTATAATAATTGATGACAAAACCAATCATATAGAAAATAAAATTAGTAAATTAGTAAATTAATTATGTTAAAAAGTGAAATGTAAGTAATAAGTTGAAGTATGTAAATTAATAGTTTACTTGGGTAATCCTTATGCCAATCAAAATCAAATCCATAGTTATATGCATTATCCTCATCCATATCAAGGAATTTGTCTAGATAAATATTCTCTAGACCCTCACTATCTCCACCTACCTACTATTGATGTGCATGATCTTAAAGAGAAGGGTCATGTTATGGTGGTGGTAGTGAGGAAGCTACCTAATGATATTCACCATATGAAACTCTTAGTAAAGCCACCCTAGTTATGGGAATATATCATATAAAAAGGTGCCATGTTAGCTTCCCAAATATTCTTACTCATGCCAATTGTATGCCTTTGTGTACCACTATTATTTTGGAAAGGTTTCCTATATAGGGCATGCCAAACTATTGAGTCACCTTATCCACTGGGTGTACCTCAACATGTAGTAGTCTTACTTGGGTGGCCCTAGTGTTTGTTATGAGGTAGGCAACATCCTCATCCCACTATCCATGCATGCCCTAATAGGGTAGTAATATCAAATATACAATTGTAATTATCTTAAAGGCCTAAGGAAAAATTTGAAATGGTTCCACATCTATCCATCTCAAAGCTATAATAGACCCTGCATCACTAATAACCACTCCCCTCTTATAACGAATCATCTAGTCATACACCCAACTTATGAGGAACATAGAGTGATTTATATAAAGTGATAAAAAACTAGACACATGTTAAAAAGTATAGGCCAAGATATCTTGGCCCTAAGAAAATAAAGCTTCCCTCTCCTTGATCTGGTGAATGATTGGGGACCAACTATAAATTAGCATGTCAATACCCTTATCCCAAACCATTAGGGAGGAAGGGATACCATGATAAATTTCAATATATTAGGGATAATTTATCACTCAATATTATAAATCCTCACTTTTCACTTTGCATCCATGTTAGGTACACTAACATTTCCAAAATGTTTAGCCCAACCCACTACCTCAACCCTACTAGTAGCCTCTTAGAGGGCCACCAACTAACATATCTTTGATAAAATTATAATCCTCTAAATTTATAAAATATTTATATGTCACTATCTTAGGGTTTTATGGAATATAAATTTTTCTATTCAAGCTCCCAATAGGTGAGCAAGTTGCATAGTATCTTACGCAAAGTGGGAATGATCCCCACATGTATAACTCATAGAATCTCATTCTAATCTAGAATCACCAGCTTGTTTGTTGTAAAAAATGTAATGATGTAGGGTATACACTCCTAATCCAAATCTATAATCCATAAAATATATGTCCCATACAACCAAAATAGACCATGAATCAACCCATTTTCTTGAGCTCCAAACAAGCCCAAGGGAAATCTCCCTTTTCTTTTGATGGAACTACTACCTTTTATAGGAAATGGTTTTAAAATCATCATAGATAGTTATGAAACCACCACAAGAGTTTATGTAAATATTTTAAGTGTTTTTTAATTATCACTTAATCATGGTTATGTCACCACCTTACTTATAAAATCTAGTGATTTTGACACCACTGTAATGGTTATGTAAATGTTCATCTGTACAAATTGATAATTTTGTCTATTGGATACATATAGGGATTAATCAACCTAAGTGACCCAAAAATTACCTAAATAAATAAAAGTTTTTAAAATTCTTACTCTATACTCTCCCATAAATTTTTTAAAACTATTTGTTTAGATTTGGCTAGATTTTTAGGGAGTTTTAACCAAATTTGCAAAAATAAGGCAAAAGAGGAAAGTAATAAAACCTACAAGTCCCTACCCTGCTCTAAATTCCATTAGTTTATTCACCATATATGATTCATGTTCATTATTTTCACTTATTTATCACTTAAAAACATCACCATCCATCTAGAGCCCAAATTCTTATAGAGTCAATTTGCATAAATGAGTCTATTTTCAGTAATTTTTTCAATATGTAGGCCCCCAAACTATCCATTTTAAATTTAATTTAAAAAAAAAATTATATCATTATAATAAATTTTCATGTTTATAAAGTCACATTGATGTTTTTTTATGAAACTAATAATTTAATGTCTTTTCATCTTTTGTAGCATGTTTTATGGTTTTGCAGTATAGACACCCAATTCTAGCCATAATTGACTCCAGACCAGACTTCAGATTGATTCCTATGAACCATTACAAATTAAGCATAGGAATCACTAAATGTCTCAATTTTATCCATGCATCATTAATCAATTCTCATAATCATGTTGAGGCACCCCTATTTAGGATACTAGCACATATACAATAATAACCTCTCACAAATTCATCCCTAATCACCTTATGGCATAACAAATGACAATTTAGCCAATGGACTCATTAAATAGGTGTATACACCCTAAATTGATCAAGTAACCACACATATCATTTCTTTTCATAGTCCTTTCATAGGAGACTCCTAATGGAGAATATGATCTTTGTTCACATTTGGCCATGTCTTTCATTTGATTCATTTAGGGTCAAGTTTTATGCTTGAGTCACCTTTTTACCTATTTCTAGTCATCCTAAGCCTTTCAAATAGTCATTCCACTTAGCCAGGTTATGTGTTTTTTCCTCTTTCTATCCCCCTAGGTCCCAACACTATAGGATAGGAGCATTAGGGTTCAACTATAGTATTGGTGCCACTAGTGTCCATTTTTATCATTCTTATCCAGGGCCACTTTGAGTTCCAATAGTTAGTTTCTTTCAATTAATGAGTCATATCCCCTTTCTTAGATTCATCCTTAAGTTTACCAATTTTGGATAAATGCAAATAAATCTCTCAAGTTAAAAATAAAGAGTCTTATAAAAAGGAATTCATAAGGCATTTTATAGATAGAACTTACTACTTTGGCACATTAGACACAACAAAAATCAGTCAATAGTATACCTTAGCATTCTAAATCACACATAGACTTACATGCTTGATAAAGGAAGGGCCTAGGTGAAAGTAATTATTGTATCTATCATGTGTATTGATTATCTGTGTTCCTTAAGGGATAACTACATTTTATTTGAGACCTTAGCTTGAGGGTTAATGTAGGTAGTGATCAAGATAGTAGGGTTTCTATATCATATGGTCATTCTTATGCTAACCCAATTTTTCCCCTTTTTATTTTGATGCATTTTTTGCTTACATGTGTGTAGATGACTACAAGGTTTTTGGAGATTAAAATGGACCTAAATTGATCTCAGTTGACTTATAGCCTCCAAAATTCGGTACATAGGCTCACATAGACCTAGTGAACAAAACCCAAAAAGATTATATCCTCAAGACAAAATAAACAAAGGTGGACTACAATTCTGGTGCCACTCTTATCTACTTTTGGTTCTCTTATCCAATTAAAAAATTAAGGTTAGATCTAGATTCTAGATAGTGTCCCAATGTTGTATCTCAATTTTCATCTCCTAAATCATTCATTTCAGCCTATTTTTAGACAAGTTTATTTCTCTTCCTCATGCAAATTACTTGATAAAAATTTATACTTTACCTTATTAAACTAGATTTTTCCCCTTACTCTAGACCCCTTAATATTTAGGAACTACACACTAGTTTCTCAAAAATAATAAAACATTTGGTGAACCTGACTAACTTTGAACAAATCTAAAAACCCTATGTAACCTTAGGGTTTTTCCTTCATATTTCTTGTGAAAAAAATTAATTTCAAATCTTTTATTTTTGTATTATTTTTTGTTCATTTATTCTATTTAAAATTATTTAGAATTTAAATTATTGCATAATTTTCAAAAATTATAAAACCCTAGCTCAAAACCCTAGATTTCCAAACTAGGGCATCAAACCCAAGCCTTCCTTCCTTGCAAATTTAAGAAAAATATTTTGGAATTTTTGAAAATTGTTTACTTTGTCAAAAACAATTTCAAAATCTCAATACTAGTAGTTTTCTTGTGCAAAAATTTAATTTCAAATATTTGATTTTTGTATTAATTTTTGTGCATTTATTTTATTCAAAATTATTTTTAAAATTTAAATTATTGTATAATTTTTAAAAATTCTAAAACCCTAGCTCCAAATCCTAGATTTCCAAACTAGGTCCTCAAACCCCAAGTTTTCTTCCCTTACAATTTTTAGAAAAATAGTTTGAAATTTTTGCAAATTGTTTAAATTACCAAAAATATTTTCAAAATCTCTATGCTCATAGTTATTTTTCCCTTTATTTGCTTAATATTAATTTTCAATATTATCTTTAGTGAAATAAATAAATAGACACTATGGCACTTCTTCCCTCTCATCCCATAGATCAAATTTAAAAATTTTCTCATAATTATGACAATGAATGGACAAATTTGCAAAATTGCATATTAGCTAAAAATGTGGAAAATGATTTTATTTACAATGAAGATAATTACTATTATTTTAATGAGTAATATGATGATATACGTGATGGTGATAGTGAAGTGTAATTAGATGCATCTTATTCTCTCAAACCTATCTTTCTTATTTCCTCTTCTAAATAAAATAATTTTGATAAATGGGAAAAGTACTTTTCACCTCATTCTCCTATGCACAATACACCTAATGAACAAATTAGTCATGCACTTCCAAGTGAACCTCTTATTAGTGATAATTTTATTCCATGTGAACCTAATCTCTCTCTCTCTCTTTTTCTACTTCAATGATCAAATTACAACAATATAAAAATAATAGAATCAAATTGCCAATGCATAGTCCAAATGATGCATCTCATGTTTTTAACCCTACTTTATCAAAATAATGTCTAAATGAAAACTCTTCTTCTCTTATTTCTCATATTTCACATGAAAACAATGCATATACTCCATCCATGGATAACATATATGCACATGATATTATAATTTCAAATGATACTTTATTACATATTAGCAAAGAATTAAATTATTCTCTTACACTTCTTCCTAGTTATACTGAAAGTGATAATGAATATGATAGTGAACATGCAAATGAATATGAAAATGAGATTGATTATGAACAATATTCCAAGGATGACAATGCATGTAATAATTATGATTATTATACACATAGTGAATGAGAATATGCATCTTATGTTTCTAACTCTTCTCTCACTCCTCCTCTCAAACATAATGCACTACCAAATGGTGTTTCTACTTCTATGTATGATTATATTTCAAATAATGCTTACGTTAATGTTAATATAATATCTTCTACTCAATTAGAATGTGATTCACTAAAATAGAAAGATACAATTGAATCTCCCAAGCCACCCCTCATTATAGTAGAACCCAGTTCTCACTTTTCACCTAAAGAGAATGGTAGCCCACATCCCTCTAGTAAGGACCAAGTTACCATTAATCCCAAGGTTCAAGAGAGCACGCCCACTCTTTATGATCCAATTTCTAAATTAGCATTCCAATGGCTAAAATTAACAACCAAATTCAATAATTAAATGAACAACTTCAAGATACTAATGTAGTATCCTAGGAGATTATATCTTTAGTGCATGCAGTTGGTGAATTAAAACACCAAGTACATCTCCTTATCTCATAAAATAAGGTTTATAATTCTTGGGTGGAAGCTAATGATATACATGGAAACCTAATTTTGAATATATTCATAAAATCTTCATTGCATACGCATTTCAAAATACCATCATTACCTCACTTTGATGGAACTAGAGATCTATTCATATACCTTTAGGACTTTTGAAAGGCTTCGCCATCTAATTGGAGTCCTTTGATTCTACTAAAGTTATTCCAATAAACATTAGTGGGGAAATCATATAATTGGTTCATTCATATACTCTCTATTTTCTCCTTACATATATATGATGACTTAGAGGAGGCATTTCTTAGATATTACATAGCAAACATAGGCCCTTATGTTAAATATGAGAAATTTGTTACTTTACATCAGAATACTTTAGATCCAGTTAGTGATTATATCTTATGATTCAATAATCACAAGTTAATATTGATATATAGAATAGTATATTTAGAGATTCAACATATCTTTATTAAGGGGTTTCACCAACCTCTCCTTGAGCATCTACTATATCAAGTAGAGTCTTTTTTTAGGCACTTATGCTATACATTTCTATCTTTGGAAAAGAAATTGGGATTGATTAAGGTAGATTCAGTTGATTAGATTACTCTAGATTTCATAGTAGTATCTATAGTTTATATGATCCATCATCTACCATGTCCTAAATAAGATACAATACCATAACCAAAAAAATAACCCGTTAAAAACAAAGAACTAGTATCCAAAGCATAACCTACAATATGCACTATAGAGAATAACATCAAAGTGCCATTACAGTTTGATTCAAAGTAGGATAACCCATCTATCATATTATTAACACTATTAGATAAGAGGTTAATCACATTGCCTTCTACTAATCAATGAGATCCACATCTTCTATAAAAATAGCCTCATTAGCCCTTTTGTAACTATCATCATATCTTTGGACATAGATATAATGAGTGTTATGGAATAAGAGATTATATTAATAGATGTGTTGATAATGGCATTATAACATTCACATAGGGGGCACCAATATCTCATCCACCATGGAGCCATAGACCTCATTCATCCATGACTAATTCATCCTAAGACATTCCTTCATAGGAATCATCAAGCACTCATCATGAGAGAAATGCAGGTTATAGGATAGAGTCTCACATGAGATCTCCTATTCCACCTATTTAGAAGGTTTGAAAATTTATATAGTGAGAGTAGCCTACATATAGAAATGTAGTCCAAGGAGTACATAATGTAGTTCCATATACATATCCAACAGAGTCATATGACCCACAATAGAGTAATACTCATGAGAAATATTCACTATGGCCAAGTTTTCTAGGTCTTATCTCATGTAGCAATCTACTATGATTAATATTAAATGAACCTACATCATAGAGTACTACTCATAAGAAATATTCACTAGGACTATATTTTTTGGGTCCTATCTCACATATCAATCCACTATGGTTAAGATTAAATGAGCCTACATAATAGGTTTAAGCTCTATCTTGATTTATGGCTTAGTCATACACATCACAATAGAGGTCACCTAGTATATGATTAAGAATAAATAAAACTTATTCATATCACATAATTTTAATTACATGATCAATAAATTTACATTTTATAGAATCTCCACATATAGATACAGTCTGTATATTACAAATAATATCAGATACAAAGCATGTTCCTATATAACATGAGTAATATGGGTATTTGTTTAGTTTGCCAACATGATTTATATAATGATATAACATAGAGTGATATGACACATAATCATACTAGTTTTAGTTCATAAGCTTCACTTAGTAGGGCATTGATGGAGCCAAAGGACCAACCTTTGTATTTTTGAGCCACTCTCAAGGAAGTATACACACAACATGATATCATACATCCCCATATACTAACAATTAACATTCCTAATTACCAATAACTATCCATAGCCAAAACCAACTTATCAAAATCTAGATCTTACCAAATATTATTTTACCAACATTTAACCAACCCATCCAAATTATTTACCAACCTCAAAACCAACTCAATTCATCCCAATAATTTACCAATTACAAAACCAACAAATTTTTGCTTACAATTACAAATCAATCCTACCATCACACTTATCAACATATCATGAACAATCAAAATCACATCACAGATAATATTTTACAAAAACATATACAACCTCAAAATCAATACCAAATAAAATATTTATAATCAAGCATATGTAATGAATATAACAATATATTTCAAAACCCATACTATAGTACACATGAATCTAAATCTAAACAATATCCATATATATTGCAATGTTTTCAAAACATATATATCATATCAATATAAAATCAATCATATATGGGAATCATTCCCTCACTCTCAATCTCACTCTCTCCTCCAATACTAGTCTCATAATCCACTCTCACACTTGATGGTCCTACACCTCCTTGAAATCTTGAATGCCTATTATGATGACTATCTCACTCTAGCAACTGCCCATGCTCCTCCTGCAAATTTTAATACCACCTATAGATCACTATGTACTCATCCATAATCCTCATACTCATTGATCCATAATTAGGTGGAAGCATCCTATGCCTATATAGCTCAGCCCTCAACTCATCCCTCTCTCATGTTGCTCTAATATATGTAGTTGTCACTTTAGCATCTCTATCAAAAAATGAGCGTAAACACTAGTTATAACTATCACTCACTCTATCAAACCCTCCTCCACTACATCATCAATAACATTCCATGTAAGATCTTAGATTATTGACTCAATGATGGTCTCCTAGAACCCATCATCTTTACCTCCTCCCCCATTAGGTGCTTCATCCTGAGCACCTCCCACTCTACCTAAATGCAAAATTACATACACTATGTTATCCATACACTTTCAAAATAAGAACAAACTTGTCCATAATTAAAATATAGTCAATATTTACCCCCCCATCATCTAGATCAGCATAGGATCCTCATACTCAAGGGCATCTCCTCCACCAATATGATATAACATATCCCATCAATGCCACATCCACCATGTGATATATGCCTCTATCCATCCAACATCATCTACATAAGGAATATATATAGTTTTATCTCATGCATCCAAAGGTAATGGTGCTAACTCAACCTCTGTAGGCCTCCCATGAGCTCTTGCCCTCACTGGTATTTGTGTACTCCTCACCCACACCCATGTTGTAGGGGGCACATCTTGTGGTACCCAAACTATCTAGTCATGTGCTCATATTGAAAGTTCTCATATACTCCAACCCAATGATCATGTAACCAATAAATAACCCTCATATACTAAAACTACACTCCATCATTGGACCACCCATCAAATCCTCTATAAGGCCTCCATATAATATATCAAGCCATAAATCTATCTAAAACCTATCTATATTGATCTATCCAAATAGATCAAATAGCTAGTATACTTATCCACCACTCTCTAGGCTGTGGAGGTGCACATCTCTCCCTTGATAATCTTATCAGCTGCATAATCATAATATGCTCATAAGCCCAACAATGTAATAAGGTAATTTAACTCACACCACCATTGAATGCCTCTTGAGTAATCCTATAAAGGTCCTTATATAAGTGGGTAAACATAGTCCTACCCCATGAGAACACAGTGCCATACACCTCAATACTGCTCATATTCCTATGCATCCTATATGTAATTGACACCCCACTCCCATCCAAATAAAAAACAAAGACAACAACATGGCTAACCAATTTTGTAGGCATAAAACACTAGAATGTACTATAATCAATACTAGCACATCATTACCACTGCCTCCCTTATATATGCTTGAAGGCACACCAACAAAATACAATGATGCATGATCAATAGCATCAACACCCATATCATCCTATAAAGTCACCTGATGTCCACTAACTAGCAAATGTAGAATATGATACACATATTTTAGAGTAATTATAATCTTTCTAATAGGAATCTAGAAAATACATGTGTCTACATTTCACCTCTCACATAAGGTGGAAATTAGATACCTATCCCACTACATAGTAGCTATGTCACACACATGACCTATCCCTACCCTATCCATCATATCCCTCTCATTATCTAACAAAGGTATTAATATTAGTGTCTCAATCACCTGGCCTTTATGAAACTCCCTCATTTATACCTTGCCCTAAAAAACCCTAGAAAATAACATTTATGTAGTCAACCATGTCAAGGAAAATAGGTAAGCTATAAAACAATAGGCAATAACCTAAAATCCTAGAAAACTAGCCCTAATAGATAATAGCATTGCAAAAGGACACTAGTGCTAGATAACAACACCAAAACTTGGATAATAGTGTTGAACATTAGATAGGAGTACTAACTCTTATACAAGAGAATTGGAACTAGTGGAAAATTTCTAAAAATGCTTCAAATAGCTCAAAAACATAAAAATAGGCTTCCAAATAGGTAAAATGATGACACATTTAAGTTACTTACTATGGTAACCTCCCCACCAACCTCCACTTAGGCCACCAACTACTCAAATTGGGTTGTGGTAGGTCCTCATCTACTTGGCATATCTCTTACTCCAGAGCTCTAAATCTCAAACTAGTCAATGTGTAAATGAATCAAGTATAAATCCAACTTTCCTATATCAAACAACTTTTTCATCCAAAGAAACATACCATTTTTCCTATAAATATAACCCCATAGCTCCATTTTATAAACCATTTTATTCCATGAAACTATGAGAATAATACATTGAACATCATGCACACCTTACTCTCTTACTACATCATCCTCATACTATGACACACACATCTCTATACCTATTTTATATCCATACATACAACTTGGTCCGAAACAATTAAAGACTCATTCAACTATCAAACAACTCAAGCTAAATCAATCAAACAAACTTTCAATCTCCTCACAATAAGACAACCATATTTTTACTTATGCCATTAGTCATCAATTTTGGCTCAAACTCATCTATCACAAGATCTCATCCCTCTCCCTAAAAGGGGGCATCATTACAATTATTCCTATTCCTACACTTATCCAACAGACCTAACCACTCTCATAAGTGGACAACATGGTTCTCATACCTCCAGCAATTAAATTATTATATTTAACTCAGATTAGTTGAGATATATAGTGATTTAGATTACATGGTTCACTCAGCATTATATAGGACATTTTGAGGGATACACCTTTATTTTATAGATTTACCATGTTTCTTACACATATAGAAATTAGATTATCAAATTTAGCTTAGATCGATCAAGATATATAGTGATTCAAACTACATGGGTCATTCAAAATTACTCAAGAAATTCAAAGGGACATACCTTTAGTTTAAAGATATATAGATTAGTCAAATATATAGTGGTTTAGATTATATGGATTCATAGTGACTTTGATATAGATTCAAACTAGATACTAGATTTGGAGGCATGTACAGTACTACATGTCTCATACATACAACTTTATATAACATGACATAGTTACAAGACCAAATAGAATATTATAGGCATAGTGTAGAGCACATTATTTTGATCTCTAGTTTTTCACATGGGACATGGCATGATAGCTCATTTCATATGTGGTTATACATATTTCTAGACTATACATACACATCACTCACATACCAGATTTGGGGGCATGGCATAGATGTTCATGTTCTTCACCATCCAAGATTATATAAATTAGAATGGAAAGACATGCCATTCTCTTCTTGAAAATTTACCATATTTTTAGATTACACCTAGTTTTACCTAGGTTGGACCATATGATCATCTATAGTGATTGGTCCATAGCATTACCCAGACCCATACTACATGAGTTTGTGCAAGACAGAGGATAGACATTGGTTTTGGGCCTCCAAGCACTTCTCAATTCTAGTTTAGATTATTTAGAGTGGGGGAATGATAGAATTTTCTATTCACCATACATATATTCTATGCACACATTATAGATTACATGAGTTTATGTGGGACAAAGGACAGACATCAGTTTTGGGCCTCTGAGCATTTCTCATTCTAGTTAGTTTCAGCACAAGGGAAAAGCATTGCCTTTTTTCTCCATGTTATATAGATTCCACTTTCAGATTTAGTATAGGGGGTATCCATTTTTAAAATTATTTCTTTATCCATGAAGTGAGTTGGACCATTTTTTTAGCACATTTATCTCCACAAAGGTAGGTTCAGGTATGCATTTTCTTTTCTTTTTTTTACTCTAGTACTTCATTTCATTACATCACTAGATTGAAATGGGGGACAATATATACACCCTAAAATGGTCAAGCAATCACACATATCATGTCTTTTCACAATCCTTTCATAGGAGACTCCAACTCAAGAATATGAGCTTTGTTCACATTTAGCCATGTCTTTCATTTTATTTATTTAAGATTAGGTGCTATGCTTGAGTCACCTTTTTTCCTATTCTTAGTCATCCTGAGCCTTTTAAATAGTCATTCCACCTTAACCAGGTAAGGTTTTCTATCCTCTTTCCATCCCTCTAGGTCCCAAGACTATAGGACAAGAGAACTGGGGTTTGATTACAACACTGATGCCACTAGTGTCCATTTCTAGTGCTCTTGTCCAGGCCATTTTGAGTTCTAATGGTTAGTTTCCTTTGCTTAATTATTCTTAGCCCCTTTCTTAGATTCATCCTTAAGTTTCCAAATATTGTCCAAATATAAATAAATCTCTCAAATTTGAAATAAAGAGTCTCCTATATAAAGGATTTCACAAGGTATTTTATACCTACAACTTACTACTTTGGCACATTTGACATAATAAAAATCAATCAATAGTATAGCTCAGCATTCTACATCACACATAGGCTTGCGTGCTTAATCAAGGAAGGGCCTAGGTGAAAGTAATTCTTGCATTTATTGTGTGTGTTGATTATGCACATTCTTTAAGGGAGAACTAAATTTGATGTCAGACCCTAGCTTGAGGGTTAATGTAGGTAGTGATTAGGATAACAAGGATCTAGATCATATGATCATTTTTCCCCTAACCTAGATTTTTCCCCTTTTTATTTTGATGCATTTTTTGTTTGCATGTGTGTAGATGAATATAGGGTTTTTGGAGATTAAAATGGACATACAACAAGTTATATTTAATTTCAACCTCTAAAATTTGGTACATAAGCTCACACAGACCTAGTAAACAAAACCTATAAATCATAGATCTTTAGGAAAATAGTGGCATAGGTGGACTAAAACACCAGTGTCACTCCTATCCACTTTTGGTGCTCCTATCCAATCAAAAAATGAAGGTCAGATCTAGATTCCAGATAGTGTCACAATCTTGTATCTTAATTTCTAGCTCCTGAATCATATGTTTTAGTCTATTTAAATTTATTTCTCTTTCTCATGTAAATTACTTGATAAAAATTTATACTTTACCTTATTAAACTAGATTTTCCCCCCTACTCTAGACCCCTTATTATTTAGGAACTACATACTAATTTCCAAATAATAATAAAATAATGGGGAACTTGAATAAATCTTTAAAGAGAAAATTATAATCAAAATCAATTATGTAATTAAATAAGATTAAATACTTAGTTAAATTATCCATTTGTAATTAATGAATATCTAAAAATATAAAATTTAAAATTCAAAATATCAAGCCTTTTCATCATTGTCTTTATGAGTTGTCAATCTCTTCTAAAATATCTCAAAATATCTAATTTGAGAGTCATGCCTAGTAATTGAAAGTCATAACTACATGACAAATATTAACTCAACTAGATTTAGAATCAACTTATCCAGTGTTACTTTGAACCCATTCCATACTTAAACTCAACCTTAATTCACCTTGGGCAAGAGTTAATTATTGAGACTATAAATACAAGGCCATACTCCATTTCTACGCTTGGATATTGTAGACATATTATGTAGGATTTACTTCATAAGCCTCATATAATTAATATTACCATGCTAAAATCATAAACCAATCAACCAAGCCAAGGTTCCAAGGAAAGGTGAAGCCAAAAAATCTCCATTGATGAATATTTTGTGATGCACAAGCTAAGCAATCCATTAGAACTCCAAGGAAGGTAAATAGTGTATTCGTTTATGTTTTAGTTGTGACTCCATATGTTTACTTGTTACTTATGCTCTCCCTAGTGCCTAGGCTAGGGGTGTTAGGATTTTAGTGTGTTTTATTTGAGTTTTATTTCTTTTACTAATACAATACTAACCTCCCCTATATATAATCCTTGTTCACATATTGGCATGCTTGATAGGACATGACATCCCATATGACCAAGGAGATTGATGTGATGGTTTTAGTTTTTCTAATGGATGCATAAAATTCTTCAAGTTTAAAGCATTTACTTAATTTTTTATGTCTTTTTATTTTTATCAAAGTCATTGGTTGCAGGTATCGAGGCCAATTTTTAGTTGTAGGTTGTAGGGATTGATGCCAAATTTTCAAACCAATGTTGATTACATGAATCAACCATGATCTCTATCTAAAAAATAGAACATGATAGGGAATAGGGATAATAGTGGTTTTAGTTTATTTTTTTGGCCTTCATTCTATATTTGATGATTTGCATGTTGTTTGTATGACCCATTTATTGTAGGATCCAATGAGATATTTTGGTTTTTAAGATCACTTATTAATAGTTTTTCCACAAAAATAGATTCTATTTTTATGTGTTTTGTAGGAAACATTGATGATATACTTAATCAATGTTGATTGTTATGGATCAACATTTATCTCTATGGATTGATATTGATCTCTATGGATCGACCATGATTGGTCTCTGAGATAGAAATTAGAAAACCCAAAAGCTAAACTCCAAATGTTATTTTATCACTTAATTTTGGTCTTCTAAGTGGGAAAACCCTATAACAAATTATAGGTCCTAAGGTGGAAAATTAAAGTTTAAGCATGGTTAAATATTACACACATTTATATTTGGTACTTAAAACATACTTAGTTGTTTTAATCTCTTAGTATTTTTTGAAGTTTTTTCAATTATCAAAAATAATGCCAAGGGGCTCAAACTTCATTACATATTTCATTTTGGTGCTATAAAAATGAAATTTCACATTAGTTAACTATTCATAAGATTTTTTAATTTTCATGTTTATTTTTTGAAGTGTTTGTGTATCAAAATGGGTGCTACGTGTATGATCTCCCCTTGTCCCCTTTAGGGAACTTGGGTGATAAAAATTGCTCACTCTTTGTATTTATCAATTTGATCTAAAAGTGTAGAAGGAAATTAGTTAAGGACCTCCCCAAAAAATTTATGATTTTGGTGACCCAAAAATGACCCTAAATTCCTTCCACTCATCTTTATTTTATACATTTTTAGCTTGTGGGTGGGAGTTCATCACCTCCTTACAAGCTCTCTAGAAAATGTTGACCTAAAAATTCATCTCTTGGAATCATTTCAATCCCTCTCCATGGCCCATGTGGTATATAAATTTAGGGTGACCCACTGGGATTCTTGTTTTGAGTAATTAAAACAAGCTCCATTAGTGGTACTCGGCCTTGGAATGTAGGGGCAACTCAAAAATCACACTACACTTAGTATTTCTAGATGTGGTGGTTGTGAAAAGGACAAGAACTTTTCACAACAAGTTAATTGATGTGGATCTAAACGATTTGATTATGCCCTAGTGTCTACTCCACATATAGGACCATTTAGAAACAAAAGAAAATGAATATTTTAGACAATCCCACTTACCATGAACATATTATTGATATAGAGTGAGTAGCTTGAAATTCCATGTCATTGTATGAAGTCTTGAGAGAAGAGGGGGCCTAAAAACCCTAATTTTTATGCATTTTTACTTTTTGGATTAAAAAATTAAAATCCTCTCAAGGGAAAGTATATATAAGGTATTCGATAGTATGATGAAACCTTGTCATTTTAGGATTTAGGACATTACACTTAAGTGTTTTTTACATTTTCTTCCTTTTACTTACATGGGCTTGAGTAAAAACTATTTTTTTGTCATAGTAAATTGAAAAAAAGTCTTTTTTATACATCAATCCTTTATTTTAAGAGGTTTTATGTCATCCATTTGACATCACACCTTTTACCTTAGTCATTTATCAAAACGTTTGTGTATGTCACTTGTTTGAAAATGGTATCATTTTGATACCAAATTAATTCCAAGTATTGTGCCTTAGATTTATTTGAAACACACCATGTGTCATATATTTAGAGAATGATAACCTCATTACACTACTTGAATTGTTTCAAAGACTTATTTCCCTAAGTTCAAAATTGCAATGTTTAAAACTGCATGTGGCCTTTGGATTTATGCCTAGTACTATCATGTTCATTTTAGGCTAGCTTGTTATCTATTTTAAAGAAGCTTAGTTTATAAATAAATATAAAAATTATCCTTGACAAGCTCAAATCCAAACACTAATTGATTTATTTTTATGCCTCATGTAATTTTGGCCTAGATATTGATCTTTCACATTTGGGTTGTGTAACTTAGGTTAACTCCTAATGCTAATTTAAAGACTATTTTTGTGCTTAAATTTGGGGAAGTAGTCTATATTCTATATGCCTATTATTTCATGTGCTTAAATTTGGGGAAGTAGTCTATATTCTATATGCCTATTATTTCATGTATTTTGACAAATGATCAAGTTTATGTTTAAAAATCTAAACTCCTAGTTTGTGTTAAAGTGTTTCAGATTTGTTAGATTAACTCTTTTTCCCTTTAGACCTCATTTTGTTTAAAGTCTAAATTTCATGCCTTATTTTCCAAAAGACCTAGAAATACCTATTTTGAGCCTAGTTTTTGTGCCTTGTATTCAAAAATATCTAGCAACCTTTATTTCTTTAGAACTTGATTACATTTGTTTGAAATACTTTGTACCTAAGTTTTGCATTTTGGTTTTATTTCATCTGCTTGACCTTTTTGTAAACATTTGACATTAGAATATTTTAGACCAAGTTTTAGAACAACTTTTTTCGATGTATAACTCCATTTATTAGACCAATTTAGACCAATTTTGGATCATTTGTCATTTTGACATTGTTTTTAAGAGTTTTTAGAACTCTAGGCCTTTTCCATGAAATGTTTATCATTATCGTGGATATGTATCATTACACTTGTAGTGGAGCCATATATAATCCAGGTTATGATAATGTGGTTTCAAAATATGAATTTGTTCATGAATCCAATGGTTACGATGTAGTTTTTGAGAAGGATCCTTATCCTCTTTACAATACTAAATTTTGGGAATAAAGACAATATCTGCTAGCCCATTATTTTGTCAATACACCTTCATACTCAAAGCAAGACTAAGATAAAACCATGCAGTATCTTGCTAGCATACCATCAGTTATAGAACAAGAAAAAAACCAATTATATTATGTTACTATTTCATCAACATATGATATTTATTTATTTGATCATCACTTACTTGAAAACAAGGACAAAGTATTAGTTAGATCCATGGAGGTAGGGGCCAAGTTTCCAATAGATTTCCCCCATGAAAATTTGCTAGTCTAGTTATAATTCCTTTCAACATACCTTATAATCAAACCATTGAACATGCCTCTACCATAAATTCTCAAACACTTGTGTCTATGTTATATCAAGACCCTAATATGCTTATCCAAAAAATGGCCTCATGGAGGACCACTTTATACAAATATAACAAGCATATCAAACCAATTTGAATCTAGCATGCAATTTTAATAACATGTCCATGTCAAAAGATCCATTCATAGAGATATCTCCTTCAACATGAGTGTTAATAAAATTAATAGGTCAAGAAAATATAGGTATAGACCTATTTTCATAAATCACTTCAGTTGGATACATGTTTAATGTCCTATCTATTGAAGAAGTGTCTACTAATTTTACATAGAATAATGTGCCAAACATAGTGGTTAACACTGATGTATCATCTAATATAGGATAAAGTGGTTTAACTACACAAATAACTAGTCCACAATAAGTGCCTTTATATAACACCATGAGTTGTTTTTAACTTTAGGGGGTTGGAACTCCTACCTCCCAACCAAAATAGGCTACATTTAATCCTCAACCAACTACTTCTTCAATCATGCAATTGAAAGGGTTAAGTAATCAAGTGACAACTAGTGCCTTGCCTCAACAAAATGTGACAAATGATACTCCAACTCAATAGGTGATGATTAAAATTCCATAACAACATGCATAATCCAATATACCAATGCACTAGAGGTAAAACATTCTACCACCTCAATAGGGCTCAACAAATGTTCCATCTCATTATATAGTGACACATACCTCAATAGTTACATACCAACATACCTTTACAATCAAAAACATTGTCTAAAAAAAAACATATATCCATTGTTAAATGACAAGTTTCAAACTTCCAACAAGTGTATACTTCACAAGTGTTTATGTAACAAAGAGGTAATATTATCCAACAAGTACCAATCAAACAATAACTACCTTTTTATGCCAAATGTGCCACAAATCCAATGATAGGGCCTTGGTGAATAAAAATTTCCCCTTATTTAGCTAGGTTTGACTACTCAATGGAAAATCCATACTTAACCTTAGATGGAATAGTACTTTACCTAGATCCATATCCTTCCATCACATTAATAATTCCCTTAATACTAGGCCTATATATTGAATCCAAACTATAATATCACACCAAAACATGTGTAATTACTACAAATACATCCTAATCCATGGATGAATATTATTTTTTGGTTCACTCAAACCAACATTCCATAATAAACTATGCTTCCATTATACCTTGATCAAGGCAATCCACCTTGACTTCCCAGCTTCCACCTCAAGCCAGTGTTCAATCTAGTTTCTTGGCCCAAAAACTATAGCAAATAAAGGATGTAATTGCATCTATTTAAGTAGGAAAATATATGAATAAGTTAAAATTAGATAATGTATGCTTATATCCATTCAACATAGAGTATATTTATATACTATTTCTTCCAAGGTATGAACCACCAAAGTTTGATAAATACAAGGATAAAGGAGACCCTAAGGCCCATTTAAATGAATTATTTATTGTTTACCATATAGTGGAATATAGAGACATTTATTTATTCCTCTTATTTCCTCTAAGTATAGTATGATAGGATTTGGAGTGGTTCCTAAAATTTATAAATAATTATGTATCTAATTTTGATGACCTCTTGGACAAATATGTGTAGCATTTCTCCTACAATCTTAAACATGAGATTTCATTGATAGATTTGACTTAGGCCAAATATAAAGATGGTGAAAGCTTCAAAATATATCTATATATATGGAGAGTGATTTATATTTAATTTATTCAAAACTTAATAAACAAATAATTTGTCATTATGTTTACTAAAAATTTACATAGTGAGATATACTATCATTAAGAGATTCAGTGTGCACATATTTTTAAAGATATCATCAACAAAGGTTTGCTAATTGAAAGGGAAATTATTAATAAATTGATTATAAATTTAACCTAATCAAACCAAAAACAAAAACAAAACCAAAACCAAAACCAAGGAACATGCCAAAATCTAAACCAAAACTAAGTCCAAGCACAAGCATCAGCACTAACCTAGGCTAGTAATTATGAAAAAACCAAGTAATTCAATTCTAACAAGAATTTTTTTGGAAATGGAGTAACCAAGTCATGTAATATCCAAATAGTGTAAACACCATCATCCTAACCCATACCAAAAATGCAACTTACTCCTCATCAATAACCTATTCAATAAGCATAGCCTTCGTAATAACCTAGACTAGTTTAACAAATGCAATGACCATTAAATTTGAAAACCCCTCGAGTCTTCAATGACCTTGGATAACCTATTGAAGTTGTGTTTTTAAAGTTAGTCATAACTAACATGATTATTTTTCCAATTCCAAAGCATTATCCTAAGGGTATTCCATATCTAGACTAGTACAGAGAGAATAAGTTTTATGAATACCATCATGTTTATGGAGATAATCTATGTTATGTGATAATCAAACACGTCATTGAAAATATGTTGGAAAATGGAGATATTAAATTAGATAATAGATCATCTACATCTAATCAAAACTTGGGTATCTACCAAAACCCTTTTCTTCAACATAAATATAAAAATAACAACCAATAATAGTAACAACAAAGGCCAAAATAATAGAAACAACAATATCAACATCTGTGACAATAATAGTAATATCAAAAATAATAACAACATAAATCGAATGGAACCAAGTCAAGAATGATTTCAATACCCAATATACTTACCATGTAGTTGTACATGACTACACTAAGGTTATAGGTCATATTATGGGAGGTCACATTTCCACCATCACCATCAATACAGGACCAAGTGCTGACAGAACAAGACCATTGATAACCAATTCCAATCAACCTATTTATGCTAGTGATCCTTCCTTAACTTGGGAATATAAATAGGCACACCAACAAGTAGGGAATACTATTTTTGGACCTTATAATGATAACTCATCATTGCCTTATGGCCACATATAAGTGCACCAATAACTAAGATTTATCCTATTTGGTCCCCCCTTCACCATCATTTAAAAAAAAATAATGACCCTGTATATAATCCAAATTATGTAATCACAACTTAGAGGTCAAATATTACCATTCTTAATACACAACCACCTACCATTTAAACCATTCAACCCATCATTATAGTTAATAAGTATACATATACTATTATGAAGGAAAAGGCATTCAATATTATGGAACAAATTCAAAATAAACTTGCAAAAATCTCCATTTTAGATTTGTTACGTATGTTTAATATCTAAGAAAACATCCTCACAAAATTCATAACAAATACTAGGTTATAAATGGCATGACCCTAGATAGATTCTAATATTTTTTTGGACATCTAGTGGTATTCTAATAGTTAACCTTCAACCAAAGTGATATGTCATCCCTTGGCCCTATCCATAATAATTTGTTGTACATTGAATTTATCATAACATAATATAAATTAAAACATGCCCTAATAGACAATGGATCTAGCCTAAATATTGTGTTTCTAAAGCTCATCAATAATATTGAATATACAATAAGCCATCTCTAACTATAAATTATTACTATCAAGGCCTATGAAAATGAAGAGCAGGAATCACAAGGCACCATAAGTTGATAGCTATCATTGAGCCATTGACCCATAATACACTTTACCATGTGTTAGACCTAGGTTTTTCATACAATTTGCTCTTGGGTAGACCTTGGATACATGAAATTCTTGTAATCCCTTCAACATTGCACTAGTATCTTAAGTTCTCTCACTCAAGAATGGAGATCACTACCGATGGAGATTTATAGCCCTACGAACATTACAAACATTTGAAGGTTGATTATGAAAGTTATAATTATTACTTTTGCCTAGATTTGGTTCTAAAAATGGAAAAAGGTAAATAAATACTTTTTGAATTACTAGAAGATAATTGTATTGAACTAGATAGCCTTGATTCATTTTCACATATACTACCTCCTGAATGTTGAGTATTGTCTTTGATGTCAAAGGTGCATCTTGTAAATGTTGATGTCAAAGTTGACTAAGGATAGTTGGCAGTGTGTGATTTGAAAATGTGAATATAAGAGTGTTGTCATGAGAGAAATTGAAAGAGATAATTTGAAGATAGCAAATATCTTATGTCTGCATGATTGATATCATTGTTAATGTCAACATGGAAGGTACAAGTCATTAATTAAAAGTGCATATGAAGAATAGTCATGACATGAAGAAGTATGTTCATGGTGAAATGAATGAACACAAGCATGTGAAGGTTTTATGGCATTGTTTGAACATGTGAGTAAGGTATATAATCATTCATGATATTTTTAGGGTGAGCCTACAGGGGTAGGACTTTTAGTCTAAGTATGTACCTAGACCTCTCCTAAACCCTATTTTTCCTAGTGAGCTATTAAGATCAGATTTGAAGGCAAGTATGCACATGAAATTATGTACATAGGAGATATAAGTTGTTTTAAGTATGATTACAAATTCTGATAAGTTTTAAATAAAAGTGCATGAAACATTGTTTTAGTCTTTCTCAAGCTCACAAAATGAGGTACTCAAACTTGAGAAGCACTTTCAAGAATTTTTTGGCATGTGTAACCTTTTCATGGGATTATAAGATATTTAGGAGAGATGTGTAAGGTTCTTAGATAAGATATTTAGGCATTAGTTTTGGATTCAAGTGGCAGTCCTTTATAAATAATCGTTAACACTAAAACATGTGTTAAACCTCCCTAAAACCCTAATAAGGATCTAATGTGAAATAATTTATTTAAATAAGATTAAGATGTATTTAAATTCATATATAAGTTATTGTAACATGTATTCAACTCTTCCAAGTACATTCAGGTGGTGGTTAGTTAGATGAGAGAGAAAATGCATAAGTACAGACTTATTTATCAAGAAATTATTGTATCTCTAAAAATTTCAATTGGTAAAGAATATTAAATGGATGTAATAATATTATATAGACTAATTTTACATTTCCATGATGTTTTTTATATATTTTATATCCTTTAAGTGATCTAAATTGGTCATCCAAGTAAGCCAGTCATAGATAGACCTAATGGTGTAAAACCTAAGCAGAGATGAAGAGATAAATTTAAGGGTATGTGAATAAACAATTGATGAAATAAATTACATGAATAAATTATTTATGAATTTTAAGTCATGATAATGCTTTTTATAAGATTTGGTGGTCAGTGTATGTGGTGAAAATGTTTCTCACAAAATTGCTTGTCTAGTTCAGCTATGACTGTGAGACATAAGGTCAAGAAATTAGTCTAAAATACTGATATTTTACATTAGAACATATGACTTATATATCTAAGGATGTTATATGTATCTCATATAATCATTTATATACATCAATATTCATGAAAAATGTTTACATAGGTGTTAAAGGTCTAATTATTCATGACTAGTTTTTGAGGTGATTTGGCAGTTTTGAGTGAGTGACAGAGATGTTTTAAAGCCCTTATTTAGTGAGTGAAGGTGTTATAATAGTTTGGTGATGAAACTAAGGTCATGGATAATATATATTAATGTTTCATTTTTCATGGTTTATTAGCTTAAGTTTATTTAATCTTCATTATTGTAAGACATACTTTTGTGGTACACAGACCTAATAAGGGAGTTTATCTTAAAGGAGATTTCATGGTATGAATGAAAGATGAAGGAATAATAATGCATGGATGAGGTTATAATATTTCATTTTATAAGTACTTAAATTTTTTTAATATTATTTTATAAGACCATTTGATCCCAATAAGATCAAGTTTTAGCATTAATAGGGCAAACCTAATGCAATTAGGTCTCCATGTGACCTAAAGGAGGAGTAAGGCCTAATTGAGTTATGGGAGAACAAAAGGGGTTAAAATAATGATTTAAACATGTTAATAATATGTATTAAGACCTATTTTATGGATTAACTAAGAGGTTGAAGGTGTGCGGTCAACCAAGTGGTGTGTGACCATGAGACTAGTATATATACAAGACAGTTTAGGCATATTTAAAAGTGAGTAAAACCAAATATGAGTGTGCACTGAGATTAAAGAGAATATAAGGAAGAAGTGATAATAATATGTTGATTTATAAATAAATAAATTATATGATTTTCATAAATTATATTTGATTGAGTTGGTACTCAGTCACAAAGGTAGTTTTAGCTTCCTTGTAAGTGGGTGCTTACTAAAACTTTGGTCAAGTGGGTGCTTGGCAATTTGGGGTTAATGCTAAAAGTTGAGTTGGTGATCAATATAATTTGATATTTTATAAAAATTTATAATATTTTATTCCAATTATAGAGATCAAAGTGAGTTTTTCCCCTTCAAGGGTTTCTCACTCATATTGTGTTATGCTCATTGTTTCATGTTTGTATGATTGGTTTTTGATGCATTGATTGATCACTCCATTTATTTGATGTTTAATGAAAGGTAATATATAATTATAAAGGTTTTATAAGGTCATTTATTTTCCCCCCTCTTAGTGAATTGTGATTCTAATAATTGGTATTAATCTTGGTCCTTTGAAATAGGCTTAATATCTTAAAGGAGATCCTAGAAGCACAACCATGTCTATCCATAAAGTACAAGGAGGTTTCTCAAAAAATAAGGTATATCTATTTAGTGGGAATAAATATTTATTTTGGAGAATTATAATGAAGAACTATCTAATACCCTTGGGATATGACATATGGTAATCAGTTGTTTATGGATTCACTCCACCTACACCACCAACTGATGCAATAGGTAAGAAGGAAAGTGAAAACAACTCCAAGACAATGAATGCCATACTATATGGTCATTCAGAGGAAAAAATTATAAATTTCATTTATTCAACCAAATAAATTTGGGAAAGGTTGAAAACCATCTATAAAGAAGATACCAAAGCTAAGTTGGAAAAATTGTAAACCTATCGAAGGTAGTTTAAAAGTTTAAAAATGAAAGAGGATGAAAACATTACATCTTATCTGTTAAGATTAGATGAAGTGGTAAATGTAATTAGATGTTTAGGAGAAAAATTGGAAGAATCAATAGTAGTACAAAAAGTATTAAGATCCCTGACATCTAAGTTTAATTTAAAATTATCTATTGTGGAGGAGATCAAATATATCAACAAACTATACTTGATTGCCTATGAAATGAGAATAAGTGATGGAAGATCTTATAAGAAGGAAGTTTCATTCAAAGATAAGAAAAATTCACTAGGTAGAAATGTCAAGGATGATGTTGATATAGACATTGATGATGACAAGTTAGAAGCCACATTTATCAAAAAACCAAAGAAATGATCAAGTAAGTATAAGGGAAAGTTATCATTGAAGTTCTTTAATTATGGTAAGATTTGTCACTTTGTATCCAAGTTCCCTAAAAAAGATAATAAGGATCATAATTAAGATCATGATGAACATCATGGTGAGGATAAGAAGTTCTATAAGTTTGACAAGATCAAAAAGAGATTCAAAAAGTATGAAGTCAAGAAAGGTTCCTTCAAGAATAAGAGAAGTTTTAATACCAAATAAGGTATAAGATTCTATGATATAAGTGATAAAAGTATATCTGATCATGATGATGATAATGTTGATCATGATAGAAATGAAATTCTATTCATGGCCATAGAAATATATAATGCAGGTTGTTAAAAAGGGAAAAGTCATATGGAAGATGAAGAATCAAATGAAGAAGAGGTTGAAGTGAACCTTGAGGTAGAATTGTTGAGTGCTATAGAGGATTTGAAGTCCAAAATAAGTAATAATAAAAAATTAGAATCATTAGTTAAGGGTTATGAGGAATAAATCAATCTCTTTGAAGAGAGACAAGTAACAACACCAATGAACATAAGGAGATAATTAAATAGTTAGAAACTCATATTGAGATTGTCACTACAAGTTTTAAGAACAAGGAGGAAGAACACACAAATTTTATAATAAAAATGGAATCCTTGAAGGTATAATTGGATTATGCAACAATCAAATTAAAGACATGTTATAAATTTGAAAAGAGCACTGAAATTCTTGGTGATATTTTAATAGTCATAAGTCTCCACATGATAAGATAGGTTGAGGGTTTAAATAAGATCAAAAGGAAAACAAAGGTAGAGGTGCATAATTCAATAATCATTAAAATATAATTCCTATTAGATATATAATGTATGTAAATTATTTAAATGGTTATTGCTTCTAATGCAATCAATATAGACATAGAGATGTGGATTGTAGACATCATGCTAGAATAAATTACTCATGGAAGAATAGGATGAATGTTCATTTCAACAATAGAAGTATAATTATATGCTATAATTATGAACAAAGAGGAAACCTTTCAAGAAATTTCAAGATGAGGCATACGAGGAAGATCAGTAAAGATAAAAATGTATATATTCATACCACTCAGAAGTGGATCAAGAAGTCAAACCCTATGAATAAGGTGAAGGAGGAACATATGACTAAAGGATAAGATCTATGCTAGCTCAGACTACCTTTCAAATCCAATATAAAGACATGTAATGGTATATATATAGTGGTTTCTTAAGACACATGATATGGGGCAAGAGCATATTCATTTCATTAAAGAATAATGTTGCAGGGACAATGAGATTTAGAGATAACACAAATGCCAATATTATTGGCAAGTTTATCTTGAGTTTAGATAATGGGAAGACCAAGATAGAATATGTGTTATATGTGGAAGGATTGAAACATAAATTTCTTAGTGTAATTCAAATGTGCAACCAAGGACACACATTGACCTTTCATGATAGAGGGTGTGATATAAGGAGAGCCAAATCAAGAAGGTTGATTTCCAATACTTAGAAGACTAAGAATAATTTGTATGTCTTAAATGATATCAAGAAGGAGAGATACATTATGTTTAAGATGGATTCATTTTGGATATGGCATAGAATTTTGGGCCACTTAATTTTTTTTAATCTAGTCAATATCAGCTCTAAGAAGTCTGTGAAGAATATGCCTAAAATGACCAAACCTATAAATACACTTTGCAAGGCATGTCAACATGGTAATCAAACTATAATTAGGTTAAAGTATAATGATTATTATACTAAAATTACTTTGGCGTTAATACACATTGATATTTTTAGACCTATAAGAATCTAAAGCATTCAAGGACATAGTTATTTCATGTTACTCATAGATGACTACACAAGAATGACTTGGGTAGCATTCTTAAAATAAAAGTTAGAATATCTTAATAAGTTCAAGGAATTCAAGACTCTAGTTGAGAATGAAAAGTATGTAAATATAAAATTCCTAAGGTATGATAGAGGAGAAGAGTTTTGGCCTAATGAATTTGATGACTTCTATGAGGTCCCTGGGATAAGGAGATAATTCTCAATAGCTAGGACACCTCAATAGAATGGGGTAGTGGAAAGAAATAATATAACAGTTCAAGAAATGACAAGAACTATTCTAAATGAATCAAGATTATCTATTGGATACTAGAGAGAGGTAGTGATCACTATAGTTTTAATTTTGAATAAATGATAAATAAGGATTAATGAGAATAAAACCCCTTATGAACTGTGAAAAGGAAAACCTACTAATGTGGAATACTTTAGAGTGTTTGGAAGCAAAAGCTTCATCAAAAGAGATGAGGAAGACTTAGGTAATTTTATTCAAGGTTTAATGAAGGAATATTATTGGAATAATCATTAGTAATCTCTACCTATATATGTTATAATAAGAGGTTGCAGAGGATAGTATAAAGCACCAATATGAATATTGATGAGACTAGTTATAAGAAGTCACACTCTCAGTCAAAGGATGCATCAAATTTTTTTGAATTAAATAATGAATAAGAAGTAATATAGTTAGATGAGGAATAAAAATAAGTTGAGGAAAGATAATATTTAAAAAACCCCTCAAGATAAATTTAGAGAGACCATCCTAAATCACAAATCAGTGGTACTAAGGATGCAGGTATGCAAATAAGGAAAAAGATGGTAAGCAACCTAAATCAAGATAATGTTTCCTTATTTTATAATATATAACCTAATAACCTTGTAAAATCAATAAAAGATAAGTTTTAGATAAGTTTTATGAATGAGGAGTTAGACCAAATAGAAAATAATGAGACTTGGGAACTAGTTCTTAGGCTGAAAGACAAGAATTTCATTGGCACAAAATGGGTGTTTAGAAATAAGTTAAATGAAAATATATGTCACTAGGAACAAGGATATATTAGTATTAAATGGGTAAGCACAAGTATAGGGGGTAGACTTTAAGGAGACCTTTGATATAGTAACAAGATTGGAGACTATCAGATTATTCCTAGCATGTGCATGCTTCAAAGGGTTCAAGGTGTATCAGACATATGTCAAATCTAAATTTATAAAAGGGAACTTGGAAGAGGAGGTGTACATAGAGAACCCTAAGGGTTTATCATTATCATGTAACAAATACTATGTATGCATATTGAAAAAGGCTCTTTACGGTCTAAATCAACATTCTAGAGGATGGTATGCTAGATTAGACAAGTATATATTAGACCAAAGATTCAAGAGAGGAGTTACATATAGTAATATGTGCATAAATATAAAAAGTGATCATTAGTTGATAGTGGTTGTCTGTGTGGATGACATCATATTTGGTGTAAATAGTGAGAGGATGACTAAGGCCTTTGTATATGTGATAAAAGAGTTTGAGATGTCCATGCTAGGAGAGCTATCATTCTTCCTTGGGTTACAAATCATTCAATCAAAAAAATGTATATTCATTTCAAAATCTAAGTACATAAGAGAGATGTTGAAGAAATTTGAGATGGAAGATTGCAAGGTAGTTAGAACACATATGATCACAAGGTGTAAGTTAATCAAGGAGGATGAATCTCCAAAGGTCAATCAGACATTATCCAAGTCAATGATTGGAAGTTTTTTGTACATTACTGCCTCTAGAGATGATATCATGAAATAAATAGGTCTTTTGAGAATATTTCAAGTAGATCCAAAGGAAAACCATTTTCAAGTAGTCAGTAAGATACTTAGGTATCTCAAGGGGGATATGGAGTTTGGTTTGTGGTATCCAATGATTAAGGAATTTGATTTATCAAACTATATAGATGTAGATTAGGTAGGGAGTCTAGATGATAAGAAAAGCACTAATGGAGGAACCTTATTCTTAGGAGAGTGTCTAGTGTCATGGACAAGCAAGAAGCAGTCATGAGTGTCATTGTCTATTGTTGAGGCTAAGTACATTGAAATAACTTCATATTTCACTCAAGTCTTATGGATGAGATAGACCTTAAAAAACTAAAAGGTGGAGTATGATAGTCCTAGTCTTACATATTATGATAATAAAATTTCCATAAGATATTAAATAATTCTATCATGCATTCATTAAATAAGGACATTCCAATAAAGAAACATTTCCTAAGAGAGTAGGTAAGTGAACAAAATGTTAAACTTGAATATGTTTTTACAAAGGATTAGATTATAGACTTTCTAACCAAGCCACTTCCAAAGGAAGCTTTTGAGTGTTTAATATAGGAATTGGGTGTAATTCCTACCCCTATCAGTCATTGAGGAAGCCAAGCACTTAGGGGGAGCTAATTAGGTGGCTCATTAGCTCAAAGAGTAGGTGAGCAGTGCCAAAAAGGTATGCAAAGACATGAATATAGGTTAAAGAATTTGGCCAAGGCTAGGAGCATGGTGGATGTTTGTGGAGCTTAAGAAAGGAAATAAAGATGGATATTATCCATCTCTATGGAATCAAGGTGCATGAAGGAAGGTGAGTAGTATTATGAATCTAGGTTCTTTTGAAGGAGGTATTCGTGGAGATAGGGGGAGCATGTTTTTATTATGCTTCATAGACTCATAATCTAATAATACAATTATTAAGTTTTTGGTTACAAGAGGTGTGATCCAAGAAGTTGTAGGTACCTATTTATCATTAATTTCAAAGGGGGAGATAGTTCAAAATGGGGGAGAAATAGCCTATTGATAAATTTTTTTGAGGGTGGTTGCCATCAATGAAAAGTTGGGAGATTATTGAGTATTACCATTGATGTCAAAGGTGCATATTGTGAATGTTGATGTCAAAGGGGAATAAGGATAGTTTTTAGTGTGTGATGTGATAAGGTACATATAAGAGTATTTTCATGAGATACATAAAAAGTGAGAATTTGAAGACAACTAATATCTTATGTCTACATGATTGATATCATTATTAATGTTAGTATGGAAGGTTCAAGTCATTGATGACATGTACATAGGAAACATAGTCATGACATGAACAGGAATGTGCATAGTGAAATGAATGAACACAAACATATTAATGCTGTATGACATTTTTTAAGCATGTGATTAAGGTATATAATCACTCATGAGAGTTTTAGAGTGAGCTTATAGGGGTAAGACTTTCAATCTAAGTCTACACCCAAACCAATCTTAAAACCTACCTAACCTAGTGAGGTATAAATATCATATTTCAAGGCAATTATGAACATGAGATTATTTTTTTAAAGTATGATCACAAAGTTTAAGGTCAAGATTTGAAAGAAAAGTGCATGAATCATTGTTTTAGGCTTTCTCAAGCTCATGGAATGAGATACTCAAACCCAAGAAGCACTTTCAAGAATTTTTTGGCATGTTTAACATCTTTATGGTATTTCAATATACTTAAGAAAAATAAAGAAGGGTCCTAGATAAGATCTCTAGGCACTAGTTTTGGATTCAAGTGGCAGTCCTTTATGAATAATCATTAACACCAAAACATGTGTTAAACCTCCCTAAAACCCTAATAAGTACCAAATATGAAATATTTTGTTTAAATAATCTTAGTATGGATTTGAATTCCTAGATAATATATGGTAACATGTATTCAACTCTCCCAGGTACCTCTAGGTGGTGGCGGTTAATCAGATGAGAGAGAAAATGTACATGTATAGAATTATTATCAATAAATTATTGTAGATATAAAAATTTGAATCAATAAAGAAGATTAAATGGATGGAATAAGAATATAAAGACTCATTTTACATGTACATGATGTTTTATACATAGGTTATAGCCTTCAAGTTCTCTAAATTGGCCATCTAAGTAAGCTAGTCACAGATAGACCTAATGGTGTAAAACCTAGGCAGAGATAAAGAGATAAATTTGAGGGTATGTACATGATATATTGATAAAATAAATTTAATTAATAATTTATTTATGAAATTTAAGTCTTTATTTTTTTATATGCTTTGAATTTTAGTGTATGTGGTGAAACTGTTGCTCACAAAATGGCTTGTTTGGTTCAGACAAGACTATGAGACATAAAGTCAATAAATTGGTTTGGAAGACCGATATTTTCCATTATAACATATGAATTATCTATCTAATTATGTTATGTATATGTAATATAATTGTTGTTATGCATTAGGAGTCATGATAAGTGTCTACACATGAATTGGAGGTCTAATTCTTCATGACTAGTTTTTAAGGTGATTTGGTAGTTCTAAGTAAGTTGCAGAGATGTTCTTAAGCCCTTATTTCTTGAGTGAAGTTGTTATAATAATTTGGTTGTGAACCTAATTTCATGGATAATATTTATTTATTTTTCATTTTTCATGGTTAAGTATCTTAATGGTGTGTAAGATTCATTATTGTAAGACATACTTTTGAGGTACACAGGCCTAATAAGGTAATATGTCCTAAAGGAGATTTCATGGTATGAATGAAGGATATAGGACTAATAAATCATGGAGAAGGTTAGAATATTTCATTACATAAGTGGTTAAATGGTTTTTTTATTTTTTTATAAGACCATCTAGGCCTAAGAAGATCATGTTTTAGTGTTAAGAGGGCAGACCTAATGCAATTAGGTCTCTATGAGACCTAAATGAGGAGTAAGGCATAATTGAGTTATGGCAGACCAAAAGCGGTTAAAATTGTGATTGAACCATGTTCATAATATTTTATAAGACCTATTTTGTGGCTGACCTAAGAGTTTTAAGGTTTGTGGCTAACCAAGTGGTGTGTGACCATAAGAATAGTATATATACAAGGTAGTTTAAGTCTTTAAAAGTGAGTGAAAGTGAGGATGAGTGTGCATTGAGATTAAGGAGAAGATAAGGAAGAAGTTATAATCATATGTCAATTGAGAAACAAATGAATCATATTATTTTCATAAATTAGAGCTGATTGAATTGGTGCTTAGTCATAAAGAGATTTGTAGCTTCTTAGTAAGTGGGCTCTTATTAAAACTTTTGTCAAGTGGGTGCTTGACAGTTTAGGTTTGGTGCTCCAAGTTGAGTTGGTTCTCAATACAATTTGACATTTTTTAAATATTTATAGTATTGTATTATAATTATAGAGTTCATAGTGATTTTTATTACATTTAAGGTTTTCTCACTCATATTATGTTATGCTCATTATTTCATGTTTATGTGATTGATTTTTTATGCATTGATTGATCACTCCATTGCTTTGATGTTTAATGAAAGGTAATGTATAGTTGTAACATTTTTTTAAGGTCACTAATTCACCCCCCCTCCCCCCACATCTTAGTGAATTATGTTTTTAACACTGAATTATCTAATTATTTTACCATCTCAGCCTATAACCCAAGAGAGTACTTAACCCATGACACATTTTACATTACTAAACTTCCACAGAACCCCAAGTCCTATGGAAGACATAAAGTTAATCCACATTGAATGGAATGGAAATTAAATTTAAATTTAAAGCTTCATAATCCACCTCTTATCATGTTTACACCAGCCACTACCCAAGAAGAGGACCCACTTACCTATGATGAATCTTGGTTGTACAATGACAAATTGGATAACTTTTATAAAGATGATAAATATCCCATTCCTAACCAAATCATGGAGAATCAATCCTATGAATGAGTAGGCCTCAATCCAAATCAATAGGGTAAACTAGATCTAATTTCTATAACATGATATAATGAAATCTATGGTCATAAATTTAAACCATGTGGGGGTGACCCGACATATCTTATTCATGTGTTAATGCTAATGACTAGTGATAACAATGCTAATAGAAAAGTAGAGTCCCATCAAAACCTTTATGAATACCTTACCAATACCATTATTTTTGACCTACATGCAATTTTTACCATTACCCTAGTTATTCATAATTATCTCTTTCATCTATATTACCCTCAACTTATAGCGTAAGACCAACAAGAATCCACAATGACTATAGATGAGTTTGAGAATGATGAGACCTTTTGTGATTTTTTAGGCTTAAGAGACAATATTATATTTCGAGACCAAAAACAAGGGTTCTTTATCAAACTAAATACTATAGCTGATTTTTGAGAATGGGTGAACACCATTAACCATAAATAATTTAATAAAACATTGAGGTCCCAAAGTGAAAACCTATTTGAGGTGATTTAGGCCAGGGTAAAAGTAAAGAGACAAGTGAGTCTTCTGGTGAAAAATTATTTTAGATGCCATTATATGGGGGTGTTCATATTTCCTCAAACATAACTCAGGAGACCACCCATGATGAACTTACTTTTGGGTCCAAGTGTAGTTATGAAGAATAAAATGCCTTTGATAGAATTATCCAAGAGTTTTTAATAGTGTTTATAACATGGCCATCCTAACCATTAGGATATTTTGATTTTTATTATGTAGGAGAACATGTATAACTATTCCAAATAGAGTAATTTTCCATTATAGGCCAATTCAAATCATTACCCACCATTTTGGTAGATGGTTCTACTTTCCTCATATAAGAGACTACAACATTCAACATTGGGACTCTAAAGGACCCAAAATGGATCAAATTAGGCATGTCCCTCACTAAGGAGGAACATGAAATATTTACATCCCTTATTAGGTAATTTGTTGACATATTTACTTGGGCATATTCATACATGCTTAGTTTGGACCCTACCTTGAAACAACTCTATAGTTTGTAGGGCTAGATCCAATCTATTAGACATTTCATTTCTTAATTGGCCAACAAATTCCATCAATTTACACACTTAATAAATAAGGGTGTTACATTTATTTAGGATGAAGAATGTTAGAAATCATTCCAATAACTAAAGGAATATCTTGCCAATCTACCAATTTTGTTACCACCTATAGTAAGAAAGCCATTCCTATTGTATCTATCTACCATAGATAAATTCCTATGGGCAATTCTATCTCAACATAATGAAAATGGAAAAGAACATGCTATGTAATATCTAAGTCATAAATTAGTTGTGTATGAACATAAAAATATACCCATAGAAAAATCTTATTTAGCTATGGGTTTTGCAACATAGAAACTGGAACATTACATGTTTAACAACAAGACCATGGTTATTTCCAAATTAGTTCTTCTCAAGTATCTACTGTCCAAGATAGCTTTATAGGGATAAATGTCTAAATTTATCATGATTATAAGTGAGATTGAGATTAAATACATCAACTAGAAGGTCATCAAGGGACAAGTACTTGTAGATCCAATTGTTAAATTACCCTTTGTAGATACCAAATCACTAACTTTTCAATTCCCAGATGAGTCCATCATGACCATTATTAAACACCTTTTGAAGAGAAAAACTAAAAGTTGTATTTTTATGGATCATTCACCTCACATGGATATAGGGAAGGCCTATTATTTATTACACCATAAGGGGATCTTATTCCTAAATCATTCTGTATCAACTTTCTTTATATTAACAACATGTCTAAATATGAAGAACTTATTGTAAGGTTTCATCAAGTAGTATAATGGAATATTCAACATCTAATCATTTATTGTTATTCTCAATTAATCATCAATCAAGTTACAAACTCATTTTAGACCAAAGATGATAAGTTCGTGTCATACAAGGCATGATTGATGTTATCAAATAATAAATTACTAACATATAGTTTAAACACATACCAAGGGCCAATAACAAAAAAATGGAAGCCATGGCCACCATTAGATATTTGATCTTCCATACTGACAAGGCAAAAGAATATTAATTCCTCATTAAAAATCTTCTAGTGCCTACTCATTAACCTTTAATTATCACAATGATCTATGATATTGTTGGTCCCATCTATATATGGTATTTGGACCTCTTTACTTACCTTCATGAACATATCATGCTACTAGACCTATCACATAAATAAAAAAAAGCCTTTACCCACCATGCCTCATGATATACCTTTCTTGGACCAACCCTTTACAACCAAAACTTTTATGGAAAACTACTTCATTGTTTAAATTTGGTAGAATCAACATTAGCATTATATGAAATTCATGGAGTATGTGGATCCCATACCATTAGGGCCATCTTAACCAAAAATATCATATATTTTGGCTATTATTGGCCATAAAAGGAATCATATGCAGTTTCTTACATCGAAAGGTGTCATACATGTCAATCTAATTCATGCCCTGACTAGAAAACTAAAACCAATTATTACTCCATGGTTATTTTTTACATGCCTCGATATCATTGGAAATATTAACCCAACCTCATATAATGGACATAAACACATCCTTACTACTACTAAATATTTCACTAAGTGGGTTGAAGTTATACCCCTCACTTATGTGATTGGAAAACAAATTTCCAAGTTCAAGAACAAGGATGTTAAAATGTTATGTGCCAAGTACAATATCACTTAACATTTTTATACCACATATTACCCAAAAGGTAATGGCCAAGTATAATCATCCAACAAAACCATTTTCAGCATCCTTAAAAATATTATCAAGGATGTTGGTTGTAATTGGTACCTCTAAATCTTCCACACCCTGTAAGCATACTACACTAATTACTATACCCCAATCAGAGCCACTCCATATTCCCTAGTTTATGGCACTGAGGCCATTCTTCCCATTGAGTTTGAGTTACCTTATATTCACATCTCTTTGAAATATTACCTAGATGATGAATATTATAGAGTAGCTCACCTATAAGAGCTATAGTTAATTGATGAAAAATGCATGGCCATTGTCAACAACCTTAAAGCATACTAGATTAGACTATGTGGCCACTATAATGAGTGAGTCAAACATAGAGAGTTAAAACTTGGGGTTATTGTTCTCAAATAAAAATAAAATAAAACCATGATTTAGAATAGGAATAAGGGCAAGTTCAAACCCAATTGGATAGACCCATATATCATTGTTACAAATTATGTCTCTAGAGGATACAGTCTGACTACACCAGATGAGGATGAACTTGATGAGTCAATGAAAATCATACACCTTAAGCATTACTTCATTTAAGAGACCTAAAATATTGTTTATGAGGCTCATTTCCATTATACCATATTATGACCTTATTTTTATCATGCCATATACCATTCTACCATACTTTCCCTTTTGACTAGAATTGTTTTTACCCTCCTTAACCCAACCCCTTTGACCTTGGTTCAATTACATTGGTTCTTCAAGAACCTTTAGTGAAGGGATTCATATCAAGATTTAAAAGTTGATTCAATATTATAGATAGAGGTAGTATCTTGGATCAGTATGATAGCAGTTTGGCAGTTGAATCCTTCATTTATTATCTTGTTTTATTTTGAGTGTTCCTTATTAAAACCATGTTTGGGAAAATTAGTGTCTCATTCTATGCCACTAATTATAACCATGTTTGAAAAAATTAGTATCATTGACCTATGCCATTGTTTTCTACTTATAAACACCTATGGTTAAATTAGGAACAACACCTTTATCATGCCTTAAAGTCTCACCTTGCCATTCTTATGTTTTATTATGCCATTTTCCTAGTTTAATAAGATGTTGCTACCTAGTTAGCTTACTTCTCTATAAGGTAGAAAAATAGTGATTTGAGGTCCCATCTTGAGACTATATAAGTAGCACTTGATTCTTGTTAAGGTCATATTAGTCACCCTTTGCCACACTCTCACCATTTTATAAGCAATTTAAATTTGAATGCTCTCACCATTTTATGAGTTGGACCATTTAGTATCTCGTCATTCTCAATAGATTTGAGATGCTTAGAAAATTCCAAAAACATTTGAAAATGATATAGAAAATCCTAAAAATCACTAAATCAACCACTTGCTTTCCTTTAGGATTTTAGTACCCCTAGCTAATTTATAATAAACCACTTGTCTTTTAGTTTCCCCATCCTTTTTATCCCCTAAGCCTTATGCTCTTGCCATTTTATGAGTTTTCATATTGCTTATTATATATTCAACATTGATACATTAATGACTGATGGGATCCATTTCTCATGCTCTCATCATTTTATGAGACCATTCCCATATTATTATACAAGATCAATAATATTTTTCTTATCATCAATTTTATTTTATCCCATATCCTGGGAGAACTACATTTGGCCTGAAGTTTATGTTGGACCTTGCATCCATGAAACTATGTAGGCAATGCCAACTTACCTAGTGCATTTGAAGTCATGTTGACTACCCCTTATTTTTCTTCTATTGCCCCTATTTTATTTGTTTGTATTATTTTCTCCTATATCCTAGGGGAAATGTATATCCTCTTATTTGTATCATCATTTAGTTTGTGCTAACATTATGATTAACCATTATTTTTGTTTGTTTCATTTTATTTTCTTTGTTATTTGTTTCTTTGTGTTTTATTATAATTTTTATTTTTGTTTATTTGTCTGATTTCATTGTTATGCCTTGAATTAGTATATCTATGTTCATTGGGTGATTTATTTTGCATTATACTTAAGTCCATCTATATTTATATGTCAATAATGTCATCATGATTTTTATCATTGGTGAATTATTTTCAATTATTTATTGGATCATGTGTCAATCCTTATGCATATTTAGGCTAAGTTATTATGGTTTTTTATATCATGATGCATACTATCACATGATACAACAAAAATAAACTCAAGAAATCTTACATATAATGAGGCTATTTTACTTCTCTTTGGCACCTAGAAAAAGTATTGATCTATCCTAATCATTTGCCACATATAGAGTAATTAAATCATGAAAGAATTTTAATCCTTACTAGTTAGGACATGCATCTCCATACTAACAAGTTACCCAAATCCACGTTTCTCCTCTATATTAGCTTACTCTTACTCCATGAGTATGAATTTAGTTCATAAGTCCCATTTTACCAATTTGCCATATTATCCCACCCATAGTACCAATGATTATAACTACCTTTGGGAAAGCCATTTTGTTTCAGTCTATCTAGGTGCTAATGCTTATAACTACATTTGGGAAAACCATTATCTATATCTTCCCAATTGGTTAATGTTTTCATTGTGTTAATGATTATACCCACCTGTGGGCAAATCATTATCTCTCTATCTACCCAATTGGGGCATGTTCTTATTTTGATAATGATTATAACCACCTTTGGGCAAATCATTATCTTGTTACCCTATCCTTTGGATAATGATTATAACCACTTTTGGGTAAATCATTATCTTTTTACCTTTCTATACTAATGATTATAAACACCTTTAATAAAATCATCATTTTATCTGCCTAATTGGGAAAGCTCACCATGCCACTGATTATAACCACTTATGGGAAAATCAATCTTTTCCACTCACCTTTATCATTTGGTCCCATCATTTACTTATTTTGAGGGGATGATCACTGATCTTATTTGTCAATTTCTCCCTCAAAGGGGCATCTAGATCTCATCCATTATTATTGAAGTATTAGGCATACATGACCTTTTCATTCTTTAATAATATGTTACTATGCCTATAACTTGCAATTCTTTCCCAAATAGGGTCAAACTATAGACACCCAATTTTGGCCATAATTGGCTCCCAAACAGACTTTAGACTGATTCCTACCAACCATTAAAAATTAAGCCTAAGAATCACTAAACATCCAAATTTCATCTATGCATCATTCATCAATTCTCAAAATCATGTTGAGGCATCCCTATTTGGAATACTATCTTGTATACAATAATAACCTCTCATAGATTCATCCCTAATCACCTTGTGGTATAATAACTAATAATTTGGCCTATGGAATCATTAAATGAGGCAGTTGAATAAATATTTAAAGAGATAAAATGCTAATCAAAATGAATTATCTAAGTAAATAATATTAAATTTTTATTTTAATTATCCATTTGTAATGAATGAATATCTAAAATGGAAATTCTAAAAATCAAAATATCAAGCCTTTTCATCATTGCCTTTATGAGTTGTCAAGCTTTTCCAAAATATCTCAAAATATCTAATTTAAGAGCCATGAATAGTAATTTAAAATCATAATTACATGACAAATATTAACTCAACTAAAGTTAAACTCAACTCACCTAGGGTTAGTTTTAACCCATTCCATGTTTAAACTCAACTTTAACTCACCTTAGGTGAGAGTTAATTCTTGAGGCTATAAATATAAAGTGATACCCCTTCATTTATAGGCTTGTATATTATAGAGTTATTATGTAGTATTTAATCCATAATCCTCATACAAGTAATGTAACCATGCCAAAATCATAACCCAAGGAACCGAGCCAAGGTGCCAAGGAAAGGTGAATCCAATAGAGATCCATTGATGAAGATTTCTTGATGTATAAGCTAAGAAAACCATTTCAACAAGCCATTTGGAGCTCAAAGGAAGGTAAAAGAGTGTATTATTTTATGTTTTAGTTATGTTTTCTTGTTATTTATTCTCTCCCTAGTGTCTAGGCTAGGGGTGTTAGGATTTTAGTGTGTTTGATTTATTTGACTAACACAAGACTAACATCCCCTCCATGTAATCATTATTCACAATAGGTATGTGACAACTTGGTGAAAAATACCATCCCCAAATGGAATTATTTAGGTATTATTATTTTATTATGTAGTATATTTTACACTTTTTTTAAAATTTCACTTGATTCATATCTTTTGTGTATAGGTTGCATAAAGTCTCAAATGGATTTGTTGTGCCAACATGGTAGGTAAGGTAAGTATTTATAACCCTATATTTAACTTTAACATACCACTTCTTAGGATAAAATCCTTGTCAATTCATGATAATGCATCATCTTGAGAGGGAAATCTATATGCACCTAAACTTTTCATGTTGTGATAATTCTAGTATGATGTACACTGATGATGTCATGATCTCTTAATTTACGCTTAATGTGGGTCCTCTCTAACATTATAGTAATTTTACTTTATATATATCTCAATCCTATCATAACCCAATTTTAATTGACTTTGGTAGTTTCTTTAATTTTTTTTTAAAA
Organism: Torreya grandis; assembly: GCA_037957365.1. NCBI lineage: Eukaryota > Viridiplantae > Streptophyta > Pinopsida > Cupressales > Taxaceae > Torreya > Torreya grandis. The sequence goes on along the minus strand of JARHVA010002695.1, from coordinate 229,463 downwards.
ACCTTCCATGGAGGATGAAACCACCAGTTCAAATTATAAACTCAACATGGTCCATTATGGAATAGTCTTTAAGGTGATAGAACCACCACAATGGTTTCATAAACAGCCATGATGGAAACTCACTAATAGGGTGTTTATATATTATAATTTAGTGGTTTTATTCCTAAGATCAATGGTTGTGCAACATATACTAATAGTTTTGTAGTTACCCCTGCAAGTAGGGATGGTTCTATCACCTTTGGTATACGTTTTAGATTTAGCTTCTAAAACTCAAGGTTTCACATAATTTACATGTTTATTGTTGTGTTTATTTCTCTTTTAATCTTTATTTCACCTTCATGTTGACCTATATCACTCCCTCTTATATTATTAATTTTTTTTAAGTCTTTCCTAAGTTCTACTTCTAGTTTAATTTAGTTAAACTCACCCTTGTATCTTCCATTTCTATCTTACAAGTATTCCATTTTTAGATGAATTTTATATCCAAAAATTTAAATTTGAAGTTTAATTTTTTAATATTTATACAAAATAACATAATTACCAGTTATTTTTATCTTTTCCTTTGATTATTTTCATGTTAGACTACATAATTTCAAGCAAGGAAGATCATTGAATTTATAACCAAATCTTTGTAGTCAATGCGCTAGCCAACCATAGTCAATTGTTATTTTATTTATAATTATGTTCCTACCATATTATTTCTTTAATATATTTATTTTATAAATATCCTTGTTCAAAGAGTTCCTAAAATCATTATTTTGAGTGGAGTAACTAGCACAATGAGAACCATATCATAAATATATCTCTTGCATCTAACTGGTCTATATCTTGATCAGTTTGGGGGTTTATAGTTTTAGTTTTCTTTATTTGTTTATTATATTATATTATTTTATTTTCCTTTATTTAATTTTATTATATCTCAATTTTTAAAATGTAAGTAGATAAGAAAAATAATCCTTCTCGCTTCCCATCTTTAGAACAAAAATATTAGTTAGTTTCTTATTACTTGTATCCATACAATAGATTATTTCAAACTATATATATATTTTTATAAAACATTAATTAAACATTATTAAACAAAATAAAACACTTTAAACTTCAATAAAAATCAATTTTTTATTTTAAAACAAGCTTTTGTTCATGCACACTTGAGCATACTATTAAGTACAAAACTCTAGCCAAACACAAAAGAGTAACATGTAGTATCTTGATATTCATTTTAATTGTTTTAGTAAATTAAAAAAACTATTTAAGTTTATTAAAAAATAAATTTAGAATTTATATTTTACTTTAATTTGATATAAATCATTCAAACTTAATGTGCATTCATCTAGAAACACCAAAAACTAGTTTTATCTTGCATATGAAAATGGATATATAGATACTTGGTAGACTTGCCTCTTAAGATATAGCTATAATTTTGTATTTAATTACATATTATAAAAATTAATTTTTAATAATAGATTCATTCATATTTAATCTAAAAAATAAAAATAATTTCATTAGTTTGCATCTAGAAAATCTATAAATCAACATTTACATTATTATCATACATTTCGTCTTCTAGTATTGAATGCATTGAAAAGTGAATTGAAAAATACTAAAAATAATAATTATTTAATTTATTTAGAACTATACATTGTTATTTAATTTTAATCATTAATTTTAGAAAGTAGTTAGTTTTATTTTTAGTTAAAACATTACCAAAAAACTAAAAAAAAATCAACAACCAAATCCTTGTACCAACAAGCACACACATTACTAAAACTTGATTTTAATATAAAAACGTCATATCACATACCACATTCAAAATAAGCTCTTAAATTTATATATTGATACACCTATCCTATTGTATTACACTCCTTGAGCATTTGTACCTCTATATAATAGGTATCTTTCTAAAATTTAGGGTACCATGTCCTATTATCAACACCCAATCAAATATTAGTGTCAATCTTAGAATTAAGGTTTTTAATTCCACACATATACCTCATCTAATTGTCAACACTATTAATTCCCTATAGGAACAATATTATATCCTATTTCCACCCATCACCTTCCTCCCCTAAAACTAAGGTCATTAGTATTTTGTAATTTAGGCCTAGATTACTGTCTCAATCCCCTTCCTTATCTTGGGGTCTAGCCTCATCATATAATTCACATTTAGATTTGAAATTAACATGTCATAATCATTATGTCAAATTTTACCAAATTACATAAGTCATCTAAGTAAATAATTCTAACTTTGACATTCCCAACATTGATTAATAGCTTCACCTCCTACTCATCACCAATACTGAGGGACCTTAAATTTCTATTTCTAATCAATTGGATGCTCTTAATGATTAACATGATGAAAAAAAAAATCTAGTTTCATCATGATAATCCCTTGACACAAATAATTAAAAATACCATTCCACCAAATAATCAACCTAATCTTTAGTTATACCCATCATATATTCATTACATTAGTTGTCTAGACTAGACCTCAAAAATTCAAGTGCACAGTTTAACATGTGATTTTTGTGTTCTTTATTATTATTTTTTAAATTTATTCACCCACATTATATGTGTAAATTTGATCTATTGGAATGGGTTTTAATGGATAAATAATATCGTGATCTTCCAATTGTGATTATGATTTGTCCTCATTAGTAGATTGGGTTATTTTTTAATATCTGAAAAGATCCTCATCTATTGGTTCTAAAAAGGAATAACATGCATACATATATGTAATTTTCATGGTATTACTTCCATATCATGTATCCACATCCATCCAAAAAGTAATTTTTAATGTAGCTGATTAGGTATAACATGGAAATCAGTAGGTATTGTGTTAGGACATAGTATCATATCCAAGGAGATGGTTTTAATTATTTTACATGTATCTTTATTGAATCCTTTTATGATCTTATATAATTTTTAAATATAAACCTTGTTGATCCTCAATAATTTTAAGAAATTAGTGTTAAAAATGTTCAATACAAATTTTTAATAGTAACCATTTTGATCGTCAATAATTTAATGAAATTAGTGTTACAAATGTTCAATCCATAACCATTATCTACCAAAACATTATTAACCAAGTTTTTTTCTATTTTATCTTTAATGAATAATGGAAAATAATTTTATATTGTGTGTTTCATGGATAATTATGCTTTTTAAAAATTGATGACTTTTTTGTTCTTTCTTAATGTTTTCATGATGGAATAAAATGATGTAGGTTGTGTATATGTAGGTAATGTTGTTTCTTACAATGCCTTGAATAATACATATGTGTAAACTATTGATATTTTCAATAACTCTAGAATAAAAATATTAAAATGAGTATTCTTTAGTTGATCAATGATATCATACTAATTGGATTGGTTGGACTTCCTTGTAGGAGGTGAAGAACATATATGAGGAACATTTTAAATACCTTCATTTTACTTCACAAGATTGGGAACCCTACCTCATCTAGTGTTAACCACATGGATTACATAATATAAACTAATTCATGGTAAAATAATTGGAGTGAGATGGTAGCTAGTATAACCTTGAGGTCTTGGGGGAGGAGGAACAAAGGGATTCATGCATAAACTTTGGAATCTATTACTAAAAATAATAATATTGAAATATATTTTGCAAAAATAATATTGGAGTAAGGTTTAGGGTTTTTCAATGATAAATTTGGCCTTATTAGTGAATTTATATTTGAGCATTATCACATATTTTCTTAGATAATTGCTCCAAATAAGATACACTACCCATGTAGATAAGTATGAAAAGAGTGGATCCATTACTTATGTTAACTAATAATTTTTATTCAATAAGATCATAATTAATGTGTATTATTAGGGAATAATCATAAATTAGGTATAAAAAAACATTGAGGCTAAAATTTGAATCTATAGAAGGATTAAAACCTAAAGAAAAATGTATGGATTTACACTATGTAATATGTATACAAGTTCACCAATATGTTTTACCCTAGCTTTTATTAATGGATGTGATAAATATAATTAATATAGAAACTTTTAAATTTAATTTAGATCAATATATATGACATTATAGCATACATATGAATGTAAAATGTTGAGATTTATTTTTCTAATTTAATAAGTGGTATCAGTTGGGTGAATTATAAAATATTGGACTAGTGTCATCAGTTGGTACTAACCTATTGGTTAGTAGTGACATATATAAAATTATGGAACAATGACCATACAATCACTTATAACTTTCTTTGCTTGATAAGATTTTGTGATCTCAAACCCTAATGATGCATGCAACTCTATAAATTAGTTTTCTTTTCCTTAAAACCTTATATGTGATTATAAGGGATAAAAACCTATAAATAAGTGGAAAGTGTAATGTTTTTAGCTGACCCAAAACACACTATTTGATGATTGTTCACTTCATACATATCTAATACTCTAGGAGGGAAATCAAGACACACATATTTCTCCCACCTAGTGTAATTTTATAATTGTGCTCCTTTTTTATATGTAATTAGCTAATGATGTGTCTTTGGTAATAAAAAATATTGATTTTAAATTTATTTATGTTTATTTATACTTATTTGATTATTGTTCCTAGTGATAGGTTTATAATTTTGGAAGAATAGGGCATATTTTCTCAATATACAATAGTGTAAGATATATATAAAATAAGTACCAAGTCTCTTTTGAATGAGACCTTCATTTATGTATATGTGGATATGATTAAATACATTTTCAATCCACCAATACACTAGGCTAATAGGCCAAACTTAAGGTTGAGGTTGATTTTAGAAACTATCTATTTCTAAGAGCTAATTAGTATTTGGAAGAAATGACCTTAAGTGAAATGACTGAACTAAGAGTCTATAGATATATATGCATGATATTTAGTAGGTTTGAAATAAATAGTGAGGTTTTTATAGATGTGTAATAATATAAATTAAGGTTTGAATCACAATATAGCATGAAAGTGTGAGATAATGTTGAATTAGGACATTAATTGTGTCTTCAAGTTATGCATGGTAAATGTGTCTAAATCTTATCATTATTATGTACAAAAGATCAAATTTTAGTATCTATAACTAATACTTTCTTATAATTCATTATACTAAAACTAACACATCTACATTGGTTATTTTCACAATGGAGAATCCTCTATTAGGCCTTTCTCATCATTCCTTAATATCCTAGTATAAGGGTGGTTTTGTTGACTTGTATAGAACAAGGACTTTCCATTTCTTGGAAATCTCATGGCCTACATGACAATTTTAACATTAATTTGAATATTAAACTCTAGTGATATTAAAATAGTTCATTTGTTGTGTTATATTATGAAAGTAATCATCAATTCATCAATTTTTAAAATATAGGGATTCTAACCAGTTGTTTATCATCTAAATCTTGAAGTGGTTAAGTAAGGGTAAGTACCCCTTATGAAAGTATAACTCCTTATGGTTATGCTTATGCAAACCACTCTTGGTTTGAAATGTCAATGAAATCATATTTTTTGATATCATTCCATCTAGATTGTCATAAGGATAAGTTTATTCCAATCTCTTCCTTCTTGGAATCACTTAAGGGAATAACTCTCAAATTTTTAGCCATTGTTCATCTCTACAAATTGATGGCTTCATTTATTTTGCACTATGTTAAGAAATTATAAAATTTATTATAATTTTTATATATTTTTTGACACAAAAATAACAATACGAGTTCATAATGTAATAAATTCTAATTTAATTTAACTCTTCTTTTATCTATATAAAAATATATGTCAACTTCTATATTTGTGCTAAGCTAGTTTGTATTCCAACTCATGTGTGTTTTAATTATGTTAACCATTGATGATTTAAAATATGGTTTTTTTTGTTGTTTTTCATTTTAAATTTAATTCAAGTGAAACACTACCATTTTATTTTCAAATAATTTCCATATTTATATATTAGCTAGTTGTTTATAAGATCTACCTTTTTTTAAATTTGCATGGTATTCTTTTTGTCTTCATTATGAACTACGTTTTGATTTTTTAGCCATTTTTATTTTATCCTTTTCTCATATTATTTACTTGTAATCTCATACATCATTTCCAAAATTATTTTATGTGTGAGGTTTCCTTAGACTCCTATCACAAACTTGATCCATTATTACCATCAATTATTACACCAATAACATATTCTTTTGCCAACATTATTAACACTTTTTTCCTATGATCTAGTGCTCTAATTTTTATATTTTATACTCCTATGTTATGCTAATAATAATAATAATAATAATAATAATAATAATAATAATAATAATAATAATAATAATAATAATAATAATAATAATAATAATAATAATAATAATAATAATAATAATATGAGTGTGCCTTATGACACTTATTTATACATTGTCTTATTTTGGATCATTTTTAGTATGACTTGATCATACTACCATTTATCCTTCCTAGAAGAATGTTTCCCTTAAGATATTTTAGTTAAATTGTGCCTTTCCCTATTAAATTATGGATTATAGAGGTACATTGCACCTAATTTTTAACTTCCCTAGTTGTACATTCAAACTACCTTCATAAATTAGTACCATTTATTTAGCTTGGAATTCTTTAGATTATAAGTCATGATCATGCTATGATTTTTTATTATAGTTGTGGGCTTATTGATTCTATTTTTACATCCTCATTTTCTATTCCATCAAATTTTATTCCAAAAAGTGACTCGATAATGAAATTTTGTCTCTAAGTCATGTGGTTATGGAAATTTGTAAGCTAGGTACAAGATACTTTATAGGTATGATTGCTTCATTTCATAGAACAATCAAGATGGAGTTTACAATATTTTAAATTTTGAATTAATTATGTATGAAATTAATATTATTTGGATATGATCTTCCAAGTATTTAATATGAATATTTTATATCTACATATTCATCTTATCGAGTACATTTTTATATGCTTATACTTGGCCACTTGCCTAAGGATGATAAGATGTACTTTTTATGTGTGAAATATTAAGCTCATGTATCAATGTTTTGATGGTATTTATAAATAAATGTGTGCCCCTATCACTTATAAAATTTTAATGAAATCCAAAATTTATTATGATGTTCTCATATTAAAAAAATTAGCATCCTTTACATCACATCTCAAAGTCACAGTTGCCTCAACCCATTTAGTGAAATAATATGTCACAATGATAATTTACCTAGAATTATATTACTTAGAGGATGAATTAATATGGAATATAAATTGTACCCCCAACTTATCAAATACTTACTCATAAATAAATGGATTTAGGGTTATTACATCCCTATGATTTGGCTTCCCTGTACACTAAAAAACATCATAGTGTTTCAAAACTCAATGTTCATACTAAAACACCACAAGCCACCATAATATAATTTATAGTATATTAATTTTATTTGATTCCCATGAAAATATTCCTCCTTATACCCCTTAATAGTATTCCTCTAAAACTTGAAATATATTATGTTACAAAGCCACTCTATGAAGGACATCATCTTTACTAGCTTGCATAGGAAACCATTTATAATGTTCAAGGGTAATTATGATGTGAATAACTTATTTATTATCATTATTTTTAATGTGTTTTTTAAATTCACCATGCTATAAATTACGTGATTTGATTTATTTGTTTAGTAATTGCATTGAATCAAAGAATATGAGCATTTGTAAATTCATATTGAAACTCTCCTAACTCCTCCCCTATTTGTGTCATTCTAAGGTGGTTTAGTTATAACTTGAAGAGAATAAACCACCTTGAAATAATTCCTCCAAATAGGGTTTTATTCACCAAGTATTGTAATGCTTGATGATTTGTGAAAAACTCAAAGGGGGTGGAAAGTAAGTAATGGAATATTTAATACAGTATAAAAACCATGGCCAAAGCTTCTCTTTCTATTATTTTATAATTTTTCTCACTAGTAGAAAGCTTATTACTTGAAAACTATATTAGGTGATCTAGTTCTCCTTCTCTTGGATGCACAAGTATAACTATAATTGCTACTCCATATCCATGAACATGAACATGAAATGTTTAATCCAATCTAGAAATATCAAGATATGGGCCCTAACCAAATATTGATTTAACTATGTAAATTTAGTCTAACATTTTACATTCCATTTAAACTAGTTGTCCTTATGAATAAAAATTTCCATAGATTCTACAATGACTGTGTGTCCCCATAGGAACTTGTGATAATTACCAATATGACCTAGATATGATTGCACCTCTAAATGTTTTTGTGTTGGTTTAAGTTATACTATGACCAATATTTAGGCATGTTCAACCAAAATTACATCAATGTATACCACATGTTCTAATAGAACATCAAATAATGTGAATAACAAACACTTATTTATATTTAATGAGATGTGCAGTGTCTTGCATATTTTTAAGTGAAATTTGATTAAATTAAATTTTAACAATGATAAGACTACCCAATTATCCAAATATACTTATGGGAACTCATGGATGAAGTCTTTGACTAAAATGACTACAATTTAAGATAAAATAGTTGGTGTGTTGTTCAACCCAAAAGGCATCAATCTATGAAAAATATCCCCACTTTATTATTGAATCCATCTTAGTATAATCCTATAATGTGATGGAAATATAGTGATATAAAATTAATCCATCTATAAATTAATAAAATTCATGACATGTGAAAATTTATATAACCTCATCAATAAGTTTTAGATGAAAGAGATCATTGTTACATGAATTAATTAGTGCACAATAGTCTCTAGAGACTTTTTTTTTAATCTATTTTTTTTATTATCCCAACATAGTATATACATAACATATTTTTCACTTTGTCATTTACTGACATTTTTTCTTACAATGATTTCTCAAAAATCAATCTCCTTGAGTTCATGACTTAAAGGGTATACTAGGAAATGGGTGGGTAGTATTATGGTGATTTATGAGATATATTTATAATATATCATGATCATATAATTTCCTACTACCAGTCTAACTTATTCATATTATCTTTCCATTTACCTCATTCCATCTTATGCTATTCAATTATGTTACTTTCCCTTATATCATATGGAATCAAAATGGATAATATCATATGTTTAGTGCCTTTTCTGTTAATGTATTCTATCAACAAAATTGATGTAGTTTTGATCTTATCATTAGACATTTATAATGCATCAATTTAGTCAATACCATTCTATGTCAGCCAACTTCTCTCAACTATATCGACTGAGTCAATAGTATTGGCTTGGTGCTTAGGTTTAGTTTTGGGTATTTTATTAGTATATATATGGGTCACATTTCATTATAATAATATCATATACAATTTATTTTATTTATGTTTGATCATACTTCTTCCATAAGCCATATTTGGAAGAGTTAGTGGTCTAGAACCTTATCTTGAATAAATAATGTCTTATGGTAATATTTGAAGCTCAATAAAGGAGCTGAACCAATGAGATGTTGTAATATTTTGAGTCCCAAAATAATGATATATATGTATTATTATTATGTTTGAAGTATTCAAACCACATCATCACTTGAAAGTATCCACTTTATCCAAGGATAAATTGGTTTTCAATGGGTCCACTTCAAGACAAGAATTTATAATCCTATAATCTTTCATTTATTTACATATTAGATAGATGTTTCTTATTTTATAGTGAATGAATTTGTGTGTATCCTTTTATAGTTTATCTCTACACCTAATACTAGCATGGTTATAGGATTTATTACACTTTTCATGTTCCATTTAAGGTTTCCTAGGCTCACATTTAGTTTCTCATTGAACCTTACAAATTATTATTATTATAAACCATTTCCCCTTTAGCTTAGTTTAATTTACATGCATACTTCTTTCACATTTAATTTCATAGAGTGTTAGTGATATTTATTTCTTGGTGTCATGGGCTTATTATTTGGACCCTTTCCTCTTGGTATTAATCATATAAGAAACCTTATATTACATTGCATATTTCACTGAGCATTAATCAAACTAGATAAGTATCATGAAATATATTGATCATCCTTATCTAAGTATAAGTCTATTTAGATAAGATAGTTGTAGGTTAATCCTATCCCATACATACATTTTGGTGAACCTACCATAAAACCAATTCCTACCTTTATAACTTCAACCAAATGTATCATTTAACATGATATAATTTATTTTAAAGTATAAAATGCATCAGTCAACATGATACAATTTCATTCCTATATGAAAATGGAATCAACCAACTTGAGTCTATTTTGTGTTTGCACAAATTGTATTGGTAAGCTCGATATAGTTTTGTTATATGTTTTCAAATGTATCAACAAATCTAATATAGTTATATGTGTTTAATTTTAACATCTTTAGTTTATAATTTTATTGACGATTCTGATACCATTTTTTGCCTACTTATTTCAATTCATCAAATGATAGAAATTATTTTTCAATATTAAATTTTTACATTTATTTGGTTCTTCCTATAAAATATGTTTTAATAGTTTTAAAACTACTTATCTATTTTTATGGGACAAGTGATTTTATGTTTTACTGACACTATGATGTGAGGAGCACTACCCCAATAATCAAGCCATTATGAAACACTAAACAAGGAGTTTAGTTTCTAATACCTCATGGTATATTATAAATTCTTAAGATTCCATTTTTATTAAGCTTAGGAAACAAGTTATCTATTTGGTATTGTATTACACATGCAAGGAGTGCATTACCTAAGGATGTTACTTTCACCATACCCTAAGAAATAGGTTAAGTGGGATGAAAAATGGTTTGGCATATGTAGTTAGTGCTTTGAAACATTGGGCTGACACTAATCTATAAAAAATAATGTATATTTTAGTATATCCCCTGATCTTATTTTAGAAAATTAGTTAGATGTAATTTCTTACCTAATTTTTTTGTTACATTACAAACTGCATTGGCCAACCTTATATAATTAATTATATGTGGGTATGAACTACATCAGCTTGATTGATACAATTCCCTATGTTTGTCTCCCTAAATACATTGAAAAGATTGATACAATCTAATTTTAACCATCCTTCAACTTATTATATCAAATAGCCTCCTATAGTCTTAGTCTTATCTCCTTGACTTCATTATCCAAACTAATACAATATAATTTTTACCATCCTTTAGCCTATTGTGTCAACTAACCCACTATAGTATGTGTCTTATCTCCTTGATTGCATCATCTAGATTGATATAGTCTATTTATACCTCTTTTAAAATTTTTACATTGGCTATCCTAATATACTCTAAATTCAAACAATGTATAGCCTACTACATCATCTAAGATAATATAACTAGTTTTTGTCATCCATCAATTGTGCCACCTTTTCTCCTTGTACTACATTAGCCTGTTTGATATAGTATTTTCCATCAAACCCAAAAACTAACTAAATCTACCTATCTAATAATAATTATGTTATGTAATCAATCACTTCTTATTATTAACCTTAAAAACTAATTATAATCATGATTCCACCTATTAAAATATTTATTTCCAACATCAACCCATATAGATTCTACATGGGTTATTACTTTCTTCCCACTTTGTCCATTATCGAAGACAACTCTTCATGTAAGTTTTCCCAACATCACTCTAGATATATTAAATGGAATATGGTTGAAATAAACCAAACAAAAGATAAATGATACTTTAAATCTTATTAATAATCTTGATGACAACACTCTTTACATTCTAAACATGTGTGGGGGTACTAATAATCTTCCCTCATTTTCCATGATAGTTAGAAAAAATAATACCAATGTTGGGAATACTCTTTCAAAAATCCCCCTCATACTTCTAATAAAAATACACCCTTAGATACAACCCAAGTCCTTGAATAAATGGTTCCAAAAATGAGCCTTATTTAAAATTTTAGTATCTCTCAAATGATCCAAATGCAAAACCACATTTTATAAACTTCTAAACATCCTCAAGTCATTATGATAACCAAATTAGAATTTTTTTCCTTATCCTCTTACAAATTCCAAAGTGAATATTATACCTCAACCTCCTATACATTAAAAACATTTTATCACCCTAAAAATAAGCCTTTAGCTCCCTTCATTATGTATATAGACATTGGACACACCTCTCCAACTATCACATATGATGGGAATAAAGATCATACTATATTTATTAAAAGCTTTAGAAACCTATATAATGAGTAGGCTCAAACTAATACCTTTGATACTACCAAACTTATAACCAAAACTTTACTAGAGATGAACTAGAATGGTATAACCATCATCTCATACATTTCATTACACAACTCAAGGATTTATTCAATGCCCTAGTTAGATAATTCCAATATAATAACCTTCCTAAAAATAGCCTTAACCATTTCATTAATGCTAAACAACTTCTTAATGAATATGCTCAGACTTTCATCAAATGATGGAAGTATTTAGCTCATAAATTGGACCATAACATGAATGAAAATAACCTTTTCAAAATATTTTTTACCACTCTTAAATCTCCTATTCAATATAATGATAGGATATTTTCTCCTCATACCTTAGAAGAAGCTTTTGATCAAGAAAAAAAGGAAATATTTCCTTATGGATCAATTTAAACCTTCTTAAAATTCTAACAAATACTATTTCCAAACTATAACTAATACGATCATTATTCCTAATTCTAAAACCAAGCCACCTAAAATTAAAATGGGAGCATCTAAAATAGATAATCAAATTCCTTTCCTCTAAACCTTTAGTGTGTACAAAAAATAAAATTTATCTCTAACCTTAAAAATATAGACTATAGGGTAATCTATAGTTAAAGGGGATAGAGATAGCCTAAGACATAAGGATGTTAAACTATCTCTATAGTAGGTCAATTGTTTATGAAACATAGATAAACATATACTAAATTTATTATATTGAGATATTCTAAAAATATAAATTACATCTATGCTAGATATTTAAATAATAATGAAAATAAAATACTTATCTAGTTCTAATGTTAATATAGATCTAAATATAGAATGTGTAGGAGTAAAATTAAAATATTATTATGAAATAGCCATCAAATTATAGATTTATTACGTCTATATCCTTGTACACTTGCATTAGTTTTGGATGGTTGTGTCGATACTAGTGTTTAGGTTGGATGCAAGTATCATGTATAAAATACCTACTAGAACAAGATGTGACCACTTGGATGCTTATAATTTATTTTTCACCTTCACTCTAGTGAATTTAGATCTGGGTCATGAAATATCACTCCTTATCAAATAACAAAACCCAAGTTCTTTATCCTCATAGTGGTTGTGGTAAAATGGGTTAGTGGGAATATGGTGTCAATTTATTATCACTTTGAGTTTCACCCTTTGAGGAGGTGTTTTAGGTTCCCTCACTCAATTGACACAATTAGAATAATTTAAGGTTTTGGGTGGCTTATGACTAAAGAGAACTTGTAGAGAGGGTTGGCTCCATTGATGCTACACCTACACTAACACTACACCTACTTAAATTAAAAAGAAAAGGGAGAGAGAAAACATGAAATAAATGTCTAAAAGGGGTGATGCACCATATTTTAAGATTCATTTACTTGTTTATTATTTATATTATGGACTAAAAAAATACTAAAATATGATTTCACAACTCCAAAAAAGTCCTTCCAACATAAGTGTTTCAATATGGAGGCTATAGTTATTGAATCAATCAAGAGGGATAATCAAGAGGTTTATAAGAAGACACTAGTGAATATTTTCAACAATTAACCTTTTAAAAATAAATTAACACACACCATATGAACTATAATAAGATTAATAAATCATAAAGAGGTAAGAATGAAGAGGAAAAATGCAAGGAAGTTGAAAACTGTCATTACCATTCATCAAAAATTCATTATAAGAACACTAGATGTAAGATGGAGAAGGCATAAATTAACTTGTATTCACTTCAAAAGTAAGAGCCAATATAATGTTGCTAGGGATATGCCATAACTAGCTAGAGGATACTTACAATGTCCTTTTCAAGAATATATATAGGAAAATGGAGAGAAGAGAGAGAATTTAATGTGTAATAAGTTCATTATGATTGTCATCCATCACAAAACCAATTAAAACTTTAATGGAAGGTGAAAAATAGTCCTATGATTATTCTTTTACATGTGTTCTATTTTCTTGATTAAGCCCTCATGAGAGGTGGTGTAGAAGTGGCTCTTGGCCTTATATGACTCTTGTTCTCTTTAAAATACCCCTCTTTTCTTGATTGAAGAGTTACAAGTCCATACTTTCAACTAATTATCTTTAGGTTTCTTGACATGTGGCATATTTACTCCCTTAACATCACTCTACACCATTCTTGACTCTTTCAAAGCACCTTTCATATTGGTGAAAGTGGGACTTGAGATTTATACATCTTCATTAGTTGTGATCTTTGTATCCATAACCTATAATTTCATGTCTAATCTTGTTTAATCCAATGGAATTTAATGAACACATGTGTATCTCATTATACAAGGTTGAGTATTTATTTGAAAATTGCCACAAAAACTTATAAACCTTATGGATGTCTTATATAATATCATGCAACATCTTCCTATTTTGTAGAACATCTTTAATTGATTATATGTTCATTATTCTATGTAGGCTACTAATAAGATGTTTGAAGAGAGATGTAGGTATTCATCATGATATGGAATCTCTATAGAGACATAGGGACTATGTAGGGACCTTTTCCATGTTTAAGGATATTCAAAATTGATGTTTTAGGTTTTTTACATCATTTTAGTTTATTCAAAAGCATGTTGAACTATTACAAGGTCTCCATGATGGCACTTGGCTGAAAACAACTTATAAGACTTCTTTCTAGTATTTTTAGATGTAATATTGAGTTTTACCAAGCCACCTTATTCACCACTACCTACAAAACCTTGGTGTAGAGTGAAAACACCCTGAGACAAACTTGGAAAGTTTGATAGAGGATTGTGTTTGTCTTTGAGTTTTCTCTCAATGCCATCAAGACAACAAGATACCTATGCATTGGTCCATCAAAACTATTTAAAAATATTGAAATGAGAATGTTTGTGACTTTTGGGTGATATTATATGTATACATAGGTGTCATGAAGTTTATTATTACCATTTATGACCTTAAGAAGGTCTAAAACTTTATCCTTTCAATGAAAGTAAGGAAAAGCCTTCATATTAGTTGTTTTAGTGACTTAAAACCTATAAAATCATAAATAAGGCCTATTTAATGGATGTTATAAGGTTAATAGGCCTCTATACAATATTGGAAACCTTATTCAATGGTTAATAAGTCCAAACACATGAAAACATAAGCAAACCAATCAAAGTGGGTAGTTTTGGGCCCACTTTTTATGTACTTATCTTTACACATGCCATATTTTTAACCCAATATGTGCCCATGAAGTGTGTAGATGTCATATAGGTTTTATAGTCATTTCATGTGCGTTGGCATCACTTAAACAAGAATTCACTATCATCGAGCTCTCTTAAGGTTTTTTTGGAAATTTTGAGGTCTCTAACTTCTTAAAGATTGTATATAAAATACATTCTTTTTATGGATTGAAAAATTATATGAACTTAGAGGGAATATACCTTATTAACATCCAATAATGGAAATTTTCCCCATGAACTTGCTCAACTAGCTTCCCATGTGATAAAAATGACCTTCTTGAGATTGTAGGCATGTAGGTGCCTATTCAAGATGAATGTCTGATGCAAAAAGGTCTTTAAAATTACTTGTTTTTTATTTTAAATTCCTCATAATATCTTGATACATTCCCTATAGTTTTTATAGGTGATTTTACAAATATTTTTACTTCTTAAGCCTCATAGAACTTATTTTAGGCCATGCTAATGGTTTGTAGGTAGTTCAATAATTTTGACCTTAATGGCATTATTTGAATGGTTTATATTAATAAAAAAAGGTATAAACATTAAAAATATATTAATAAATGTCCGTAACACCATACATGACCTTATTAAACTTCATATTTAACACATTACTTGTATTTATTCCCCATATTCTAGTGTACAGGTTTGTACATGTACATTAGAAGTTCAAACCCCATTACCATCTTGTTATTGGATTGGGTATTCTACCTTTGATGAAATTAAATGATCTTGGATACAAGTTAGATTCTATTTGGATTATTTCATGACCCTTTCAAGTGAGAAACAACATATTACTTGCCAATAACTCTTTGTTCTAAATTTATAAACTTGACATAATCCACTTGGGTATGCATGCAAGAATTGTCTTCTTTCCATTTTGGGTATTTAAATTCTTATAATAGTTATGAGGATTTTTATAGGTTAAATATATTGTTTAAAACTAGTTTTTAATCACCATTCATGCTTGAAAACATTTCACAGTCTCCAACCCTACCTACCATGTCAAGAAATAATAAAATAATGATATTTCTTGTTGTTATAGGTATGATGGCTATAATTTTTCCTTATTTTAATGTTTTAGAGAACATTAGACCCATATTTTATGTTTTTGAACTATTATTATGCATCCGTAAATATTATATATGTGTTCACTTGAAGCAAACTGAGATGTTGGGGTTTTGTAGTGTTTTAGAGATAACATAGTTATTAGTGATTGTTCATAAATATCTACCCCTAAAAATCATAATTTTTGCCATGGATTGGAAAGGAATAGAGGTATTATATTTAAAATAAATTTTTGACCTAATACATATCATCCTTCATGAGCCAACATTATGATTTTTGAGGTTTCTTCTCTTAACAATGGCTTGATGAAGACTTTGAGTAGTTTTTTCCCTTTTTAGACCTACAATATTTGTTTTGACATGGTTTTGGATTGGTGGAGGCTGAAGGAGGCCTTGAAGAGGATTATAATATAATATTTATTTTTAAATCCTTTCAATGAGATCTCTATCCAATCTTGAAACTATATATTTACTTCACATACCCTTCTTCATCAATAGAACTTGATCATTTATAAAAATATCCTACCACAACTACTATAGCTACATAAAAGACATCAAATGGAGCTCTTATTAACTTAATCAATTATGGTGTAATGTAAAAATAACCTTCCTTATCTTTTTTAACTTTCAAACATCATGTTATGTTATGTTTGGAGCTAAAACAATGAACAAAGAGGTTTCAAATGATCATACATTAGATATGGGTGAATATGACAACTTTGATGTGTTAAAAAATAGTGAAAATACAATATTATATTCATAATATGCCAATTGGCCTAAACTAGCATCCTTTTAAATCTATACATGGTGCCAACTCCTATTTGATATCCTTCAATGAAGTCACTTTCAAAGATTACAACAAATGCGAAAGGAAAACAAGGTGAAACCTTAATATCTCCAAAAATACCTTAAACTCTCTAAAGGTTTAAAATGGAAATGTTTCCATCTTACCAATTTTGCTTCTAGATCCATCATCCACTATAAAACACTATGTCATATTATAAGATCATAACATTAATTGTTTTTAGCATGTGTTGGACATACCTTGGCTTGTGCAAAATAACCTTAAACTATCAAAGTTACCTTAAACTTTCCAAAATTGCATAAGACCTTATTTAGATCCTAAAGCAACTATTAGGAATATAGAACATAGATAAATATTAATGAAATAAAGACAAATTTAAAATGCAAAAAACATAATACAAGATAGACACAGATTTAATGTGGTTCACCCAATATAGGCTATAACCACACAAAAGAGCTAGTTCTTCTATTTATTTAGTCTAATAAAATGAAGGGATAAAACTTGCAATACATCCACTGTAATATCCTCTTCACTCACATACAACATGACTCCATAATTAAAATTCCCTCATATCAAAAGGAGGGTTACATATAGGGAAAAAATACACAAACACAATTTCTACCATTATATATGTAACCTAATAGTGAATAGTCTAGATTTAGTACAAAATTTTAATATTTTACCATATTGACCATATCAGGGGGACATTTCACCCACACCCCCTATCAAGAACTATAAATTATAATAATATTAGGATCCACTATCTAACAATCTCCCACATGGAGACTGATTGCTACAACTTGATCGCTAGAAATCTTCCTTGGAATTTTCTTTGAACTTTGACCCTGACATGTTTCTCATCTTTTTTATCCCTAAAGACCTATTGAAGTTGAATATCTCTCTAAATTCTCCTTTGTGACTAATTTTATTAACATATCTAAAGGATTCTAACTTTTATGGATCCTTTCCAACTTTCATTGACCATCCTCCAAAACTAAATGAATGAAGTGATACTTGAGTTATAAATATTTGGTTCTTGAGTGGAATATTGAGTTCTTTGCTAAATGAATCACCTTTGGCTATCACTATACAACCTAAAATATTCATGATTATGCCTTAAATTTTACATGAACCATTGAATCCATATCATCTCCTTGATAGCTTCTATAGCTGTAATATACTCTACCTCTATATCTTCTACAATTTTGAAATCCAACTAACTCTTGTATCACTAACAATGAAAACATAACATGTGGTGATCCTCTTACCATCAAAATCTCTAGCCACGTCTATGTCAACATATCCTTGTAAGGTAAAATCTAAAACTTCATAACATAATCATCTATTAGTATTCCCTCTTAAGTACCTAAGAATCCACTTGATTGCATCTTATTTTTCCTTTCCTAGATTATTCATAAAATTGATGATAACTCTCACTGCATAATAAATATCTAGTCTTGTGCACACCATAACATACATTAAAATTCCAAATATTGAATCATATATAACTCTAAACATGTAATTGATTTCTTCCTACATTTAGGACACTATTCCTTGTTTAATTTGAAGTGCCCTCCCAAAGGTGTACTTACTAGTTTTGCATCTTACATATTGAACTTGACTAACACCTTCTCGATGTACTCTTCTTGAGATAATGCCAATTTTATATTTTTGGCTATCTCTTGTTATTGTCATACCAAATATTTTCTTTACAACTCCTAAACTCTTCATTTCAAATGAATTTCCTAATTTTATTTTGAGATCATTTATATCCTCCATGTAAGACCTTACAACAAGCATGTCATTTACATACAATAATAAAATAATATAAATATCATTATCTAATCTCTTAAAATAGATACATTGGTTAGAATTACATCTACTATAACCTTGTTCTATCATAAACATGTCAAATTTCAAATGCCACTACCTTGGAGCTTGCTTTAGACCATACAAACTCTTCTTCAACCTGCACACCATTTTGTCTTTACCTTTTACTTTGTATCCCTATGGCCTTCTCCATATATATTTCCTCATCCAAGTCACCATGAAGTAAAGTTGTTTTCACATCTAATTATCCAAGGTGAAAATATTCTACTCCTACCAAACTTAAAAGAGTTCTTATGGAAGTCATTTTTACATATGGAGAAAATATTTCATCAAAATCAATACCTTTATTTTATGCAAACCCATTTACAACAAGTCTAGTTTTGTAATTATTTTTACCTCCATCTTTTTACTTCAACCTATAAAATAATTTATTCTACAATGCTCTTTTACCTATAGGAAACTAAACCAAATCCCATGCTTGGTTATGTACCAAGGATTCCATCTCCTCTTTCATGTCTTACTCCCACTTCTTTCTATTTTCTACTTGCATTTCTTATTAATATCTTTTTATCTTACCACCATTAGACAATAATAAATAATAAAGTGAAGGAGAGTATAATTTAAGGAGTCTACTTACTTTGGTATATATTTTAACTACACGTTCAGGAGTTTGAGGTAATTGTTATTTTTGTTGTTGTACATTTTGATTTTCTAGCACTTTTGAAATTTCATTTCCTATGATTTCATCAAGTACTATATATTCTATATTTGGATTTTCTTGTTTCTTTCCTTGCAACTGAGCTTTATACATGATATTCTCATTAAAGATCACATTTATAATCCTAATGATTTTATGATTTTCAAAATCCAATAAATGGTAACCAAAATCATTAACTCTACATCTAATAAAAGTACATTTCTTATATTTTAATTCAAGTTTGGTTTTATTTTATTTATCAATATGGATAAATGTTTCACAACCAAAAGTAATTAAAAATTAATAATATACCTTTTTACCTGTCCATGCTTCCTATGGAATGCCACCATGCAAAGGACTTGAAGGCCCTATATTTATTAAGTAAATAATAGTATCCACAAAATTTACCCAAAACTATAAGGGTAACCCAACATGTAATATCATGCTTCTTTCGCACTCCATGATTGTCATGTTCATCCTTTTAGACATATCATTTTGTTGTGGTGTTCTTGGAGCCATCTTCTCTCTATAAATCCCATGAGATGAACATTAATTATCAAACTCTTTACTATAGTATTCACCTTCATTATCTGATATAACACACTTCAAATTATTTCTTGTCTCATTCTCAACCAAAGATTTTCATTTATTACAAGTATCAAAAACATCTTATTTTTTATATGCAATAAACCAAAGTTTTTTTAGTTGCATCATCAATAAAAGTAACATAATTAGAAGAGCCACCAAGGGATTATACCTAAGTCTGTCCCCATACATCTGTATGTACAAGCTCTAACTTTTCATCTTTCTTTATCTCCCTAACTCTAATAAATCTAACTTTATTCTATTTTACATACACACAATTCTCACAAAATTCCAAATCCACCTTCTTTAAATATGGCAACAAATTCTTTGAGTGGAGAAATTACATCCCCTTCTCACTCATGTTCCCAAGTTTATGGTGCCATAATTTTGTATCTGCTTCTATAGAATCTAAAGTAATAGAAGATTCAACAATACCAATAGATAAATATAATGTACCTACCTTCTCTCCTTTTTCTATTACAAATGATCTTTTAGTGACCTTCCACGAATTGTTTGCAAATGTAACTATGCAACCCTTACTTCCCAACTACCCTTCTAAAATTAGATTTATTCTCAACTCAGAAACATGCCTCACCTATTTTAGAAACCATTTGTTTCCATTCATTAATTTTATATGTATCTTACCCTTTCCAACAATTTTACAAGGTTCACCATCACCTAAATAAACTTATCCAAAATCACCTTGAATATAATCTTGAAAATATTTCCTATGGGGTATAACATGAAATGAATCCCCTTAATATAACACCCAAGAATCACTAATATTATCTAATGAAAGGATTAAGTCATCTTTAAACACATCACCCACTACATTTTCAACCTAATTTTATCTTATTATCCATCTCCTTGTTTTCCTTTTTGAAACCAATAATATTTATATAGGTGTTCTTTCTTCTCACAAATCTAGCACACCAATATTCCTCTAGATTTAGATTTTCCCTTCTTAGACTTCCCATGATTCCCTAGGTCCTTTACTCTATCCTTTTATCTTCCCTTGTTCTCCATAGTCAAATAATTACCTGATGTCTCACTTGTGCTTTTTCATTATATTTCCTCACTAAGAATAACACCAATAACATCATCAAACTTTAAAGTGTTTAAACTAGAGACATAATTACTCATAGCTATGACCAAGCCATTCCATCTTTCTGGAAATGAGAAAAAAATCAAAATATCCCTAACCTCATCATAAAAGTTTACTCCTATAGAGCTTAACTAATTTGTGACTGTGTTAAAGTCATTTAAATGATCAACAATAGACCCACTTTCTAACATTTCTATATTAAATAAATGTTTCATAATAAATACCTTATTAAACACTGAGGGTTTTTCATACACTCTATCTAATGCCTTTATCACATCCACTATTGTCTTTTATTTTGAAATATTGAATGCCATTAATGCTTCTAGGAACAAGCACATTATTCTTAATGCCTTTTTATTAAGAACTTCCCATTTTTTATCCTTCATATTCATCAACTTATTTATTATTTTTTCCAATGGTAGGAAAAGATGCTTTTGATATAGATAGTCCTCCATTTTCATCTTCCATATCTGGTAGTTTTGGCCACTAAATGTTTTGACCTTAAACATGCCTTATTCTGCCATTGCTCCCACTCGAACCAAGAACCCTCTCTTCTTGTGAGTTTATCTGCCAAATAAACCTTTGGCTCTGATACCAGTTATTATAAATATAGCACACAAAGCAATATTAATGAAATAAATATATAAGTAAAATGAAAACAACACAATACAAGATAGACATAAATTTAATGTGGTTCACCCAATATGGGCTACATCCACGTAGAAATTACTAGTTCTTCTCTTTATTTAGTCCAACAAAATGAAGGGATAAAACCTAAAATATATCCACTACAATTTCCTCTTCAATCACATATATAATGTTTCTATAATTACAATGCCCTCATATCAAAATGATCATTACATATTGGGGAAAAATACACAAACACAATTTCTACCATTAGATATGTAACCTAATA
The DNA here is from genome assembly GCA_037957365.1 of Torreya grandis. NCBI lineage: Eukaryota > Viridiplantae > Streptophyta > Pinopsida > Cupressales > Taxaceae > Torreya > Torreya grandis. Next base: position 207,095 of record JARHVA010002695.1, on the reverse strand, counting down.
TTAAACAGTCTAGATTTATTATGAAATTACAATAATTTATAATGCATTTTTAACTAAATTTTTATTTTAGGGTGCTGCCCCCAAACCCCCACTAGGGGTTTCTATATAGGTCATCACCCTACTGGACCCCCATGAAGACCATAGTTGAGGGGGGGGGAGTTTCCCCCCACACCCCCTATCAAGAACCAGGTATTATAATAAGATTAGGCTCTACCATCCAAAAGTAACTTGATGACAAAAAGACATGACATCATGAAAAGATTATCAAAAAGGTAATTTATGAGGCTAGATGAATTAGATACCTAGTTTAAATATAGAGCAATATATGATGACTAATTTGGCCAACATTTTTGTTGACCTCTATGGATTGTTTGCCTTATAAACATCTGGATCAATAGCCTTAGTAGTCTATTGGGATATGGAGTCACCTATCAGCTAATACAAACCTAATTTAGACCTTGAAACCTAAATTCAAGCCTTTAGAACAAGTTGAGACAACTGATAACACCTTCCAAACACACCAAAATAATAAATAACAAACACAATATGCAAAGAGGCATTTAGGGAAGAGAGGATCAACAAATAACTAAGAAAACATGTGTTATAAGTACTTTGAGAAATCATAAGACTAACAGACTATATACAAGGATCAAAATACCTTCATTTCACCTAGATAAACCTCTTAGTTATTCTCCATGTGGTTGATAAAGATGAGGAATATTTTGTTGTTTGGGTGTCATTCTTATTAGATCAGCTCTTTTTTTACTATCAACCTCCTTGGTCTATCTCCAAGTAGATAATTTGAAGTAAAAATATCTCCTATGTAGACACAATCTTCTTGTAGTTCTATGGTCTTCCCATGTTGATCCTCAATATTGATAAATCTTGTAAAAATAATCATGTTTTAGTTCATAGGTATAGTTGTAACCTCAATATATAAGGGCTCAATGAAACATTACTCTTAATTATCTATGACATCTTGAGGGATGTAATTTTTATTATCAACTAATACAAGCCATTCAAGTTATTAAAGGATCTCTAAATGCATGCCCTTAAGCTTCATTAGGGTCTTATTGAGATATGGTTTGATCATCATCTTCTTGAGCACATTCTCCAATCTTGGAAACCACCTTAGCAATGTATTCACTAGGAGATGTAAACCTATAAATAATCTCAATATCTTGAAGGAGATCAAGGTATTTCTTCCCATATTCATTTATGTCCTTTACTGGGTTACTTGGATGGAGGACAACTTTAATAGCATTCTTATCCTTATACTTAGGGAATGTAGACTTGCCAAGGACTTCAAACTTCTCAATGGAGTCATGGTACAACTATAAATTTGATTCATCAAGGTCTAAATTTTGATTAATAATAACCATTAAAAATTCATTCAAGCCTTCACCTTTCTCACTTTGGGGAGTGTCATCCTTTTCAAGGTCTGCAAATTGATCAAAGAGTTGATAGCTAATATTGAAAGCATTAAAAAAATCAATATCAAATGAACTAAACTCTTGGGATGAAAGGCTTAAAGGACTACCCTTGTGGTTCAATGATAAAATATAGTTCCATTTTATAGGCATAGAAACTACTTTTAGGATTTCAAATAAGACTTGTAGCTATCTCTCACTTACTTGTGTCTTATTTAGACCCTCTTTTGGCTTCATGGGAGCTAGTATGGAAGTTTCCACATTAATAATGGAGAAGAAACTAAAGTTTGTACCCTTTTCACTATGTCCTTGAAATTCAAATTAGTCCTTAGCCCATTTAAATGAATCATTAGAAGTATTTTTAGATGGTTTAACAATATTATGATGAGTAGTGTCTCCTTCTTAAAGAACAATGGTAGTTCCTCAAACAATTTGATGTCTTCTTCTTTAAGCTTAGAATTCTCATTATGTTTACTATGATCTATCAAATATAAAATAACATGGAGTTGCTCATTAAAATGTGATTACTTTGAATAGGCTCCTTAATATACTTGGACAGACCACTTATTATAAGTTTATCATTAGTTTTTTTTAAACGTGTACAAAAAAATATTACCTTCAATGAGGGCTAGAAAAATATTCATGAACTCTTCTTGATCATGAGATATGATGTATATTGATTCAATCTTAGCTTCCCCTTCATCAAGAGTATGATATAAGACTAATTTTATTCCTTTTAGCTCAAATCTGATCTAATGGTATAATGAGGACTACCAGTGATGATTTCCTCATCACATTCACTTGAAACACTCTCTTCTTCCATAAGATGATCTTCACTTGATTTCATAAAATTGGTCCTCATTTGAAAAGGGAAATTGTGGGAGGGAAATAAGGTCCATTTGGTAGAATAGGAATATAAGGCATTATAGGCTTCTATTGAATTGTCTTTGGGGTTTAAAAAGAACTCCTAAGACTTTGAGGTTTGGAAGTGATAATTTCATTCAATACTTATTAGAGAGGAGGAAAATAAACATATGCTAAGGATGTTCCATTTTTCTCTTTCCACTTAGAAATCAACCCATCAAATTATAATATACCTTGATCTTCATGAATAACTCCAACTAGTGAGGTGGGTGAAGGATTTGTGAAACTTGGAAAATTTCTTGATTTGGCCTCTACCAACTTTTTCCCTTACTGATTTGGGTTGGTGTGAGAGGAGTAGTCCAAGAAGGATGCCATGGGACATAAGTTTGAGACTCTATAGGATGAATTAGTGGAGTCTACACAAACATGGAATCTTTCATAAGATTAGGAGTCCTAAATCTTGGTATTTAAAAAAAAGTAGACTCATTCAAAAGAACTTGTCTAAAATTAGGGATAAAAGGGATAAATTGAGGTTTGGATTCAATTTTTTTTGATCCCATGGGTAGTTATTGCATTTTATATTTTGTAGCCTCATTACATCTCTCCCATGAGTCTACTTCTTACTATTGGATATAATCTTGATATGTAAGTTCCTCTTAGTGTCTATTATATTCATTTTCCCTATCTTTCTCCATACATTATCTCTCAAAGTAAGGTCTTATCTCCTTGAGATCTTTTTTAGGTTGATTAGACGGAACATGGATTTCTCAAGGCTAATTGGAAATATTAGAAGGGGTGAGAGGGGGTAAATTTCATTAGAATAATACTATCTTACTGATCTATGGCTACTTGAGGTGAAGCCATAAAAGTTTTTAGCTTAATATGAAGGACATGAAACTACAAATATGTATTTTCATAAAATAGAGGATGAAAATACATACCAATTATAGATCTTTAAGCAATTGATTACTTAAACAAGTTATAGATAACTTGGAGTCACCATTGGTGTTTGTGGAAATTCTTATAAAGACTAATATGTTGAAGGATAACACCAAAATATTATTCAATAGATTGAATTATTATCCAATCAGTCATGCTAAAAATTATTGTCACTTTGAGTTGCACCCTTTAAGGAGGTGTTTTAGGTTCCCTCACTCAATTAACACAATGGTAACTCTTTAAGATTTTGGGTGGCCTATGAATAAAGATAACCTACATAGAGGGTTGGTTCCCTTGATGCTACACCTAAACTAACACTACACCTACTCAAATAAGATGGAAAAGGGAGAGAAAAAGAATGAAAGAAATGACTAAAAGGGATGATGCACAAAATTTAAGTGTCTTTTACTTGATTATGATTGATCTTATGGAGTAAAACAAGACTGAAGTATGATTTCACAACTCTAAAATATTCCTTCCAACATAATGTTTCAATATGGAGGATATAGTTAATGAGTCAATCAAAAGAGATAATCAAGAGGTCTAGAATAAGATGCTAGTAAATATTTTACGCACTTAACCTTTTAAAAAATATTTAACACAAACCATATTATGTAAAATAAGATGAATAACTCATAAAGAGGCAAGAAATAAGAGGACAAATGAAAGGAAAATGAAAACTATCACTACCATTCATTAACAATTCATCATAAGAATACTATATGCAAGATGGAGAAGGCATAAATTGGCTTATATTCACTTCAAAATCAAGAATAAATATCAATTTCTATAGGGATACACCATAATTTCTAGATAGAAGATCCTTACAATGTCTTTTTTAGGAGTATATAGGATAATGGAGAGGAGAGAGAGAAGGTGGATGTGTAGGAGGTTCATTATGACTGTCATCCATCATAAAACTAGTTACAACTTAAATATAACATGAAAAATAATCTTATGATTCTTATTATACATGTGTTATCTTTGATTGATGATGGCCTCATGAGAGGTGGCATAGAAGTATCTCTTGGAATTATATGACTCATCCTTACTCTATTTAAATTTCCCCTCTTTTCTTGATTAATGAGTTATAAGTTCATACTTATAACTATATTTAGCCTTATTGACACATGGCCTACTTATTCTACTTAACATCACTCTATGCCACTCTTGACTCTTTTAATGCACATTTCATATTTGTGATAGTGGGACTTGAGGTTTAGATGTCTTCATTAGTTGTGATCTATATCTATAGAACTTGTAATTTCATGTCTAAACTTGTTTGATCCAATATAATGTAATGAAAATAGGTTTATCCCTTCATAGAAGATCTAGTCTTTATTTGAATACTACCTTAACAACTTATAAAATTCATGGATGTATTTTATAATATCATGTAAACTCTACCTAGATTTTAAACCATCTATAAGTGATTATAAAGGCATTAGGTCTATATATCCTACTAACAAGATGCTTGAAGAGAGATATAGGTATTCATCATGCTATGGAAACTCTATATAGACTTAAGGACTATGTAGTGACTTTTCCAAGTGTAGGGATATTTAACACTAATGTTGTAGGTGTCTTAGGTCATTTTAGTGTCTTTAAAAGTATTTTCAACTATTACAACGTCTTAATGATGACACTTGATTGAAAACAATTTTAAGACTTCTCTTTAGTATTTTTGTAGGCAAGACTGAGGTTTACTAAGCCACCTTATTTACCACTACCTATAAAAAATTGGTTCAAATTGAAAATACCCTAAGTCAAACTTGAAATTGTTGATAGAGGCATGTACTTTTCATTGATGGTTCTCTCAGTGACATGAATCCAACAAGATGCGTATGCATTGGTTCAACAAAACTATTTACAGATATTGGAATGAGCTTGTTTATGACTTTGGGAGTCATATAAGGGTGATATTAGATGTCTATATGGGTGTCATGAAGTTTATTTTTGCCTTTCATGACATTAAGAATGTATGCAACTTTATCCTTTTAATGGAAGTAAGTAAAAGTCTTCGTCTTAGCTTGGTTTAGTGACTCAAAACCTATCAAATCATCATTAAGGCATCTTAAATGTATGTTGTAAGGTTATTAGGCCTATTTCAAAACTTTTAAAACTTATATAATGGTTAGGAAGTCTAAATACACTCAAACACCATGAAAACTAATAAAAATGGGTAGTTTTAGACCTCTTTTATGTGTCCTATTCACATGTACCAAATTGATAACCCAATAGGTTCCCATGAGGTGTGAATATGACATATATGCAATATATTTCATGTGCATTATAGTCACTTAAATAATAATTCATAATCATCAAACTCTCTTAAGGATTTCTTGGCTATATTGAGGTCTCTAACTTCTTAATGATTATTAAAGTATATCCCCTTGATGTATTGAAAAGTACCAAGAAATTACTAGTAATAGACCTTATTAACATCCCATAATGTAATTTTTATCCATGCACTTTCTTATCTAGCTTCTCATGTGATAAAAATGACCTTCTTGAGCTTGTAGTATGGTAGGTGCACATTCAAAATGAATGTTTAGAGAAAAAATGTCTTTAAATTACTTGTTTTTTAATGGAAATGCCTCCTATGGGATTGATCTATTGCTAATAATGTCTATAGGTGCTTATCCAAATATTCTAATTCCTTAAACCTCTTATAACCTGTTTTAGCCCATGCCAAGGATTTGTAGGTAGTTTAACAGCTTTGAATCTAATGGCCTTATTTGAATAGATTCTATTCACTAGATAAGGTCTAAACAATCCAACCATCTTCCTCAATGTACCTCACACCATTAATGAGCTCTTAAACTTCATTTTCAACACATAAATTGCATTTCATCTACATATTTTTGTGTGTAGGTATATATATATACAATCCAAGTTCAAACCACATTACCATGTTGTTATTGGATTAGATATTCTACCTTTGATGACATTAAATAATATTTGGTATAATTTTGAGTCTATTTGGATTATTTTAGGACCCTTTTCAAGTGATAAATAACACAAGACTTGCCAAGAACCCTTCATTCTAAACTTATAGACTTGACAAAGTCCACTTGGGCATGCGTGCATCAGTTTCCTTCTTTAAATTTTAGATATTCATATGATTGGAAGGTATAAGGTGTTTAATAGGTTTAATTTAGTGTTTAAAACTAGTCTCTAATCACCACTCATGCTTGAAAACATTTCATAGTCTCTAAACCTGCTTGCCATGTCAAGAAATAATAAATAATGAAATTTATTTTTGTTACAAGTATGATGCCTAGAAGTTTACCTATATTTGATTTTATACATAATATTATACCCATATTATATGTTTTTAAACCATTATCATGCATCTATAAATCTTAGATATGTTATCACAAGAACAAAACCAAGATGTTGGGGTTTTGTAGGGTTTTAAGGTAGCAGAGTTCTTAGTGATTGTTAATAGAGTTCTAGCCCTCAAACATAAATTTTTTACCATGGATTGGAATTTAATAGGGTTATTTTCCTTGAAATAAAATAATTTGACTTGATACATCTCCTCCTCCATGAACCAACATGATGGATTTAACCTTTCTTCTATTGTCAATGACGTGATGGAGACCTTGATTCATTTTTTGCCTTTTTTGGACCTATAACCTCTATTTTGACATGTTTTTGTCTTGTTTAAGGATATATTAAGCCTTAAACATTATTATAATATAATATTTAGTTTTAAACCTTTTCAATGAAACCTCTAGCCAAGGTTGAAACTATATACTTCATAAACCCTTCTTTATCAATAAAAATTGCTCATTCATAAAAATATCCTACTAAAACTTTTATAAATATATAAAAGACATAAAATATAACTCTTATTGACTTTGTAAATTATGGTTTAATGTAAAAATAACCTTCCTTAAATTATTTCCCTCTCAAACATCATTTTATGCTAAGTTTGGATTTAAAATAATGAACAAAGAGGTTTCAAATGATCATACATTATAAATGGGTGAAGATGACATCTTGGATGTGTGTATGGATAGTGAAAATATAATATGATCTTCATCATATTCCAATGGCATAAAATGTCCTCATTTGAACTCTATACATGGTGTTGAATCCCATTTGATATCCTTCAATTAAGTTACTTTTAAATATTGCAATAAGCAAGAGATTAAAACAAGGTGAAACATTAGTATCTCCAAAAATATCTTAAAATATCCAAAGTATTTAAATGGAATCATTTTCATCTTACCAAATTTACTTCTATATCCATCATCCACTATAGGAACTATGTAATCTTGTAAAATGATAACATAAATTATTTTCATCGTGGATCAGACATACCTTGGCTTGTGAAAAATAATATTAAATTAAAAAATTTTACCTTAAAATTTCCAAAATTACATAAGACCTTATTTAGGCCCTGAAGTAACTTGATGAAAGCAAGACACAACACCATGATAATATTTCAACAAGGTCATTTATGAGGTTAGATGACTTAAATACCTGGTTCAAAGATAGAGAAATATATGGTGGATAATTTTTCCAACACAAGATAACCCAAATAACCTCTATCGGTGAGCACTACCTACATAGACAATACTTTGAAGAGGGCCTTAGACTTATGTGGTTCTCCTTTATGCAATTACTTATGTGTGAATCATGCAATGTGTGATAAACAAGTATTATAGTTACCTAGATTGTAAATTGGAAAATATAGCTATTGGATTATTACTTCAATAATTCAAACATATATATTTATTCTCCCTATGATGGATATGTAAATAGGAGAAAATAAGGAAGCTTTGCTCATTTGAGTGCTTGATTGAATGATTATGGTAAGTTTCCTAGTGAGTAGGTAATACATTTCTAGATAAGGAATGAATGAGGGTGGATATTATATTTATACTAATTCCTTTGGATAATAACTCAAATTAAATCACTTAGGATGACCATTAAAATATGTTTCAATTATAAATTAGATGAATTTAGGGCACTAACCACTTGCATCAACGTAGGTGTTTATACTTGATGCAAGTGTCTAGGGAGTAGGAAAATAGGTACAAGATCAAAAATATTAGAGACATAATATAAGTAGGTTTTAAGAATTATGGGAAAGATAAAAATCATAGGTCATCACCATAAGGTTGGTCAGACTAAGATATAGGAAAATGAGCACAAGAGATTGAATATGTGAGATTTATAGAAGCATGAAATTTCTATAACTGAGAGGAAAAACCAAGGTCTAAGTTTACCAAGTGTAAGATACTAATTTGATATATAATTCATAAATAATTTATAAATTCCCCCCTTTAATCTATTAATGAATTTTCTAGTTTAATGGATAGGTATGCATATATGGGTGTGTGTATAACACACCTTATCTTTGCTTGTGTCCAACTCGAGTACTTTGTTGGTGATTGAATTACAACAAAGAACATGTTACATTATATAATCCATGCATATAATATGAAATTTAAATTATTTAAATGATATAAAATTTAAATAAAAAGGTTTAGGAGTATACATGTATAAATGTAAAAATATTTCCTATTGGCAACTTGATTTGAAAGATGTATCATTATGAATTACTAAAATTGAGATTATGATAAATATATAAATTTAGAAAGTGAATATATATAAGGGTGTGTGTGTGTGTGTGTGTGTGTGTGTGTGTGTGTGTGTCACACATAAATATATACATACATACATACATACATACATACATATATATATATATATATATATATATATATATATATATATATATATATATATATATATACATATATACATACACACACACACACACACACACACACACACACACACACACACACACACACACACACACACACACACACACACACACACACACACACATATAGACACACACACACACACACACACACACACACACACACACACACACACACACACACATAAAGAGAAATATGGAGAGACCATATCCCCAACCTTGGAGTAAAGACAAATTTTCACTTGGTAGTTTACACTAGCTCAACCATGAAACCCAATCAAACTTATAAATTGGTGAGTGTGAGTGAACCAAGTCAACTCACACTATCAAAATAATGAGCCTAGATGATACAATCAAATCCATCTTAAAAAATTGGTAATATTAAGTGAATTAATCATATTAAACACACACACACACACACACACACACACACACACACACACACACACACACACACACACACACACACACACACACACACACACACACACACACACACACACACACACACACACACACACACACACACACACACACACACACACACACACACACACACACACACACACACACACACACACACACACACACACACACACACACACAGAAATATGGAGAGACCATATCCCCAACCTTGGAGTAAAGACAAAATTTTGCTTGGTAGTTTACACTAGCTCAACCATGAAACCCAATCATACTTATAACTTGGTGAGTGTGAGTGAGCCAAGTCAACTCACACTATCAAAATAATGATCCTGGATGATAAAATCAAGTCCATCTTAAAAAATTGGTAATATTAAGTGAATTGATCATATTAAACACACACACACACACACACACACACATAAAGAGAAATATGGAGAGACCATATCCCCAACCTTGGAGTAAAGACAAATTTTCATTTGGTGGTTTACACTAGCTCAACCATGAAACCCAATCATACTTATAACTTGGTGAGTGTGAGTGAACCAAGTCAACTCACACTATCAAAATAATGAGGCTGGATGATACAATCAAGTCCATCTTAAAAACTTGGTAAGATTAAGTGATTTAATCATATTAAACACAATTTTTCCATAAGATTCATCACAAGTGATATTTTCAAAAAAATTATCTTAGTCATTAAAAAACACAACAAATGAAACATACTTTATACTCTAACCTCGAGAGCATACAAAGATTAAGATAACAATGCTAATATTAAATCAATACAATGAAAATATTTATTGGAATCCATATTTTTATATTATTTGGATTAGATGTAGAATAAATATGTGTTTTTCAATGCTACTTTATTTTTAAATATATCTTTTAAATCTATGAACTAGTTGAATTTTATCAAGAAAGAAAATGGTGATGCACAAGAAGACTTGAGAATTTTTCAGTACTTCATTGTCTAAATTGAGCATGTAAATTGTGATGAGAGGAGGTATATTTATTTAATTTAGAATCAATGATGACCCTTCATATTGAATCTAAGATGGATGGTTATAAATGAGTCCTAAAAAATGCACATGGATTAGCACATGGATCACTAATATGAGCCCTTCATCTTGATCAAGATGAAGGGTGGAGGATGACTATAAAAAAAATCAAAGGAGAATTAATTTAATCCCTTCATATTACTTCCAAGATGAATGGGGATAATTATTCGTATAATATATTTATGAGATCATTTATACCCTTCATCTTATTTCTAAGATGAAAGGTGGAGAATCATTCTTAAGAAGGCACATGGATTACCAATGTGGGTCCTTCATATTGTTTCCAAGATGAAGGGTTGAGAATTCTCCTAAATTATCTCACAATATTCATTAAGGGACCTTTATCTTGTCTCCAAGATGAAGGGTGGAGAATATTCTTTTATATTAATTCACTTTGGAAATTTACTAGCTCATAAGAGAATATTCCAAAGGATCTCATATCCTTTTTGTTTAATAAAGATTCTATTTGGAGGGAAAAGTGGGAATTATAAAATTAAAGGTAAATTATAATTATATTTTTCACACACACACACACACACACACACACACACACACACACACACACACACACACACACACACACACACACACACACACACACACACACACACACACACACACACACACACACACACACACACACACACACACACACACACACACACACACACAAACTATAAGAATTATTTAAAGAAGGAATTAATTTCATTAATTGATCATCTAATAGGAATTAGTGAATTGACTAGAATAGAAAAATTAACCAAAGATAAAATAACTAGAATAATAATTAAATAGATCTAATATGGTGATTTTTTTCACCTAAAGATTCCCCAAGGTGAATTTTAGTGTGTAAATTAGATGAATAGATGACCTCAGACCTGTGTGTGTGTGTGTGTGTGTGTGTGTGTGTGTGTGTGTGTGTGTGTGTGTGTGTGTGTGTGTGTGTGTGTGTGTGTGTGTGTGTGTGTGTGTGTGTGTGTGTAATTACTTGGAATCAAGCCATTTTGAAAATTTGACATAGAATTGACAAATTTGGAGTGTTGATATTTTCCCCTATTTGAGAAGGCATTATGAGATGTATTGAAGTAATATATTCTCAAATAATGAGAAAAAATGTTTAAAAATATCATATAATAAAATTCATGGATGTTAAATCTAATGAATTTTCTAAATACATTAGTAAAAGAGTTAAAATGCATCCCAAACTATCACTTGGTAAGCCCTAAATGCCTCCTCAAGGGAAAAAAAAATGGAATATTGAACCCTTGAAATGATAAAATAATAGCTTAGAAATGACATAAGAGGATAAAAATGAAAGAGAAGTAAAAAATGGGAAAAATAATAGATATCAAAGATTAAAAAAATGAGCCTCTAGAGGAAAAAATCAATGCATGGTGGAATTATTTTTGAAATAAAAGGCTATAGATTTACCTTAGGTGGGAAATTTGGTTCATTTTCAACCTATCATTTCAAGATTTACTTCTATGATATTTTACAAGATTGAACTATATAAAATGACTCATAAACCACATTTGAGGGCACTTCCAAACTACCTTTGAGAGCACAGATAACCATAAGGAGTTGGACCATTGATAAGTACCCTTTTTATTTATGAATTTATCATTTAAGTGCATTTATTACTCATAGAAGTAGGAAAACAAAAAATTTCAAAATGGTGAATTCGACCATGCAATTGGTGAATTCATCTATGAAAATGGTGAATTGGTTAAGATTATATAATTTATCCATGAAAATGGGGAATTGGCACTCAAAAATAATGAATTCAAAAAATGTTGAAATGGCATAAAGTGAATTCATGGAAACAATGAATTGGTTCATGAAAATGGTGAATTGGTCTATCAAAATGGTGAATTCATCATCAAAATGATGAAAATGTTAAAATCCTTTTGATTTTGTTTAAACAACAAAATGAATATGGAAAGCATGAATTGGTTGAGAAAATGGTGGAATGGTCCTTCAAAATAATGAAATTGCTTAGTAGAAATTTGAATTTGTCAATCATCAAAATGACATTAGGAATAATGAAATTGTCATTAAAATGATGAAATGGTTAGGGAAATCATCGAAATCCTCATGAAAATGTTGAAATCAGTATGATCATGTTTAACATTAAAATGGTGAAATGGTCATGCTAGATGGTTAATTCACCTAAAAATAAAGAAAACATTCTAATTACACAAATGAATAGAAATTGAACAAAGAAAAAAAGAGAAAGTGATAATCAAAACTGAATAAGACAAGATGAAATGTTTTTTATAAATATGATTAGTAAGTATAAATGTGATAGAATTAGTGACAATTACCAATCTATGAAATTTAATTAGATTGTAGGAATGAGTGTGTTGTGGCCAACATGCCCCATTTTCTTCAAAATGGGGGACCCCTAAAAAATATCCCAAGAACTAGAGCTCCAGGTTCATTTGTTTTGTTCTTTTCAATTTTTACTAAATTAAAATCCTTAGAATCTTATGTTGCCCCATTTTCCCCAAGCAATGATAAGCCTTATGTGATTTTATGACTATGATAGACTTGTTATTTTATGGATTCAGATTATAACATTGTAAATATAATTTCAACATAAGTTCCTTGAGTTTCATTCCTTTCCCATAGAAATAGACACATCACCCTTCATGACCAATCAAAATATTAATAAAAGATGAGTAAGTATTAAATGTATTGTGTATATTTTCACTTCCTACTTAATTTTTTGTTGATTTCATAGATATGTTAGAGCCCAAGAAAGTCTAGTCTATTAAGAATGTACCACATCACTATGTTTTTAGAGTGCCTAATCCCCAAACCTATCAGATATTTTAGATCTTGGGAGAGCTTGACCTAATTATAAGGTTCCACATCATCAATTTATTAGAGTATCTAGTTAGTTAACTTGTTAGAGATGTCAAAGCCTAGGAGATCTTAGCCTAATTAGAAGGGCACCACATCGTTGAGTTGACAAATTAGTTAGTCCCTAAACTTATTAGATATGTTAGATCCTAAGAGATATAATCTAATTATAAATTTCCACATCACTGAGTTGTCAAAGTAGATAATCCCCAAATATATTAGAGATATTAGAGATAAGGAGCACCTAGACTAATCAAAACACACCAAAGCACTAATTTGTCAAAGCAATTAGTCTTTAAACTTGTCAAAGATTTTAGAGCCTAAAATAGCATGTCCTAATCAAAAGGTGATACATTATTGAGTTAGATTGTCTAATCATCCCTAAACCTATCATAAATTTTAGAGCCTAGGAGAACTTGACCTAATCATAAGGAACCACATCACTGAGTTGATAGAGTGGCTAGTCTTTAGACCTATCAGAGATGTCAAAGCCTATGAGAGCCAAACCTAATCATAAAGAATCATGTCACCAAGTTGTCAGAGCATCCAGTCCTTAGACATGTTAAATATGTTAGATCCTAGGAGAGCCCACCCTAATTAGAAGGCACCATGTCTCCTAGTAAGGAATATGAATTGGAAGCCACCTAAAAAACTTTAAGGGTTAGAATGTGATATGAATGAGACTATAGTACCAATCAAAAAGTGTCACATATCCTTAGATGATACCTCATCCTTCTTAAGGGTATGACATAAAGTAACAATGCATGCCTAGGTGTTCACCACTAGCATGAGGATTGATGAATAGATGACATACATTGTAAAGAAGGAGTTAATTAGGAATATTCTTAGGTACATCATCTCATTCCCACCATGAATTTGGCATTAGTAAAATAAAAATGTGGGCCCAATTGGAAAAATTTAAAACATCTCATCACCATTGATAAATCCAACTAGTGATGGAGGAATGAGGGCTCTAAATTTAACTCTAGATTTAGAAATAAAGATAGGAGATCCAAATACCAACTCAAATTTGTATTAATATCAAGTGAGATACCAGATTACATTAATATAAGAGGCTATTTGCATACATTTATAAAATCTTAAGGAAATCACACTAATGGTTACCACTACATATATTTGAGAGCACACAAACTCTTAGCTTTTTAATTCTCATAGAATACCCCTATGTTCCTTGCCTCCTATGTTCATATCCTTCCTATTTACCTTCCATTTTGTTATAATGGTTACATCCTCTTCAAACCCAAAGGATAAATCTAAGTATTGGGATACCATATTCTAGGCTAGCTTGACCAAGTTCAAGCACTATATTGACATGTTCAAAGTGGTCAATCAGGTGCCCAAATTTTTAGGCTTTGATGATAAACAACAAGTAAAATTCAAGGATGACCTTTAATCCTAAAATAAATATAGACTTCATAGGATTTTAGCTAATCCAAATGCATTTACCTACAATCAATTATTCAATAGCCTCTTTCTCACTGCCATCTGAGTGTAGGATGGGTTTTATGACTAGGTATGCTCACCCAAATCTTAACACTAAATTAACAATATATCTAGGAAAAATTACAAGGAATATTAATCCCTCCTAATTTACACCTTCTCTTATGATGTTATAGTGTTAAATTCTTAATGGATACCCATCGAATATATGATGTCCTACAAGATTTAGATTAGAACCCAAATGTTAAATGGGTTAACAAGGAGGACATCAATGTATACATAGTCTACACCTTCTAAGAGGAAGTTAATGTAGGCATGATTCTACTAAACTAAGTGTTTGGGTCCTAAGACTAATTTCACATTAATGAACTATGGGTTCCCCTCCTCCATATGATTCTCACATGCTCAAAAATTATAGACATGGTAGGACTAATAAACTTCAAGCTGGTTAATGCCATCACGAATGCCTGAGTCGAAGGAAATTTTTATATGATGATATTACTTGTAGATGTAGTCTATGATGTGATATCCTTCAAACCTTTATATTTCTTGCATGGGTTCTGAAGGGCTTGATGTTCCATGTAGTCTTCTACAAAATATATGTCCACCAATTCTAGAACCATATATAGTAAATTTGTGAGTACTTCTATCTGATTATCTAAAACATGATCAATAAGGCCTTGATACCCCATATATCATAAGTAATCTAAGAATACATCATCACCATTAGGGACTACTAGTACTAAAGAGAAGACACTATGATCCAAATTATGGGTTTCTTTAAGAAACCCTTATACTTGTTGTATTTCATCCTAGATCATTTAATAGAGTAAGAGATCTCTTATCAACTAGTGGAGGGAATATTTGGATTTTATACAGGCTACTAATAGGATTGCCCATTGATCCCAATCATTATTTGGCACCATGTGTATAAGGACTTCCCTCCCCTCTAGGAGATGGCATCGATTAAATACTCCTTTTACCTAATGAGAGATGAGATCCAACATTAGTACTCTAAGGGGATGATCAAAGCTCACTTAGCATGGTATTCAACCTACCTTAATGTCAAATATGGTCATCAAACATATGATGATGATGAAGTATAATTTTATTCCATTGATAATAAGGATGTATTATCCTAGATCATGGAAAAGAATAAGAAGAAAGAAAATAAGTTTTAGGAAATCCCATATTATACCCCTCTGTATCCTACTTAATTAGTGGGGGATCCAACACCGACTCCTCTTGATATTTCCTAGAGGATTTTATAGTGCATTTTACCACCTTCTCATAATTATGTTCTAGTTCTAATAATACCTCCTCCAATGACTCTTATTCCTCATGTATTGGATGTAACTCTACCTCCTATATTTTATCCTTATGCCTTGGCTCCACCTATGCCTCCTATAATATCTATAATAGTCTAGCCATGATTTGGATAGACTCATGTTACTCAATGATAGGCAACCTAAGCATTTCTAACTCAACCACTAATACCTCAAACTTGGGCTATACAAACTCTAAAATTAAATGTGACTAGTAGTCCAAGGGGGAGCCTAAAATGAGGATCCAAATAGGCAAAAATAGAGGTTCCACCTATTACAAATCTAGTTTATTCCATCCCCCTTCTACTCCTCACTTCTACTAATTTCCAACTCTTGATCTTGGAACCCATAAGTTCTAATCCACTCTTAAAAGGACCCTATGTGGTGCCTCCACTTCTCCCCATTAGACCCCATTTTTAATTTACCTAAGTACCTTTTGGCTCAGTCCTCTTGAGCATACTTACCTCTTCATTCCCCTTTGTCTCATCCATTTTATAACCTAAAACCCTCCCAGTGCCTTCTTTAGGTTTGCCTTCAATCAAGGTACCATCAGGCACATCTTCATGAGTGAGTGTGGCTAAATCCATTAGGATCATAAATATATTGGTATTAAATATATTATTTCCCCCTATAGTCATCTCATTACCTCCATTATTATTTTTAGTTCATCCACCATTGGCCCTTATAGTTCTTTTTATTCCAACTAGTCCTTCCACTACAGTATCTAAAGTAGACCTAGGTAAGAGGCCCAAGAAAAAGTATAAGGTAAATCACACTCTAAATATAATTTTAAGGCCTTATACTCTAATTCAACCTCATATACCAACCTCAATGGTTCCTTTGACCCCATCCACAACACCTTAATGCATTATTCCCTAGCCTCCTCTTTCCATCACCAAGGCTACCCTAAGATTTATCTTCTACCAACTAATATATTCCCTTCTATTTCACACCTCTCCTAAGATTAATTTCCCATCAATTGAGCATAACCAAGATCAGTGGTAGGAACAAATTTTCCAATGTGCCTCCCCTTTTATTCTTCCTCTTTTCACTCCCATGCCCCCTCTGCCTCCACTACTTTCCTCATTCACCCCTCCACTTCCTCCATTTCCCCTCCACATCATCCTCAACCATTCACCACCATATCAACCACAAATAATATACCTTATGTAACCTAGGTAATGGTCCTAAGGTTATAGGAATTGTATATGACCATCTAGTGTAACTAAAATGTATAATGGAGATTCGACTAAACTTTGGGGCTCATGAAGAGGACATTAACATATAGGTTCATCCAAAATGGGAACCTAGTGGTTTGGTACACCCATTAGGATATATTATCCCTTAATAAGGTGAGGAATTAAAATAAGGAATAAAGGATGGGTTAGGTTCCACTCTCTATTCTCTAGGCAACTCATGATATTTTAGAAAAACTCCTCATGGACATGTAAAACTAGGTTCAAAACTTAGAATCCTAGGTGAAGAGATATTTTCCTATTAGAATAATTAAGAAGGTAAATGACACCCTCTTATTACTCTTCTCAATTATTTGGAAGGTAGTATATATTGTATATGAGACCAATGTGCTTATCCAATGGATTCAGGCTTACTTGGAGAAGATTGTGGAGATAGACAAAAAGTGTAGGAAGCTACAGGTGGTGATTAACAAAGGCATGTTCTTAAAATTTAAAATAATGATAAAATAATACTTGGAGTTATATCATATGTATGTTGAGAACATGAAGGTATATATGGAGGAGTGGTTGCTCATGGATCATATTATAACTATATCTTTAGAAGAGGATAGGAAGAAGATATTGACCTACTTTAATGAGGTAAATATCTCTATGCTATTCTACCTATATTGGACCTTATTAGACTAGGGATAATTAAAAGTACACATGGGTTAATTTGATTAGGTCATGAGGGAGAAGGTCACCAAAGTAAACTAGGAAGGGGTCTAGGCAGTGTTGGAGCTATTAACATAATCCATGGTATGCATCAACTAGGTGTCAATGGAAGAACCCTTCCAAGTATATTGGAGGTTGGTGACTCAAGATAAGGTGATATTTAGGGAGCCCTTGATGAACCTTACCAATATGGATAAGTAATTTGACCTTATGGAGACCATGTTTGAGGTTAGAGACATAAGATCAAGTAGTTGGGAGTTAGACCTTCCTAACCACCTCTGCATATCAGCTAAGAAGTCCCTTATAGGTATTTTATGGGTTTAATGGGATTTTTTTATTTTTAATTATGTTTGTAACTATCATGATTGGCCATCATGGCCTAGTATGGGAATCTCATGCTATTTGGAGGTGATTCTCATCCTCATCTATTTAAGGCAAAATTGTATTATAATTTAGGGGTTGACTAAATTTTTTCTCAAAAGTGATGTTAGATTATAGATATTATTTCACCTAATTTTTCCTTCATATCTATAGACCATAAATTTGGCCAATATATATTATTGTAACAACACTCACTTTTTTAATGATTATAATTCTTATTTTCTACAAAGGGTTTATTTTATGTCTCAATTATCTTTCATCTCCATTTATAATACTTGTCAATGATAGATTAATTGGATTAATACTTTGATATTTTATGTGTGTTATGGTTATGATGTGTTTATTTATTATAATCACTATGTGATTTCTCTCATTTCCATTTTGTATTATGTTAATTTGTGTTAATCTACAAATTACCATAGGTTGCTTATGTGTAGTTTACTATAAACTCCTAGTACTTATATTTATTGAGAGATTATATTTGAAGAATATTCCATGTTTCCTTAGAATCTTCCCAATATGTGTATTTGAATATAAAACTTTAGTGAAACTCATTCTATAGTGTTAAAGTCATGGCAAGGTCACTTGGTTCGATGTTCAATTATTGAGTTCATTCTAGACCTAACGGCTCCCTTTTTTCATTACTCTCCATTCCATTTTGTGTTTGTTTTCTAATATTGAACTAAAATTTCCCCCTTTGTTTAAAAATATAAAATATTATGATTCAAACTCCCATAATAACCCTTGATAAGTAGACCTATGTGTAAGAACTTCATATTGAAATTTTAGTGGTAATGTTACATCCCTTAGAGACTATTCACATATAATCCATTTATGAAGTCAAATATCCATAGCCATACCATAGTCTAATCCTAGATAATTCCTAATATATAGGATGAAATTATGTAGCTATCCCCATCTTCCCTTTTAGGGAATACCCATTCTCATGGGTATTTTATGAATTGGGAAAATGGAGCAAATAATATCTGGCACTAGAAGGATGGTTGATAGAAATATTTCAAGGTTATCATCAATTTATTAGTGTGTATAGATTATTATTATTGATAATAATGTACTAACCTCTATTTTATTATGAATCACTCTGGACCTGAGTTTGCTTGTTACTAGGGTTAGGTCTCATCACAACAAATTGGTAATTTCACCTACTTTTCCATAGAAAACCTAGGATTAACCAACCTAGAACTACCATGATTCTAATTAGTTTATACCTATAACCCCTCCCAAATTCATAGCCTAATATGGCCTGGTTAGTTGGCTATGCCATTAATGTCTTTGGAGTTATCCATGATTTACCTAGGAACCTTGAGAGGTATCTTCCTCATTCCACCCTAGGCATACAATGAATTGTGGAATAACATATAACATCATATAAAAATACCCTTATACTTCTAAATGTATAACATGATGACATCATTTGAAAGTTTTTCCTATTTATTCTAATAGACTCAACATATGTTTCATTCCTAAACCTCTTAAATACTCTATCCCAAGTTAGGACCATTTTATCACTACTTTACTTACCTAATTTGGGAAAGTGATAGACCCTAGTGTCCTATATTAGTAGTTTAATTTTATCAAAAGGGATCCCAATGATATTATTAAGAACTTAAATTCTAGGTTTCATAATATATATAGCTAGGTCATAGTGCTTTATCAACCCAACCCTTAGTTAGAACATGAAATTTATACAAATGCACTACACCCTTGGATAACCATGTTCCTAAGGAGGGATAAAACCATATAAACCTATTCTTATCTTATGTATGGGACATAAAATTATATATGTAATTGAACCCTCAAGGTAACATAATTAACCCCACTCTTAATGTACTACCATAGTTACCCATATTGATCTTTTCACCCAATGTTAATCATAATACCACAATGATTCAACTACTCATTGTAACACATCAAATCCCACCAAGTAATCCCACTTAAAAACAATAATTTGGTTTCCTTAACCCAAGGTTCCATTAACTAACCCCTTGTACTCAATACTAGGTAACATTCTCTATGGTTTAAAATACCCAAACCACATCTCAAGAGTCTACTAAGAATTATTTAGAAACCATTCAATGGATGGTATAAAAACTCAACAATGAATTCCTTTGGATATAAGGTAGATGAGTAAATATAATACATAAATTTATAACAAAAACTTTACATATAAAAAACTAATAAATAACTATAACTATCTTCACAAACCACAAAACCTTTACCTAATAGGCTGCCTGAAATCAATATCTTTGAGATAGCCTTACCTAATTGGTGTCAAGTGCATAACATGATATAACATGGGGAGATGGGATAAATGGATTTTGGTTCTAATTTTGAGATATTCTATAAGGAAATGGAATAATATTAAGTGTTCCCCAATCATCTCAAATTCTCCAACTTGGGTAAAGCCCTTAGTACTACCATGGTATTAGAGACCATGGATTTCCATATCCAAGAAGAAAATGAGCCAAATGATAGTATTAATGAGGTGAAATAATTTAATTAATTCCAAAGGAGAAACTAAATCATCAATAATAGGTATTAATAATATCCCCTTACTACCTTGATCCTGCTAATAATGGTGTAACCCCACTAAACCAAAATGTTAGGAATGGTCCCCCACCTCCAAGACATCAAAAATTTAAGGCACCTATGGAAACCCCAATAATATATATTAAATGAGGCTATAACATAATGGAATATATGAAATAAATCAAGTCCAACATTACACTTCATGAGATTACTTAGATCCTAGAGTAATAGGACTTCTTGTTGAAATCCTTGACTCAAAAGTCCACCCCATATGCCCAACCAAAACTAAGATTATCACACACCAATGTGATCATTCACAAAAATAAGATGGAGGTGCCAAATTTAATCTTAAAAATTTAGTTTTTTGTTAATAATATACATAAATTATTAGCATATTCAAGAACCTCAACCAATGTGATGCTAATAGGCATATGTGAAAAGCTCAGGTTGGTCCCCATAATGTTAAATAATGTAGTGGTCCAGTTAGACAAGTCATAAGTAAAAATGATAGGTGAATTAATCAATGTACACATCCAATTGGAGTCTAATCCTAGGATTAAACACTTCATAGACATTCAAGTATTAGAGATCCTCTAAGCCTACAACATGCTTCTCAATAACGATTAGTTCAAATCCTTGAATGGGAATATGGCCATAGATTTCTCCCATATATGGTTTTCATGTAGAGGAGTAGCCAAAAAAATATGAGTATATAAATAACCCTACATAAAACACATGATAATCAAGTATAATTCCATTAATGAGAAGGTAAACCTAATGTTCTCATACTTAGGCATCTACATGTTAAACATAAATCCACCCAAAGATCAAGCTAGTCATAAATTAGGTCTACTCAGTATATGGTCTCTTTATATAGATGGATCTTGTTACAAATAATGTAGTGGGGCTAGTGTTCTACTTATATATCCCCTATGGAGAAAACATTTATCATCATATAGGTTGTAGTTTACCTACATAAATAACCTAGTAGAGTATGAAGCTCTAATCCTAAGATTGCAATTTATATTAAAATACAATGCAAAAGAACTGATAATATATAGAAATTCTAAGTTGGTGGTCAACTAGATTAATACTAAATGTAAATGCAAGATATCATAATCAAGAGGTATAAGCATAGGGATAGGACCTAATTAAGAGTTTTAATGTTTTTAATATGATCATTATTCATCAAGAAGAAACTAAGTAGTTGACTCACTAGTATTTGTCATAGAAAACATACCCCCCTTAGATGAATTTGAGTTACAAGAGTTCTCCATGGAAATCATCCCATGTCCCTCTATCTCAAAAAACATGAAATTTTTTTAGGTCTTTAAGGATGACCAACATATCACCAAATTTCTCAACAATAAGGGAGTATTTGAGACCTAAGTTATAGATGAGAAAGATAGAGATAACCCTAGGAATGAGATGGATAAAATGGGATCCTGTGTATTCATGGGAACCAAATCTCAAAGGGGATGATCTCATTGGAAAGATTATTTGATACTTTAGACCCCACCTTTTAAGTAAAAAGGCCCAAATTCAAGGACTAAAAGTGTCGACTCATCAACCTTAACCTGATAGAAAATACCTAGATGGTTAATGTGGGTCTTGACTAGAAAAACCATGAATTATAATAATTATGAAGGTTACTATCGAGATATAAAGATGTAATTTTCTAGGCCTATGGGTACCTTATGGTCTTTGACCTGAGAGTAATCACTGACACTATCCCCTTGAAACCCAACCAAAAACCCTTTAGGCATATACAAAGGTTGGTAAACCTAACTTGGAGCCCTTAATACATAAAGAAGTTTATAAGCTACTTTTAAAAGGGATAATTTTCCCATTCCACTACTCCACCTGAGTATCCAACTTGGTCCTTATACAAAATAAGAATGGAGAAATATGCCTATGTAGACTTTCAAAACTTGAAATTAGCCTTAGATAAATATAATTACCCATTATCCTCCCTCAATGAGGTGATCCAAATGGTGAGTGGATATCAAATGATGTCTTTTTTGGATGTCTTCTCTAGGTACAACTAGGTTTTGGTCAACCTTAAACATAGGACTAATACTAATTTCACCATCAAGTGGGGAAAATTTTATTATAAATGAATACTCTTCAGGTTGATTAATTTTGGTGACAATTTCCAAAGGGAAATGGACTTCACTTTTGAAGGACTGATAGGTAAATGTATAATAATCTATATGGATGACCTAATTATGTTTTAAAAATATAGGTCAGATCATGTGTGCACTTGAAAAGGGTATTTGAAATATGTATAAGGTATGGAATTTCCCTAAACCTAAATAAGATCATGTTTAATATCACTAAACATAAAATTATCGGTCACATTTTCAAAAAATAAAGTATTTGTATTGACCCCAAAAGCATAGATGTAATTTCCAAACTACCTTTACCTAACAATAAGAAGGAACTAAAATATTTCTTTGGAAAATTCAACTTTTTGCATAAATTTATTTACAAATTTGTTGAAATAGTAAAAAACTTGATGTGATATTAAGATAAGATGCAAAATTGGAATGGAATATAAAATCTAAGGAGGCTTTTCAAGATATTAAATATGTTATTATGCAATCCCTTATTCTCATCAGCCCATTATATACATAGGATTTCTATATATACACCTTTACTTTAAATTAGATCATTGATACTTGCTTCACCCTAATATTAGAGGGAGAAGTGACCCCATTTATTTTATGAAAACTAACCTCAATGATTTTTATCTTATATATTCCACCCTAGACAAGCAAACTTATGCCCTAGTTAAGCTAGTGAAGAAATTTAGATATTACAACCTCCAAAACAAAGTGCACATTATTGTCTTGGACCCAGCTATAAAATAGATGTTAGGATATAATAAGCTAGGCAAAAAAAGAGTTTAATAAATGACAAATTTATAAAAGTATTACTTGGAAATTAAGCTATCCAAACTAGTTAGAGGATAAGTATTTACTTAGATAATAATGAAGATCGACCTAAGGATTATAGTATATCAAGTAGATAAAAATATGGTACTACAATTAGACTAGTACACCCTAGTCATTTAATTTATACTCTATGGAAACACACCTCTAGAAATAAACCATACAAAAAGGAGGGACCTCTAATTCAAGGTTATACAATATATGATAAATAAGGCGAGATCAAATAATCCAAGAAGGGTGGTTAGATCATGTGTTATAATAAGTAAGAAAACGTGAATAAAAACACACTAACATGTATAACACTTACCTAGATCATAGGGGGGAGATTAGTGAACAAAAAAAAATGATAAATCTCAATTAAAATTAAAATAACTTAAAAATTCCTTACCTTCCTTGAATGCTACAAATGATGTGTTCATTTAGATTTCTTGGCTTGTGCTCAAGAAATCTATGGTAAATGAAGTTGTGTGGTTCCTTCTCTCCTTGGAACCATGTTGGTTAGGCTTTAGCTTGGTGTTTCTCAAAGTGTCTTGGCTTGTGATTCTGGTATTATAACACTATATCTTTCAATTATGCATTAAATATTGCATTATAACTTTACTATGCTCAAGCTCTCTCCAAATGAAGAGGTCTAGGCTTATATTTATATGTTTAGAATCTAACCCCAACTTAAGGTGAGTTAGAGTGTAGTTATAACTTGGAATGGGTTCAAACCTAATGTTAGTAAGTTAATTAACCCAAGTAGAGTTAAAAGGTGTCAAATGGTCATTAGCAATGAATACGTATGTTTGAGATATTTTAGGATATTTGAAAACTCACAAAAAGGTAATTATGAATTCTTAGGATATTATTTGATTTTTTAATTTCCTTTTTTGATAACTCATTAATTGCTTATGGTTAATTCAATTAGGCATTTAATTTTGTTTAGGATTTTAACTAATTCTGTTTAGGTTTTCTAGCATTTTACAAGATTTTATTTAATTCATGTGTGCATTTTCCCCATTTAATGGGTTTATAGGAAAAATTGTATGTTATGAAGCCAATTTTGAGATGTTTAGTGATTCTTAGGATTAATTTGTAAAGGTTGGTAAGAATAAGTATAAATTCCATGATAAAGCCATTGGTGGCTAGTTTTAGGTTTCTACATAAGTGAGTTCTCTTAAAGAATAACCATGGAAGAATCTATCTCCAATGTATATCACAAGAAGAGGCAAAAAAAATAATGGAAAGTTTCCATGAAATATTGGGAGCCATCCAACCATCAAAAAATGCCATGGCCCTCAAAGTTCTTTAGGCACACTACTACTATCCCACACTATTCAAATATATTCACACCCATGTCCACTTTTTCCATCAATGCCATACCTTTTCTATATGCAACAATGCCAATATAGGCCATTGTAGAATCTAAAACATTTGAATAATATGGGATGAATTTCATGGGGGTTATTAACCCAAATTAATCAGATGGACATAAGTTCATTCTTATAGGCACAAATAATTGCACTAGGTGATCGAAGGCAGTTACAACTAGAAGAATCTCCACTTGTAAAGTTATCAAGTTCCTCAAAAACACCATAACCGCATGTTTTGTAGCACCCATATCTTTATTATGTGATAATGGTCCTACCTTTTAATCTATGAAAATAAAACAATGGGCCTATGATAATGGAATCACACTAAATTTCTCATCCAATCACTACCTACAAGGGAAGGGATTGGTATAATCTACTAATATGAATTTTATAGATGCCATCAAGAGATCAGTTGGAGAAAATACCCAATAATGACATAAATTAATACATTTTTTCCTATGGGTAGACCACATCAAGTATAAAAAATCCCTCAAAATCTCTCATTTCCTTCTAGTTTATGGACTAGAGCCAATCATGTTGGTCACACTCAGACTGTTGACTTATAAGTTCATGCAACAACTCATCAAGATGAATGAATAGGTATATTAAACTCCTAAACCTAATTTAGTTTGAGGAAGCCTAGGATGAATCCCTATTAATCTTTAGAAAACACCAAGACATCATCAAAAGTTGGTTTGATAAGAAATAAAAGATCAAGACCTTCATAATCTTTGACCTGGTCTTAATGTGGGACAAGGCTCATAATAATAAATGCCAACATTCTAAATTTCATCTCCTATATATTGGCGCATAAAAAATATCTGAAATATTGGGTCATAATGCCTTATATCTAAAAGATCTTAAGGATAATGAGTTACCACTTCTAGTAAATGAGCAGTTACTAAAACACTATTTCTTGGTTGTCCCTTCTAGCGTAGTCTCTGAGTAATCTAAGTTAGGATGGTAATGTATATATTAGATAGGTTTATTTTCATTGTGTATTTGCTTTATCCATGTTTTAATTCTGGTTTATATTTTCCCCCTCTATCTCTTCTTTGTTTTTTAGTGTTCTTTTGACACTAGACCTATTAGTAGTTTCTCTAGTTGATGGCCGAAGCCTGGAAGGATTGTTGAAAATTAGGAAAACCCAAGTTGAAACCTTTGATCTAAGTTATGGATAGTAATTGAAACATTTGAAATTTTATTTTTAAGAGGCCAATTATTCTAAAATAAGTATGTGGATTCTAGAATATCCCACATCCTAATAGATCTACCAAGTTACACTTAATGTAACATCTCAAGAAATTACTGGATTATCTCAGAAAATCAAAGATTGGATAGGTATTTAAATCTTCCTCATTATCCATTCACCATTATATTCTTATTGAACCCTCAATGGATAAGATGAATAAATGATAATATTTTCATAGGAAAGCTTGTAAAAGTATAAGAAAAGCATGTTGAATCTAAATTCTGAGTCTCCCTCGAAAGGGCTATATAGGAAATATCCACCACATGATTTCTAGACTGATTAAAAGTAGAATAAGGCCATGAAAGGGATTATAGGTATCTATATCAAGGATATGGATGCTCATATAGTAGCATATCAATGCCTAAACTATCTCCCCTCTAAGCCATCAAGCCATCAACACCCCAGATGAAGCTTGATAACTACTACAACCTCCATTACTCAAATAAAATTTGAGATTTAATGGAAAATGAAAAATCACTTATTACACACATTGGTGTCTATCTATAGGGTGAAATATTATTATGCCACTTGTTATTTTGAGGCTTTAGTGCCTTATATTTTCTATTATGTATAAATATCCCTCTTTCAATCTATGTTTTATGAAAGGCTAAGGAATTAAACTCGTTGGGTTCTAAGGGTTTATCATCACTTTCCTTATGGAAATCACCAGTTGTTGTGGCCAACATGCTCCCTTTCATTTAAAATGGGGGACCCCTCTAAATATTCCCAAGAACCAAAGCTCTGGGACCTTTTGTTTTATTCTTATTGGTTTTGCCTAAACTAAAATCCTTGGAATCTTGTTTTACCCCATTTTCCCCAAGCAATAGCAAGCATTATGTGCTTTTATGACTAAGGTAGATTTGACCTTTTATGGATTAGGGTGCTAACATTATAGATCCACTTTTTATGGAATTTCCTAGAGTCTCATTCCTTTCTTGGATAAACATACACAATGTCCTTCACATCACATCAAAATATTAATAAAAAATGAGTAAGTATTAATATGTATTGAGTATATTTTCACTTATTACTTAGTATTATTATGGATTTCACAAAGATGTCAAAGCCTAAGAAATCCTATCCTAATTAGAAGGGACCACATCATCAATTTATCAAAGTGGTTAGTTGCCAAATCTTTCAAATATGTCAAATCTCAAGAGAGCCCAAACTAATCAAAAGGTGCCACATTATTGAGTTATCATAGTAGCTAGTCCCTAAACCTATCAAATATGTTAGATCCTAGGAGATCTTGGCCTAATCAAAAGGAACCACATCATTACATTTTTATAGTGTTCAATACCTAGACCTATCAAAGATGTAAGAGCCTAGGAGAGTCCAACATAATCAAAAGGTTCCACATCATTGAGTTGTTAGAGTAGCCAATCCCTAGACATTTCAGAGCCTAGGAGAGCTTGGCCTAATTATAAGGTGACACATCACTAAGTTGTTAGAGTGGCTAATCCCTAGACCTATCATATATGTCAGAGCATAGGAGAGCTTGGCCTAATCAAAAGGTTCCATGTTACCAAGTTGTTAAAGTGCTATTCCATGGACCTATCAGAGATGTTAGATCTTAGGAGAGCTTAGATTAATAATAAGGTATCATGTTGTCTAGTTTTAAAATTGGCTATTCCTTAAAATTGTTAGAGATTTTAGATCCTAGGAGATCTTGGCCTAATTAGAAGGCACACCTCAAGTTTTTAGAGTGACCAATCCATAGACTTGTTAGAGATGTCAAAGCCTAACCTAATCAAAAGGTACCATGTCACCTAGTAAAGTAGATGAACTATCATCCACCTAAGGCCCCCTAAGGGTAAAAATTGGGTAATGATGAGATCAAAAAACCAATCAAAAAGTACATGTCCTTAAGTGCCACCTTACCCTTCTTAAAGGTATGACTCAAAGTACAATGTTGTGCTTAGGTTTTAAGTGTTAGTAGGAGGATCAATGAGCATATGACACATGTCATAAAGTGGGAGTTAATAAAGAAGACTCTAAGGGGCATGACTATGTTCCCACCATGTATTAGGAATTAACAAAATAGAAATATAAGCCCAATTGGATAGATTTAAAACATCCCATTGTCATTAATAAATTTGACTAGTGGTGGAGGAATGTGGGATTTAAATTTAACTTTGGATTTAGAAATAAAAATAGGAGATCCAACCATCAATTCAAATTTGAATTCAAATCAAGTGAGATCTCAAATGACAATAATACAGGATGCTATGTGCATGAATTTATAAAATCCTAATTAAATCACACTAATAGTTACCACTACATACCTTTAAGATCACTCCAACTCTTAGATTTCCAATTCTTGTAAAATACCCATGTGTTTCTTACCTCATATGCTCAGAGCCTTCTTATTTACTCTCCAACCTATTATAATGGCTAAATCCTCTTAAAACCCAAACACTGAGTCTTAGTACTAGGATACCATATTCCTAGATGGATTGACCTAGTTCAAGTACTATAATGACATGATCAAAGTAGTTGAGTAGGTTCTTAGAGACTCAAGATCTAACAATGACCAATAATAAAAATTTGAGGATGCCCTTTGGGCTTATAATAAATATTAACTTCATAGGGTTGTAGCTAATCCATAGTCATTTCCCTATGCTAACTTGTTTAGAAACCTCCTTATCATGGCCATCTAAGTGTAGGATGGGGTCCATGATTGGGAATTATTTCCCAAATCTCAACACCAAATTTTTGATATCTTTGGGAACACCTACAAGGTGTATTATTCCCTCCTAAATTACACATTATCTTATAATGTTACAGTGATGAATTCCTGGATAAAGACCTACTAAATATACAACATTTTAAATATTAGGCTGAGAACTTGGATGCTAAATAGATTAGTAAAGAGGACATAAATGCATACATAGTCCATACCTTCTAAGAGGGAGTTTTAGTAGGCATGATTCTTTTAAACTAATTATTTGGGGCCCAAGACTACTTGCACATTAATTAACTATGGGTGCCCCTCTTTCATATGATCCTCATATGCTCAAAAGTTTAAAATATAGGAGGACTGATCGAATTCAAGTGGTTAATGCCATGGTAGATGCTTAAGAGGAAATTTTTATATGATGAGCTATCTTGTAGACACAGTTTATGGGACACTCTCCTTCAAAACTTCAAATTTTCTTACATGGGTTCTCGAGGGCTAGATGGTCCATGTCATCTTATACAAAATATATGAACACCAGTTTTAGAACCACATCCAAGACATCTACAAGAAATTTTATCTAGTGGTATACATTGTTATCAATGAGGCCCTAATGTCTCATCTATTGCAAGTAATACATGTCTCTATCATCACCATCAAGGACTATTGGTACTATAGATAAGACATTGTGATCTAAATTGTGGGTGTCCTCAAATGACCCCTATACTTGATGCATTTCATCTTGGATCATATGGCAAAGAAAGAAAACACTTACCAGTTGGTGGAGGACATATTTAGATTTTTTAAGCCTCTATTATAAGGTGTGCCAACCATTGTCAATCACTATTAGGCACTATGTGTACAAGGCCTTCCCTCTCCACTATAATATGGTATCTAGGTAATACTTATTCACCCTAGGGAGAGTTGATCTCTAGTATTGGGACTTTAAGGGAATGATTAGAGCTCACTTGGCATGGTGTTTAACCCACCTTAAAATTAACTATAGTCATTAAATTGAGGATGATGATAAGTTATACTTAGATTTTATTGATAACCATGAGGTATTATCCTGGATCATGGTGAATAATAAGAACAAATGTAAGAAGGTTCATACAAGCCCATCTACTACCCCTCTATATTCTACTTGATTTGTAGATGATCCAACACTTACTCTTGCTACTATCTCCAGGAGGATTTTTTAGGTAATTCTACAACCTTCTCCTCTTCATTATCTATCTCTAGTTATACCTCCTCCAATGGCTCTATATCCTCATTTCCTAGATCTACCTCTACCTACTTTAATCACTCATTATGTCCCATATACACCTTTTCCTCCTTTGGAATATCTAATAGTCTATCCATGACTTTGGTAGACCTAGGTTACTCGATATCAATCAGCCCAATCATAATCAACTCAACCACCATCACATAAAACATAGGCCATATAGACTAAGGTATAATGTGACTAATAGTATAATGGTGATCCGTGAATGAGGCTCTCAATAGGTAACAACATAGGTTTAACCCATTACACCTCCCATTTATTCCATCTCTCTTTTACCCCTTACTCCTACCACTTTTTAACTCTTACTCCTAGCACCCATAATTTTCACTCCACTCTAATAATCCCCCTAAGTGGCACCTCTTCTTTTTCCCATTACACCCCTCCATCATTTAACCAAGTACCTTTGTCCTTAGTCCTCTTGAGAATCCTTACCTCTTTGTTCCCTTCCACCTCATCTATTTCACAACCCAGAAACCTATTAGTGACTTCTTTGGGTTTGCCTTAATTTTAGGTACCATCAAGTGCATATTAATTAGTAAAATGGATACAACCATCAAGAGCATACCTCTAGTGGATAGAACTATCTTGATTCCCATTTTAATCAATATAGTGCCTCCCTTATCAATTATATTTCCTCTACCATAGGCCCTCATAATTCTTGCTATTTTGGCCAATCCTTCCATTACAACATCTATAGGTGACCTAGGTAAGAGACCCAAGAAAAATTAGAAGTTATCTCACACTCTAATTATAAGGATAATACCTCACATTTTAATCCAACCTCTTCTACTAGACTTAATGATTCTTGTATCCCCCACCATAACACCTTAGTGCATTACTCTCCAACCTCATCAATCCATCATTGAGGGTGCCAAGGGATTTATCTTAGACCAACCAATCTCTTTCCTTTTATTTAATTCACCTCTCTCAATATTAATTACCCCTAAAGTAAGCATCACCTAAGAGTAGTGGTAGGCATAGATGTTCCCATAGGCCTCCCCTTTTTTTCTTCCTCCTTTCACTCCCATGCCCCCTCTACCTCCACTACTTTCCTCATTCACCCACTCCAATTCTTCCATTTATCCTCCACCTCATCCTCTTCCCTTCACCACCATCTTTTCCACCCATCATACACCTATCATAACATAGGGAATGGTCCCAAGGTCACAGGTGCTAGAGATTACCATCCAAGGTGACCCATATGTATATTGGAGCTTTGAATGAACTTCAAAGAGAATTAAGAGGACATTAACATAGAGGTTCATCTAATAAGGTAGCCTGGTAGTTTTTTAAACCGATCAATATCTATTCTCCCTCATTAAAGTAAGTAATTCCACTAGGGAAGAAAGGATGGCTAAGAATCCACTCTCTATTCTCTAAGCAATTCATGATATGTTATAAAATCTCCTCAAGGACATATAAAGCTAGGTTTAGAAATTATAATCCTAAGTGAAGAGATCTTTCCCCATTAGATTGATTGGGTAGGTCAAGGATTCCCTCTTAATACTCTTCTATGTTATCTAGAAGGTAGTGGAGAATTTGGGTGAGACCAATGTTCTTATCTAGTAGACATAGGCTTACATGGAGAGGATTGTAGATAGATGAAAAATGTAGGAATCTACTAGTGTTGACTAACAAAGGCATGTTATTAGAATTGAAATTAATACCAACCTTAGATTTGGGATTGTATTAGACTTACATCAAGAACATGAAGGTGGATATGGAGGAGTGGCTAGCTTTGGCTCATACTATAATTGGAACTTTGGAAGAGGGTTAGAAGAAGATATTGACCTACTTTAAGGAGGTCAATATATCTATACTATTCCATCTTGATGGCACCCTGATAGACCAGGGATAATTTAGAGTCCACCTAGGTCAATTTGACTAGGTCATGAGGGATAAGGTCACTAAATAAAATTAGGAAGGGGTTTGAGCAGTGTTAAAGATATCAACATAATCCATAGTAAGCATCAAATAGGTCTTCAAGGTCTAGGTGTCAATAGACACACCCTTTCAAGTCTACCAAACGCTAGTGAATCAAACCAAGGTGATAGTCAAAGATCCCTCAATGAACACTTCTACACTATATAAGGAATTTAACCTTGTGGTGGTAACTTTAGATCTTATAGATGTAAGATCAAATCAGTTTGGAGCTATACCTTCATAGTTGCCTCCACATAGTGACTCAGTGGTCCCCTATAAATCTTTTATAGGTTTAAGGATTTTTTTTTTAATTTTTAATTATGTTTGATGCTATTTGGAGGGGAATCCCATCCTCATCTATATAAAGTCAAATCCCTATTATAATTTAGGGGTCAACTAAAAACTTACTCAAAAATGTTATTATATTATAGCTAGGATTTCACTTACTTCTTCCTTCATCTCTCTAGATTATAAAGTTGGCCAAAATTTATTATTTTAAAAACACTCACTTTTTTAATGAATATGATTCATATTTTATACAAAGGGTTTGTTTTGTGTCTCAATTATATTTCATCTCCATTTTGAATGCTTGTTAATTCTTGATTAATTGGGTTAATTCTTGATTAATTGGATTAATTCTTTGCTACTTTATGTGAGTTATGGTTATGATGGTTTAACTATTATAATCATTGTGTGAGTTCTCTCATTTCCTTTTTGTAGTACTATTAATTTGTGTGTTAATCTAGAAATTAGCATAGGGTATTTATGTGTAGTTTGCTATAAAATCTTAGTACTCATATTTAGTGAGGGCTCATATTTGAAGCATACTCCCTATTTCCTCAAAATCTTACCATTTTTTGTTTTTAAAGGTATAACTTTAGTGAAAATTAGTCCACAATGGTATAATTGTGGTAATGTCACTTGGTTTGATGATCAATGCATTGGGTTCATTATAGACCCAAAGGCTCCCTTTTCTATCTTACTCTCCCTTCCCTTTTATGTTTATTTCTAAAATTGAACCCTTTCCCCTTGTGTTTAGAAATAGAAAATAATAATTTTTGAACTCCCATAATAACCTTTGATAATTAGACCTATGTGAAATAACTTCATATTGATTTAGTGGTAATGTTACATCTCTTAGAGATTATTCATGAAGACTCCATTTGTGAAGTCAAATACCTATAGTCATGTCTGAGGTTGATCCTAGATCAATCTTAAAATGGAGGATAAAAGTCTATAGGTTTCCCCATATTTATTTTTATGGGATAACTAATATCATGGGTATTTCTTGAATTGAGAGATTGGAGTGAATAATAGATTGGACATGTTAATAGCTTAGAGATATGATCACATATCATATATCACCCAGTGTTATGGATGGGTAACATGCCTAGGTTATTTGAGTTGATTGTTATCCCACATGAGGCTAGGATGCCAAGGATTTGATTAGATTGAGCATTGATTAGTGACCTAGTAGAGTGATGGAGATATAACATGTATACCTTTTATTTACCTACAGGGAGGGTTACTATCACTTTATACTATGTCTTGTAGATTTTATGGGTACTAGTAAGAAGATGACCCCTATATTGTATTGCCCCATGTCATAGACATGCTAAGTTGGAAGAATTGATAGGGATTATAGAAATTAATAACCTTGAGATCATAATGGATATATCTCAAGATGAATCCATGTATGTTGATATTTTATTACTATTTGTATTTGACAAGGTATTTATAGTTATCATCATTTCTGTCAGTGGAATTATACTGATTGATAAGAGTGGTTAATTTTTCCACATGGGTTTGGGAGGAATTTTGAGAGACATGCTAGAAGATACAATGGTTTTTTCATGGTGCCTAACTATTTTGGTATAATTATATCATGATCTTCACTATGTTGTATACTAGGGAAGACATAACATTGGTCCAACTACATTATTCTGGGTCTATGAATGAGAGTATATATTGATTGAGAGACCTATGGGGAGACAAAAATATATGATACCTATGGATCCAATGTCCTATATATGGTATCATGTGGATCCAAATCATAAGAGGCATTGAGGAGAGTTCTGATATTATAAGTGAGTTGTAGATGAGATGATAGATGCATATTTGACATGGAGGCTATACTTATATATTTAGTTTCAATAGGATAAAGATGTATAGTAGATGTTTTATATGACTATTATGTGATATATTATTGGTATATACGAGTACACTATAGAGTGATATAGTATGAATAGGGTATAATGATATTTTGGGTTATAATAGGATGTAACTACGAGACCTCATTAGTTTGAAAATGTAGTTAGAGAGACATGATAGTGGGGACCAACACCTAACTAGAATAAGGTAGGGTATAGCATTGGGTTTGTGCCATAGGTGGCCTAGTAAATTAAATTTTCAAGGTTATGTATTTTAATCCTTAGGTTATTAAAGGGTCCGAGTATAATAAATTGGGGTATAAAATATGCAATAAATATAATCACTAATTTGTAATAGAATTTATATAGTTTGACTTTTATAAAAATAATAATAAATGATTTAAGCAAGTATATAACTAGAAACTAACTAATATGGAAGATATAAATGTTATAAACTAGGACAAGAGTTGATCTGAGTGTTGCAGATAAGATCCAAGTGTTAAAACCCTTCCTAGATACTATGACCTTAACTAGATAGTAGCACCCTAACTAGATAGTAGCAGCAATGGTGATAATGTCCCATTTTTATCACTATTTTCCTTTATGTATAAATATTTTGATATTTTGGGTACACCTATGTTAGAGTCTACCAAACTTGTTCCTATGCAAACAAGTTCTAATTCCCTACTAGTGACCTATTTTGACTAATTTTTTCATGTAAACCCTAGTACTCCATATTGTTAGGGCATATATTGGCACAAGTACCAAAGTGTGATGTTAGTGGGGTAAGTTGGACATCCTAAACACCCTACTATGTTGAGATTTTCATTCATACCAATACTCTAAAGAGGGATCAAGCCTAATGTAGTTCTCCCCCCTAAGTGCTAGTGCAAGTGTAATTGAAGATAGTATGGATGTCAATTTGAGTGTTTTGAGACTAAAAATCTATGTATTCTAATATTAGGATGGTTATAGATGAATGTATGTATAAGAAGGTTAGAATAGGGATTAATAACCTTGATTGTGCACAACTTGTTCTAGGTTAGTTTGTGTCACTACATCTAATTTCCATCTAGTGAACAAAGGGGAAAAATTCATGTATATATATCATTATAGTGATTATGTGGGTCTTAAAATAGGTTTAGGCTGACCCTAGGTGGTTTTTGATTTGAAAATATACTTTTGGTAACATAGGTGAGAAAATAACAATAACACCCAAATTAGGACACTAGTAGAATTGATGCTACTATCCAAGTTATGGTGTTAATGTTTAGGTGGTATATCTTGAGGCACTAGGGGATATGATACTAAAATAAGGGTCTAGGATAACTTTAGGTATTTTTAGGGACATGTGTGTCCCTTAAAAAGTATATATAGGTGTTTAAATATGCCTTAAGATAGATATATGGATAAGATGTGGATTGGTGGTCTCATGTAACACTCTCATCACTCAAGTTTTATTTTTAAATGACCACACCTAGGTTTATGTGGGAGGGTCAATAGATTTAGGTATTAATAATAAGTATGTGACATGGTGGGATCTATGTTGACTAGTGAGATTAACTAATCCATTGGGTGGATATGAGGGATAAGTTTAGGGAGATTATCAAGCATATATTCCATTATGAGCTCAGTGACCTAGTCCTATAGTGATGATAGTAGACTCTAAAGTAAAGGATGATGTTAGAGAGGAGGGAAAGGAGTATGATGAGGATGAGATAGAGTACATAGAGGAGGAGATAGATATCAAGATAGATGAGAAGATGGTAGAGGTAGAAGTTATAGATGTGGATTAGGGTATGAAAATGACAAGAGATATTAGGTAGGTAGAACCATCTAGACTAACAATATCTTCTTAGGATAAAGATATGATTGATAGATTGAGTAATGAGATCAGTGATAGAGAGACTAAGATTATAGGTTTATATGGATGATTAGATCATCAATCATAATAGTCATCCTTAGTTTATAGTTAGATAAGTGTAGACTAGATAGATACATCCAAATTAAAAATAGATCTGATTTAAATGATTTAGATACAAGTACAACTTAACACTAAGAGGGATTCTACATGAGTTAGGTGAGATACTACACTTCAAATCTACACTCAAGTTATTACATAAAGAGACTTTGCTATGATAGAGTTACATTTGACATGAGTAGAGAGATATATAACATGGGTAGTGTTAGCTAGAGTAAAAACAAAGCTAGATGAGGACTATGAGATTGTGATAGAGAGATAACTGGTATATAAATTTGATAAGAGCCATGAGTGTAAGGATAAGGCTAGATATTATAGGATCCTATATGAGGTAGTCATACAAGATACAACTAGTTACAATATAGTGCATATTTATCAGTATCTAGATCAGGATAATCTCATAGGACTTTTACATTAGCTAGATTAGTATCTTAGTCACATCCATGATCATCTACCATGGGTCCTACATGATAGAATATGACACCATAAGACAAGATAGGTGAGATCCCTCATCAAGAGGATCAATAATATAGATCCAAAAGATTTTGGTATATCTATAGTTGACTATTTAAGATATAGCTTTACATATTGATATATGAGATGTATCAATTTGTATTTATGTACTCAAATGATCTAAGATGTAGATATATTCTCTTTTGATGTATATGCCCTAGTTTTATGTATATATGGACATTGATCATTTTTATATATGAGATTCATGATATTCATTATTATCTCATGTGATTCATATTGTGTTTTCTTATTTATTTTTATTAGATTAGACATGATTGATATGAATTTGATTTATAAATTCTATTGACTATTATTATTGATGAGATAGAAAGATGATCATGATGTTTTATTAGTTTGATGATTGGATCAGATAGATACAGATTTGTTTGATAATGGAATTGATATGTGACTAGACTTTTCAAGACTTGATTTTTAATATTTCACATGATATTATGCATACAAATATAGAAAGAATCATGGTAGCATTTATTTTTCAAAATATGAGAAAATTAAATTCAAAATGAAAATGTATATAACTTAAAATAAGATATTAAAAAATTAGTTTTAAATGTAAAACATAATGCACTTAAATCAATTATAATTCATATATAAATGTTTTCAACTTAAGATCATGATATGAATAATCAAAACTCAATTGAAAAACGTAATTTATTAAATTAATGTAACCAAGTAAGAAAATAACATACAAATAAGTAAACAAACAATCAACACTAACACACAAGAAAAAGCAATTAAACTTTAAATTTAGAAATAAATATGTGTGACAATAAGGCATTACTCTTTAATATCAAGATTATGAAAAATAATCATGACCAAGGGGAAATAGAAGAATAAGGAAGGGGTGGCTGAGATGACTCTAAATACCCCATATAAGTGGATACTATCTTCATAGTCTTATGAACTTTAGCACAAATGTATTTCCCACAAGTATTTGGTAAATAATAAAATTTATGACAAGTTAAGAAGAGATATTATAGAGTAAAAATAGGAAAGGGATAAAAAATAGTGAGAGTGTATAAAAAATAAACTTGCCTAAAATGACAAGAGATATGATCATAAAACATCAAGAGCATGAGATAAAAAAAGGGCTAAGCTAACCTCAAAAAACTAAGCACTACTTATGTAGTCAAATTGGGACCTCAAACCATCATAGTTTAATAGAGATTGGACATAGAAAATGATAAGTATGATAAAAAAAGGAATTATTTTTTTAAATTTAATGGTTAAACTCACAAAATTGCAAGATCATGACTTCAAATGATCACAAAATAGTGAGAGTGTAACTTAGGATGCTCAAAAAATGGTGAGAGCATATAAGTTATACCCACTTTTGAAATGTCATACTCATAAAGAGATGAAATTAACATATGAGGTACTTCATTATGTTCCACCTAAATATAAGAAACTATAAATTTAAGTTGAGTAATAAGATACATAACTAGTCAAGTACGTCAGACTAGAGATGGGCATAAATGGGGAAACTTTGTGGGATATTGGGTCATGTAACTTTTTAGGGTTTTTAATATAAGGGAATATTTAGATTTTTAATATTTTTGGAATATTTGAACTATTTAGGTATTTTTTAAATAGGATATAAACAAGATTATTTTGACCAAAGAATGTAAAATAAATGGGGAAAAACAACTCCATACACATATGTCAAAGGAAAATGAGATCATGGGTGCAAGAACTCAATAGTGAATAGGAAATGTGAAAGGGTTATCTAATCCATGATAAATGAAATGAGGTACCATTAAATAAGATATAAATTATTATTTTACAACAATAGATTAGGATTTAAAAGGGTGAATGAGGGAATGCAAACATGAATAGATAGGAACTTAATGGAATAATAAAAGCCATATACGCTAAAAAATCATGACAACCTATATTATCACATTTCTTCTTATAAGATATTATAACAAAAGCTATTATGTAATTATATTCTAATCCTCCTAATTATTACTATGATTTACCTAGTCTACCTATATAATCATAGTCTAATCAGGGTGGTAATAGGAAAGGGAGGCAAGGAATAGTGAAGGGGATGCCCCCAAGCAAGGCTGAAAAGGATAGTGAAGATAAAATGGAACAATTATACCCCCAAATAGGAACACTTATAGATAAATAACATGAAAAATAAATCATAAAAATTCTTAAGATGCATAATATTCATTGGCTTAACTAATTCATCACCTTATGGAGTATCTAATATATATGCACCTAACCCATAATTAACTATAAGAATGAAGGCCCCAAGCTAATTAGGTTTGAAATTACCTTTCATTTATCACTCATAATTCATATTCCTTTTATTTTATTTTATTACAAAATCAAAAAACATAAACTCTTAAGAGATAATGTTCTTGTTATAGCCTCAACATAGCCAATTCTGATAGGATTTAATGTGATTTAGGGTAGATATCCATTGCTCATCTAGAAGCTCTAACTTTTTTAATTTGACCACTAAGCATACTTCTTCATCAAGAATATCCTATAGTGAAATGTACAAAGATGGAAACTTGATCTCAATAGGAAGA
Organism: Torreya grandis; assembly: GCA_037957365.1. Classification (NCBI taxonomy): domain Eukaryota; kingdom Viridiplantae; phylum Streptophyta; class Pinopsida; order Cupressales; family Taxaceae; genus Torreya; species Torreya grandis. The sequence continues at coordinate 167,489 of JARHVA010002695.1, read as the reverse complement.
ATTGCTTCATATTCATAGACCAAAGAATAGGTTGTTGCACTAGTAGGAGTGTGACATTAGTATTGTATGCCCACAAGGCTAGGAATATTTATAAATTATAATTATAGTTAAATTTAACGATAATATTTTTGAGGATTTTGATAAGTGTTTTATTGGATGTTTCTACTTGGCCATAGTCTTGAGGTTAATAATGAGTGGAAAACTTGTGTTTGATATGAAACTCAAAATAGAGGGTGGTAACATCCTTATTTTTCAATTACATGCCATTCTATGAGATGATGTTGGAATGGGTGTTGTAATAGAAAATGAGATGGTTTAGGATGAACTTGAAAATATACTTACCAATTATGTAATTTGTAGGGATTTACTCTACCTATTTAGTGAAATATTCGATAGTAGTAAGTATATGCTTGTGGCCATCTGAAGAAGTAGGCTTAATATTTCCTATGAGATCAATCACCCATGTTGAAAAAAACCAAGGAGTTTTTACTAGTTAAAGTGCCTATAGTAGAGCATGAATTAGATAGCCATGTTTTTGACATTCTAGACATTTATTAACATAAACACATGCATTTGCTTCCATAGTAGGCCAATAATAAATAGTATAAAGGACCTTCTTATCTAAGACTATACTACTACTATGTTCCCTAAAAATCCCTTCATGAACTTCCCTAATTACTAATTTGGATTATCCCATATTTAAACAAAAAATCAAAGTTACATCATAGCCCATAAAATAGAGAATGTTTCTAATTATGGCATAACAAGAAGCATTTTGGATAAATGATTTTGTTTAGGTATGGTATAGATCAAGTGGAAGGATTTATTCATGGAGATAATAATAAATTTTAGTGTACCAAGGGGAATTAGGACCAATAATGACACATATCATCTCAGAATATGAACAATCATACACTAGAATAAGATTATTTTGAATTACAAATTGATATTCTTTGATAGATGGATAAATTGTAATCATTGAACCAATGGTATCTATAACATCATCAAACTTGTTGTTGGCTCTAATAACTTGATCAAACTGAATGGCTTCAATTTTGGGCTTTAGAGCATATATTATTCCTTTTTATGGAACCATTTTTCATCTTTAGTTTGATATTAATGAATGGCTTGATTGATTATTCACTATGAATCAACATATACTTTAAAATGTTAAATGTTCCACTAAACTAAAATATGAATTCTAGAAAGTAAATCCTCATACTCAAAAATGTTATTAGTACATGGAAATATAATTACAAAAAGATTTAGGAATAAAATCACCTTGTGATGTGATGAAAAATATTCCTACTCCTAATCCATGATATGTGAAAGAGCCATCAAAATAGAGATTCCATTATTTGGCTTCATCTAGAGTCATAATAGACTCATCAATAAAGTGTATTGTAATAGGAGTAAAATCATGAAGAGGTGCTTCACCCAGTTGATCAACTAATACTTTACTTTTGATAACCTTCTAATTTATGTATTTAATATCAAACTCACTAAGCAACATGACCCATTTAGCCATTTGACTAGTTAGATCTAATTTTTCTAACATATATTTCAAAGGGTCCACTTTGGAAATCAACATGGTCTTATTATTCAACATATATTGTCTAAGATTATAGGAAGTGAAAACTAATGCAAGACAAGATATTTCCTTTTTAGTATAGTTTTAATCATAATATACTTATGTACATCTCAGATAATAGATAGCTTTTTATTTTCCTTGATCATAATGTTGGGCAAGGAGTTCCCCCAAGTTTTATAAATGTACAAAATCAAAACTTACCCTAACATTGGTGGAACAAGTACTAAAGGCTTTGCTAAGTATTTATTAATTTTCTCAAAGATTTTTGGTAATCAAAATTCCATTGAAACTAGTGCCATTTTTTAGAAGATGTGTGAATGGATGAAAATGATCAAAAAGTTGGGATATGATGCACTTAATACCTAAATCTTACCATGTAGGCTACAAAGTTGTTTCAAATTGAAAATAGGTAGCATCTTAGTAATAGGTCAAAAATTGTTAGATCAACATCAATGCACCTATGAGAGACAATGAAGCCTAAAAATTTACCAAATGTAACCTAAAAAATACACTCCTTCAGGTTAAGATGAACTTTATATTTAAAAGCCTTTTAAAGATTCTTCAAAGTAATTATGGATGCTCTACACAATTTTTAGATTCCCCCAAAATATCATCAACATAGTCTTCAACAATATCATGTATGAGATCATAAAATATAATAGTCATTGCTAATTTATATATGGCTATGGAATTTTCAAACCAAATGACATGATTTGATAACAAAATGTGACCCATAGATTTGTGAATGTTGTTTTGGCTTGATCTTCTAGAGTGATCTTGATCTAATGATAACTAGAGAAGCCTTCCATAAGTGATAACATATTCTAACATAATATATATTCCACAATCATATCTATAATGGAAAATCATCTTTGAGTCAAGCCTTGTTAATATCTCTAAATTTTGTGCAGATTCAGATGTTGACTAGTTTCTTACTGAGTAGAACAATGTTAGAAATCAAATCTGCATAGGGAATAAGTTTACTAAAAATTTCTTCAAGTAATTTTTCTAAATATTATTTTAAAAGGATGGAAATCATGGATGTATTTTTCTTAGATTCTAATTAATATTTTCAGCATCTAAGTGCATGACTAAATGATGGACTACCAACAAAGGATTTAGACAAGGCATATCAGAATAGGATTTAGAATGGTAATGATCAATTCATGTTCCTCTAGAGTGAGAGACACACCAATATTTATCATATTAGGATCATCATATATACCAATGTTCACTTATGTCATGTATTCCACCAGAAGAATGGATCCATCATCCAAAATCACAGGTAAGGAAGGAAATTGATCATTTAACTTTGAATGTGGACTCTTTAATTGACCCATGTATGAAGATTTATAATAATAAATCTTGGGAAACAACCAATGAGATACTAAATGTCAGTTATCCAAGACCATGTTATTAAACTATTCATGATATTCAAGATTGATTTCAATGCTAAATGACAAGTGTGGATTTATGAACTCTTGAGCTTATTGAGAAGGATAATGAACTTCCCCATCCAATGGTGCTTGAAACATGATATCACCATTGTATTTATATTTATATTTAATTTTTCCCTGATCTAACAAGTGCCTTAGAAAGGTTTTCACTTAAGTATCTTGATGTTTCATTTTTATTTTGACCAAGGAAGTTTTACTTCTCCCCAATGTAGGCCTTTAAGTTTTTAAGTGTGTACAAATCCATGTTTGTGGTCACCTATCAATAAATCATATCTTATGGTGAAAACAAGTCCTTAAAGTCTTCTTTGAGAAATTATATAATATTACTTATTAGTATTGTACCCTAATATCCTTTAGCTAGATTAGGTTTTATGTGTTACCAATAGAAACTAGAGTTACTAATGATAAAAATAACTTTTAACATGAAATATATATCAATAACAATCATGAACAAACTTCATATCCTTCAAAGTTTAAAGATACAAACCATTTGATTATTGTTATTTTTATCTATATTCTAGGCCTAATTTAGGTATATAGGATTTAGAACATGAAAAATAGTATCTCTTATGGTATTAAAAACTATATCCACTTGTATCCTCTTATTCTTACTCTAGATACTCCATGTACAAAGTTTTAGGTGATTTGGTTTAATAGGCTAAGACGAAAATGAGTTTCTAATTGTTGTAAACCCTATTTTCTTTATTCCTATAGGCTTGTTAAAACACAGTCACTCATATCATAATTTGAATATCTAAAAAAAACTCTATGAATACATTTTATGGTTGATAAACATCCTTTGTAAACTATTCCAAATTTTTTTAGAATTTTCAATGGATAAAACTCAAGAAAAATAAGTTTTTCTTCCTAAAACCCTATATTATGGTTTCACAGTTTGCACACTATCCAAGAGAAATGATTGGAGGCCAAATTAAGTTATATAAATTTTTATATGTTTGTTTAACTTGATGCATAACCAATATTACTTCCTTATTAATTTTGAAATATTCTATAAACTTGTTACTCATGAAAATAAAATGAAATCTTCTTATGTTGTCTGGTTGTATACTTAACTCTGTTTATTGATCATATAGACTAAAAGGTTGGATTTTAACTTGAATAAAAACAAAAAAATATTCTCAATTTAGTTTTATAAATTAAACGACACCAAGTGGTTGAAATTAAATAAACACAAAGTCACTTTTTCTAAGAGAAACTTACTTAAGAACCTGTAAATCTTGACAACCATACACAAAAAATTCAACTTTTACACCTTTGTCTTCTAAATTAATTTCCTCCTTTTCAAATATTAAATTATCCACATCCTATATTGGTTATTTAATTTCCATCTAATTTCCAAAAAAATTCTAAGTCTATTTCTAATTTTTAAACTCTTGTCAATCATCAAGGCTTATCTTAGTACATGGTGAGTTTAGTCTTGCGTACTTTACATTTTCTATTTTTGACCAAAACATGATTAAGTAACATTAAAAATAAGGTGAAATATTAAAATAAATTTTAAAACACCATATCTAACCTAATTATCCCTCACTTGAAGTTCAAGACCTTTATAACTTGCTAGGACTCTTGAAACTCTTAATTATAAATTCAAATTTTTGAATCTTCTATTTAGGTAAGAAACTTGATAATGCCTCTAAATGACCTCTAAGTGAATTAAGAAGCCAAATTAAGGATATTTATTGATGATATATGAACTTTAATACTCCTTAAGACAAAAAAATGTTCTAAGTGAAATATGTATAACATCCACCTGCATCATACTCCTGAGAAACAAAAGACTTGTTCATGAGGTCCTGCTCATGAGTTTTTCTACACTCTTACCATAATTTTTGATATATGAAGGTGAAATACATGGTGAATATTCAATTATATGTCTCTTCCACTTAACCAAATACTAAAAATACTCTTTATCCCTTGTCTTCTTTACCACTTTCTTGCATATAATGGCTTCAAGTTCATCTAGTTGTGCCTTAGGTAGTTATTGTTCTCAAAGAATGATCTAATAAAATTTGTATTTAGGTTATTTTTTTGAGTTATAATTTTATATGAAATGATATACATCATTTACATTAAATATTAGAGAGATTACAATGTCAATTGGAAGATCCAATTCATAGGCATTAGCTAAAAATTTTCTCTAGACCTTACAAGGTTCAATCTTCTTCATTTTCAAGTACAATATGATCAATTACAATATCACGTACCTAGAAATTCAATTATATTATTTTAAAATTATATTGATTTTTATACTTACTTGAACTCATCTCTAGTTCTTGTTTTACATTTTCATTGAGTTCTTGCATAACTACGACAAAATCCTCTCCTTTGGCACTTTTTCTCTCTTATTTTCCTTAAATTATTAGCTCATAGAATACCCTTGGATGAATGATATACACAACATAAAATTTAATATATCCTATACTTATATTTGGAGATTCATTGTATGCAAATTCTACCTAGGTTTTTACTTGATCCCACTATTCGGGATGATCACACACCAAACTTCTTAGGATGTTTCCAAGGATTATATTGACCACTTAAATTTGAACATTAGTTATAGGATGGTAGGATGAACTAAAAATTAATGTGGTCCCTAATTTCTTCCAAATATTCCCTTTAAAAGTGACTAAAAAACTTGGTGTCCCTTTCAGATATAATACTTCTAGGAAGACAATGCAATCTTACTACTTATTTCAATAATAGATTATAAATATGATTTGCATCACTTTTTTTTATAATGAATAAAGTGATACATCTTTGAAAACCTATAAAATACCACAAATATTTAATCATTACCTTTTTGAGTCTTCTATATCCCAATTACAAAATCCATGTTAAGTGAATCCTATGGCCTACTAAGAATTGGTAATAGATGGTATAGGCTTGCATTTTGACTTGTACCTTTGGCATATTGACATATTATGAAATTTTCAACAAATTTATTATTATATCTCAAATTTTCACCATTGAGAGGGTGTTTCAATCCCTCTCAACTTGAGATATGTAATGGAATTGATATTAGGATGTGGGTGACCTTTAGGCAAACCGAACCTCTAGATTATATGGATGGATCCCATGGATGTATAAATTAGGCTCCAATACACTATTAAATTTAAAGAAAAATGGATAAGGATAACATGAAACAAAACTAAGGAGGTGATACATGAAATCAATTAATCACTACCAACTAGTTGCATGTGTACATGTAGACCATGAGACTAACCTTAACATACACTACTCCTAATCTAAATCTCTCACATTAGAATTTCAATGTGGAGGTTGTGATAGATGATTAGGATAGGAGTAATAATAAATAGGTAAGTTAATGACACTAATGAGAATACAAACTCAATCAACCCCCACATTTCACTTGAACACTTCACATGACCTACAAAAGAAGCTTTCAAACTACATATAGATGTTAGAATAAGACAACATGCCAAGGAAGACTAAGAAAATCACTTGACAAAATAAATCATACATACACACACACACAAACACTAAATAAAATCATAGGAGGAGCTAAAAAAACATATTATTTCATTGATAAAATGCATACAAATGGGTAGGGCATTACCATACCTAGGTGTAGGATGCATACAAATCCAAACAAGGCTGCATTTATAAAGAATGAGAGTAAAAGAGAGAAATGAAGCATAGAAAAGAGAAATAATAAGTATTAATAAAGATTTGTAATCAATAAAAAATTTGAATAAAAATTTCATATTATCTTCAAGGACACATGTTTCTTCCTTGATGATGTTTCCTCTTCCAAATGGCATAGGAGTTTCTCTCTTTGCTTGACACCTCTTATTTCTTCTTCAAACCACCCTCTTATTGGCTTGGAAAGTGAAAAGTGGCCTTATTTATCATAAATTCATATTTAAATATTATTTTCCATTATTATTGATACATGTCATTAATTTTATAACCTCTTTATATTGACATTGCAATAATTATCACACCTTCTTAGGTGTCTTGAAACCTAATTGGTCTTACTATGCCTTTCTCACTCAAAAGATTTAAATATTGATTATATCCTTATGAATGAAATTATTATCTATGAGAGACATATATATGTGTTAAAAAAACATAAATAAAATCCCTTGTATGCATCAAGCACTCTTAAAGAATTCATTTTAAACCTAAGCCCATACTTGCCTTCAATTCCTTGTATCCCTCAAAACACACAAATCTCCTTGTGTAGAATAATATATAGATGATAATGGAAAAATAAGAATAGTTTTGATTACCTAATATGATTTTATATCATTTTTAAAATTTTCATGACCAGAACCTGAGTGGAAGTGCACTTACTCTACCTATTTCTATCTCTAATTAGCCCTTAATGAGGCCTTTAAGCCTAGAAACTAAGATTTGGATCCATTTATTTGCCACACATGTGAAACTCAAATTAAGTATTTGATTAAATTTTATGACCACCAAATAAATATCTATATAAAATTTGAGGGTTTGGAACCTTGTGTAGGTGGGTGAACCAATAAATGGTCAAAATCCTAGTCTTTCACAAGCATTCACATACTACCTTCAAGAAACAAACCTGTAAGAACACTTACAAGGTTAAAATGTACAATTTTTTTGGATCTAAGGAGATATAAGACACCTTAATCCACCTTATCCAATATTATACATCTATCTATGAGGTCAAACACCCTATTTTGAGACTAAAACCTTGCAAAAACACAACACTTAATGCATCTATATAGGTGCAAGTACAATCAAATATCATGGTAAGGATCTTCCTAGAGTGAGGAATGATGTTTAGGTGTTTTCAATATTAATTAAATTAATTCTAACTATTTATTATGTCTAGGTGTTTTTAATGTTAATTAAATGCATTTTGACTATTTATAAATACTATCTCTCTCATCCGATCATTTCAAGTTTTCTTGGCATCTTGAAACATGTTTATCATATTAAAAATGATTCATAAAACTTTGGGCCTTAATAAATGAACTAATTCCACAAATTATAAGTAGAAAATGGTATATAACATTCCCAATGAGCTTGGGATCCCATGCAATTCATTTGTACATTTTTGAGCTTGAGAAGATGTCTTTTGAGCTAGTAAGTCTACAATTGTGAGGTTAAGGAGAGTCAAATGGGTAAAAGTAGAAAAGGTGCTTGTTTTTGACCTAAAACAACTTAGTGAGTTATATATCAACTATCTTGACATGTTTCAATTATTTCTTGTACCATTCTTCTCCATAATCCTACTACAACCTTTATTATCTCATGCTAGGGCTTATGAGCCTTCTTGCACTCTTGAACCTAACAACTTACTTAAAACTTTCCTTAGTCTCTAGTGATTCCATACACATTGATTATTCATCTAATCCCAAATCTAGTGTACACATTGCATCATCCCTCTCAATGCTTGAAAGTGAGTTTGCATCTCTAGCTAGCCTGTAGGTAATAGCGTGAGGTTACCTTTTCTTCAAATGTTTTATGTCACTTTTATGTTATTTGGTAAATATTGGGAACTTATTTGTGTTATTTTTATTCTATAAAAACCTATTCAAGACCATAAATCCTCATAATTATACATATTTTGTCTTAGATCTATCCAATATATGACTATAGGAGACAATTTTAAGAAAGGTTCCATTCTTTGCATGATTTTCTACCATTTGGACTCACATAATCCACATTCACAATGTGAGAAATTTCCATTCTTGATCCATGATTTATTTTCATTCAAATACCTAATCCATGTCAATGGCCTTGATCAACTTACTTGGTCATTGCCTTAGTGTATATAGTCTATCTTAAAGGGATTTAAATATATTTTGATTTTTACATCTCTTAATTCATATTTAACTTATCCCCTATTTATCACAAAATTTATTATTATCCATCTCTTTATTTCTCTTGGGCCCTCACCATTTATCTATTCAAACCTCAATCCTTAATACACAGTTCATTGCATTTCACATGAAAAGGAAACCTACAAGGATGCAAGCATGTTTCACTACTTAGATCCTTTTATGATGCCTATTTTGATCATTTCAGACCTAAGATGAATTTTACATTGACTCATTACACTTTTTATTATGCTATGATCCTCATACATCTTTAATAATATATGGTTAGACCTTTTCAAATCATTTTTGTGTAGGTAGCCTATACACAGTCTTTAGGATGAGATATGATATGACTTGAAGTACTAATATTGAAATGATCGTATTATTAGGTGTTATAATTTTTTTTATACACCTCCTCTTGAGTGTCTTAAGCCTTTTATCAGATGAAAAAAACTCAAAGCATTAATAATGTGTACTCATGTTTGTAGTCCATGAAGGTATACTACCTAAGATGGTCTTGATTGAAGTCCTAGGATTTGGTAGGCACTAAAAACCTAATTAATACCCTAATGGAGACAAAAAAATTGTGGTAAAATTATGAGGAACCACTAATCATCACACACACACATTAGATTCTCTTGGAGACTTCAAAACCTTGAAGTGCAAACCTGCAACCTATCTCTCATAGAGGTTTTTCTTGATACCTAATTGTTCACACATGTGAACCTGGTGGATAAAGATGTAAGATGTTTTTTCAAACCCATATATACCTTCATGAATTCTCATATTATTCCAAAAAGTTCAAAAATGCATGAAACTTGTACTAAACTAAGCCTTGAGGTTTTGCTAGGATTTAAGACCACCTGGTAATATTAAAAATTATTCATAAATGAGGGGGAACCAATATTAGAACCAATTACAAAAATATAAAATCAATTATACCTCCTTCATTTTAACATAATATTAGGTCATCACTCTCTCTCCTTTGTCTATACCAAGCACATGAAGTTGACCATTTCTAGTCTTCTAAGAATCTAATGGAGGTTTTGATGAAAATTTAGGATTTTTAGGACTTGTAACAGCTTGATATCCATGAAAGTGACTTGAGAAAGGTGAAGATACACTCTACAAACATTTTCACTAAATATGGATCCTCCAAGTCTATACAAGTTCTTGAAACTATCTTTTTAAGAGTGATTCTATCTTTTTATAGATGTTGAACCTACAAAATTGATATGATATAACATTATTGACATGTATACACATTAGATAGCTCCTTCATAGGATTTTAAAAGTGTGATTGTATAGACATTTCATATTTTTTAGATTTGAAATACATTGAACTTGGCCACATGAATTTTTCTCTTACATGACACTTTACCTTAAAGTTTACAAAATAACCTTAACCTCTCCAAACAAGTATAAAATATTCATGCAAGGTGATCAAAGGGTGAGATGACTTTGAGATACACCTATGAACCTTTGACACATTTTGAATCAACCTTTTCACACCATGATATGAATAAATTGGCCCAATACAAACATAAGTTATTACCTTAAACTTGCCAAATTTAACTTAAAATATGCTAATAAGACCTCAAAAAGACAATTTAAAGACCTCACAAGGCATTAAAAGGTGATGGACAAGGCCAAAAGACATGACAAGTCAATTTTTTTGTGAAGTTGGTCTATGGTATCCAAAATTTGGCTAACATATTTGGTATTCTTTTAGGGATGATTTTTTTCTAAGAAAATTAGACTTGTTTCCTTATCCATCCATTGGGTAATTGAGTCATTACTAATCAAACTCAGACCTGAAATGAATTTTAAAATTGAATGAAAAATGATTGACTAGGAAAAGGCAGCTGAATTGGACTCCAAACACACATAATCTAATAAAAACATATAAAGAAAAATAAGTTACACACACACACACACACAAAAACAAAAAAAACAAAAACAAAAAAAAACAAAGCAAGATAAAACACACACCTATGCCAATGAAACACTTAAGGAAAACATAGCATAAAAAAATACATAAAATTAACCTTAACATATCCCTCTCCTCTAGGATCAAATGGGAATCTCTCAAGATCACCATACTCTAATGAAAATAGATTATCCCATGTTGAATGAAGTCTAGTTAAATATTGCTCATGGAGTGAGAGATTTCACTTGTATTTGGAGATGCTAACATGCTTATGGTTCTAATAACTAGACATTAGACCTTTTTTATTTATTCACTTGTACATATTATTACTATGTGAGTCAAAGATCAAATCATACTCATTCTAAACTAGGATGCTTGGTATAAATAATCTCATTTTTGCCTCGTCAAAAGGTTGTTCTTGATCAAGATGGACAATCTGAGATAGATCTTGTGGCATGATGGTAGGGTTGGATTCAAGAAGAGATGCACCTTGGTTATTGAGATATTTAGACCAATTAATCTTATTTTCAGTTTCTAATAATTAAAAATCACTTGAAAATGGATTGATAAGTTGATAACCTTTTCTAATAACATCAAATAGTCCTCTTTAAATGAAGTATCCTCTTTGAGTGGCAAGCTTGGAGAGCTTCATTTATCTTTCTTGGTAGTTTAATTTTAAAAACTTCCTTCTTCAATATGAATTAGATCATAACATGTCTCTATAAGAGTGTAATTTGGTCTTTGGGATTTAAACTTTTACTCTAATTAAACTTACTCTAGTTATAGTTCACTTAAACCTTGTTTAAGCTTGATAAGAGCTAATATAAAAGTAGTCAAAACATAATTTGATAATAAATTAGAGTCTATTCATATTTTATCCTACTCTTGATACTAAATATAATTTTTCTCACCTCTAATGGATCCTTATAAGCTTCTTATCCTACTTAAAAACTTGATCAACTTGTACTCCATCAAATTCATGTTTGTCTTCAACTTCAAATGTTGATTTACATCTCTCTTCACCAAGAGGTGTTACAATTATGATCTCATTTTCACATACACTTAAATTATCCTCTTCATATCCTTATTGGGAATGATCATCAGTTGAAACTTGAATTTTATGCTCAAGGAGAGGTTGATCATCTTCACAAACTAGTTTTTAGCTTTCAAGATCAAAGTTCTTGTCCTTCTCTTCCCTCCATTCACCAATGAATCCATCTATCTTTGGAATGTTCTAGATTTCAAAACTCTCTATAAGGACTTCATTCTTAATTTTAATTCTCTTTTGAATTGATTTACAAAATGGGAACTTAGTTTTTTCATGTTTCTCAATAAGGATCTCTTGTTTTCCTTGGATTCCTCCTTGAATTGATTTCTAAGATGGGAAGGCTTTAGGCTCTTGAGGAGGTGAAATTAGTTCAATTTATTCATTAATACTCTATAATCTAGGCTTGTTCCACTTTGTTTATCCCATTATTTCACCACTTGATTCCAACTTTGAATCTTAAAGGACTTCTTGAGGGGTTCTTGAGGAAGAGGAATGGAGTTTTATGTCAAGATAACTTTATTAATTTCCCTCCAAGTACTAATTAAGCTCTCTAATTCTATTTTTTTAATCCTTAAAAATAATTTACTCCATAATAACCCTTTTATTCTTTTCAATGTTCTTTTGGATTGATTTCCATGATGGGAAATCTTGAGGGGTATGTGAAAGAATTAGAACACTTTGAAGCTCACTTAACTTGATATTTTGAGGAAGAATGGGTGGCACAAAATAAGGTTGAGGTGTTATAGGTGAAGGCACATGAGTTTTATATAATTTAACTTATTGTCCTTCATAAACTTTAGCTTATCCTATATGCCTTGAATTCGGCCACTTATGTCCAATATGTCACTTGTGAGTCTTTGTCAATTTGATCTCTCAAAAGGTGCCCACTCTCTCTTTATCAACTATAATGAGTCTCTCATATTTTTAATGAGATGATAAGGAATAGTTTATCCATACCCACTTTGTGTGTTGAGCATTACCATATACATATCATATCCCAAAAGAATTTACTTGAAACTTGAGATAGGCTAATTTGAAATGTGGCTATGTTGAATAGGCATAATTTCGTCTTGAGAAGACTAAATAGAGGGATGAGAGGGATATCAAAGAGGTGGACTATCTTGGTATGACCATTGAGGCAAAGAAGGAGGGGAATACTCTTGATAACAAGGATGATAAGGATCAACATATTATTGATAAGGGTCAATAAACTATTGACAAGGATCAACATGAGTTTGATATAGCTCATAAAATTTTGTAAAACAAAAATTGACATTAAACTCAGCCATAAAACCTAATGAGAAAGGGAAAAAAAAATAACACTTAATTGCAATGGTACTTGGGATATTATAACTAGTTGAATACATTCATATTCATCATTGATGTTTGTTTAGATGCCTCCAAAGGTTGATGCATTAAAAATTAACACCAAAAATCTTTAATTGATTTCCAATCTAGTCCCATAAGGTGTGATAAAACTATTATAGATCAAATTTACACCGTTGAGAAGGTGTTTCAAGACCTCTCAACTTGTGCTATGTAATGGGATTGATTCTAAGCTATGGGTGACCTTTAGGTGAACCAAACCTCTAGATTATAGGGCTATCTCCCCTTGATGTATCAATTAGGCTCCATTACACTACTAAATTTCAAGGAAAATAGAGAAAAACATGAAATAAAACTAATGGGGTGTTGCACCAAATAAATTTATAACTATAAATTGATCACTACCAACCAACTATAAGTGCACATGTAGACAATGAGACTAACCTTAAGATACACTACTCCTAATATGAATCTCTCACATTAAAATTTCAATGTGGAGGTTTTGATAGATGCTTATGCTAGGAGGACTAATCAGGAGTTAAAGGAATTACACTAATGAGTAGACAAACTCACTCAACCCTCACACTTAAGTTGAACACTTCACATGAATTGCAAAAGAAGCTTTCAAACTACATATAGGTGTTGGAATAAGACAACATGCCAAGGAAGACTAAGCAAATCACTTGACAAGATAAACCATCCAAGCACACACACTAAATAAAATCGTAGAAAGAGGTTAAAAAAGTATCATTTCATTGATAAAATGCATACAAATGGGTAGGGCTTCGCCATACCCAGGTGGAGGATGCACATAAAGCCAAACAAGGCTACATTTATAGAGAATGAGAGTATAAAAGAGAGAAGGGATGTATATGAGAGAAATAACAAGTGTCAAATAAGAGCTAAAATAAATAAAGAGGTTGAATAATAGTTTTATAAGATCTTCAATAACAAATTTTTCTTCCTTGATAGTGTTTCCTCTTCCAAATGGTGTAGGAGGTTCTCTCTTTGCTTGACACCTCTTGTTTTTATACAAACTACCCTCTTCTTGGCTTGAAAAGTGAAAATTGGCCTTATTTATCATCAAGTCATATTAAAATATTCTTTAACCTTATTCTTGACACCTTTCGTCAGATTTATAGCCTCTTTATACTAACATTTCAATGATGGTCACACCTTCTTAGGTGTCTTGAAACCTAGTTGGTCTTATTATGCCTCTGTTACTCAAAAGCCTTAATTAAATATTGATGTTATCCTTATAAATGCAATTAATATCCATGAGAGAACTATTTACGTCTTTACAAACCTAAATAAGGTGCCTTAGATGCATGAAGCACTCTCAAAGACTTCATTTTACATATAAGCCCATACTTGTCATCAATTCCTTGTAGCCCTAAAAACACACAAAGCTCATTGTATAGAACAATATATAGATGGTATTATAAAAATATTAATATTTTTGAGTACCCAATATGTTTTTAAATCTTTGTGAAAAAATTCATTACCAAAGACTGAGCAGAAGTACACTTAATCTAACTATTTCTATCTCTAATTAGCCCTCTAGGCCTAAAAAGTGAGATTTAGATCCATTGATATCCCACATGTTTTAAATTACAATTAATTATTTGATTCAATTTTATGACCTTAAAATCATTATCCATGTCAAATTTTAGGGTCTATAACCTTGTGTAGGTGGGTGAACCAAGAAATGGTCAAAATCCTAGTCTTTCACAAGTATTTTCATACTGCCTTCAAGAAACAAACATGTAGGAACACTTCCAAGGTCAAATGTATGGATTTTATGAATATTAGGAGATAGAAGACACCATAATCCACATTATATAATATTCTATGTCTGTCCAAGAGGTTAAACACCCTATTTTGAGTTTAAAACCTTGAAAACCCACAACATTTGATGCATCTATATAGGTTCAAATACAATAAAATATCATGGTAAGGGTCTTCTTGGAGTGAGGAATTATGTTCAGGTGTTTTCAAGGTAATTCAATGTATTTTTATTTTTTAGAAACACTATCTCTCTCATCAGGTCATTTCTAGTCTTCTTGGCAACTTGAAACATGTTTATCATAACAATGATTCATAAAGCCTAAGGACTCAATAGATGAACTAATATCCCTATGTCCCTTCTTACTCCATGATTTGTTTTCAAATACTTGATCCATGTCACTGGTCTTGATCAACTTACTTGGTCATTGTCTTGGTGCCTACAATCCATCTTCAAGGGATTTAGATATATTTGGAGTTTTACATTCATTTGGTCATATTTCACTTATACATTATTTAGCACAAAAGGTAATATTATCCATATATTTATCTCTCTTATACCCTCACCATTTAGGTCTTCAAAACTCAATCCTTAATACATATTTCATTGCATTTCACATGAAAAGGAGACATATAGGTCTGTAAACCTGTAGGTCTACATTTCCACTTTTTAGATCCTTTTATGATGACTATATTTATCATTTAAAACCTAAGATCACTCCTCCATTTAATAATTACACTTAATATGAGGTTATTATCCTATTACATATTTGATATTGTAAGGTTAGATCTTCTCCAATCTTTTTATGTAGGTAACATATACACAGTCTTTAGGTTGAGACATGATGTGACTTGAAGGGATACTATGGAAATTATTAGATTATTAGGTGTTATAAAAATGTTTTATACACATTATCATAAGTTTATTAGGCATTTTATTAGATGAAACCACTTCAAAGCATTAATAATGCCTACTCAAGTTTACAAACCATAAAGGTATACTACCTAAGATGGTCTTGATTGAAGTCCTAGGATTTGGTAGGCACTAAAAACATCTTTAAGACCCTAAAGGAGATAAATAAGGTATGGTAACATTATTATGAGCCACTGACCATCACTCACACACACCATATTCTCTTGGATACTTCAAAACCTTGAAGTGTAAACCTGTAACCTATTTCTCATAGAGGTTTCCCTTGATACCTAATTGTTCACATATGTGAAACTGATGGAGAAACATGTGAGATGATTTTTTAGACCCATATAAAACTTCAAAAATGCTCATATTATTCTAATGAGTTCAAAAATGCATGAAACTTGTGCAAAACCAAGCCTTAGGGTTTTTTTAGGGTTTAAGACCACTTTATGATATTAATGATTATTCAAAAATGAGGGGGCAAAAATATTAGAACCAATTCCATAAATATAAAGGATATTATACCCCATTACTCTACCCATAATCTCATGTCATCACTCTCTCTCCTCTATCTGTACCAAGCACATGAAGTTGACTATTGCTAGTCTACTAAGAAGCTAATGGAGGTTATGATGCAAATTTTGTATTTTTAGGACCTATACCAACATGATATCCCTCAAAGTTACTTAAGGAAGGTAAAGAGATACTATAAAAATATTTTCACCTTAATATAGATCCTCCAAGTCCATACAAGTGCTTAAAACTATCATCTTAAGAGTGATTCTCTCTCTCTTTTGGACATTAAACCTGTAAAACTATTATGATCTGACATTCCTGACATGTATACACATTGGATAAATCCTTCATAGGATTTTAAAAGTGTGATTATATGAACATCTCATCTTGGTTATATTTGACATACATTGAACTTGGACACATGCATCTTTCTCTTTCATGACACTTTGGGTTAAACTTTACAAAATAAACTTAACCTCTATAAACAAGTATAAAATGTTCA
This sequence comes from Torreya grandis, assembly GCA_037957365.1. NCBI lineage: Eukaryota > Viridiplantae > Streptophyta > Pinopsida > Cupressales > Taxaceae > Torreya > Torreya grandis. The sequence goes on along the minus strand of JARHVA010002695.1, from coordinate 150,572 downwards.
TGAAAGGTGGTAAAAGGGTGAGATGACTTTGAGAGACACCTATGAAATATTGACACCTTTTTAATCAACATTTTCACATTCTGGTATGAATAAAATATCCTAAAATAAACATAATTTACTACTTTAAACTTATCAAATTTAACTTAAATTATGCTAATAAGACCCAAAAAGACCATTTGAAAACTTTAAAAGGCATATAAAGGATATGAACAAGGTTATAAGACATGGAAAGTCAAGTTTCTAGTGAACCTAGTCTATGGTAGCTAAAATTTGGCTAACACTTATTCACATCACCTTTAACTCATAGCTAATAATAGTGTGCACTCAATTGAGCAAGTGTTTTATCTTTCCCAAATGACCTACCAAGCTACCACTATGTTTCAACTTTAATAGGTTCTCTCTCATTAATATTTTTAGTATGAATAGTTGGTTTCCATTTAATAATTGTCCTTCTTGATGCATATAATCAAATCATGGAATCTTATCTCTGTTCACTATATTTTCACATGCCTCAAGCATCATTGAAATAAGGATATTCTTTGTACAAGTCCTTTAATGAGTTAAATCCCAAGATATTTACTTGAGACTCCTACAAAATTAGACTTATCTTACTTAAAACATCCATAAATATTTTAGATTATCCATTTTTATTATTAATAAAAGAAGATAATATTTTTAAAAACTTAACCCATTTCATGTGTCTTTAACTCATCTTAGTTTGACTAGTAATAAATTACAAAACATGGTTATCTGTATACAATACCAACTCTTAAAGCATCAAGTAGTGTATCCATTTATTCAAGTCTTGAAAAATAGCTTGGAATTATTGGTCATATGTTGAATACCTCTTCTTTGATTCTTTTATTTTCTCACTAAAATAGGCAACTAGTTAGCCTTTTTGACTTAGAATAGATCCTATGACAACTCCATTAGCATCAGACTCCACTTGGAAAAGTTTTCCAAAATTAGGCAAGGCTAAAATGGGCTATTCTATAATCTTCTTCTTAAGAATATGAAAACTTTTATTAGCTTCCTCAATCCACCTAAAGGGCTAGTTATTATTTTTTATTTTTCCACTATTGGAGAACAAATACTATTGAAATTTATTATAAACTTTTTGTAGAAACTATCTAAGCTATGAAAACTTCTTACCTCAAAAGTGTTTCTTGGTGTAGGCCAATCTATTATAGATTTGAACTTATATTTATCCATTTTAAATCACTCTTAAGATATGAAAAACCCCAAATAAATGAATTCTATCTTTATAAAACTATACTTATTGAGATTAATTAGTATATTTTCTTCATGCAACTTATTTAAAACCATTATAAGATGTCTAAGATGTTCTTCCTTTGATTGGATACAAATCAAGATATCATCAATATAAACAATGACAAATTTACATATAAAAGCCTTGAATACCTCATTCAAAAGCCTCATGAAGGTGGTTGGAGCATTATTTAGCCCAAATGGCATAAAAATCCATTCATAGAGCCCATCATTGGTTTTTAAAGTAGCCTTCCATTCATCTCACTCTTTGGTTTTAATTTGATGATATCTAATTTTCAAATCTATCTTGGAAAAGTACCTTACACCACTTAGAAAACCCATGAGATCATCAATTATAGGCAAAGAAAATTTGTACTTGATTGTGATCTTATTAACATACATTGAATCGGTATCCATCCTTTTTAGGTGATATGATTGTTAGCACAACATAAAGACTCAAACTCTCTCTTATCAGTCCTTTATCCAAAAATTATTTCACTTGGTTCTTGATCTCCTCATTTTCCTTAGGTGGAATCATATATACTACCTTATTTAAAATATTGGATCTTATAATGAGGTCTATATGATGGTTGATACTCCTAATTGGAAGTAATTCATTAGTAATGTCATCCACAATAATATTCATAAACTCATTCAATAAATTTTTAACTTCTATAGGCAAACCAGTCAATTTTTTAGTGGTAATAACTATCCTTGGCTTACCAATAAGTGCATAACTTACCTCTTCCTTTATGATTTTATTCAATAAATATTTACCATTTATTAACAATACCTTATGATTGTCATCATTGCTACATTATCATCATTTAAAGGTGTGTGTGTTTCCTTCCATTCTTCTCAAAGGTATATGTATTGTTTCTCTCATCATGCATTTCCTTCTTTTAAAACTACTAAGGTCTACACAAATTAAAATTGTAGACATCAATTAACATTAAATCACATAATACCTCATCATTTTAGGTTCATGTTGGCCAATTTTTGACCATATATAGAAACTCTCCTAGATGGATCAATTCTGCAAGTCCTAGCATGATTTGATCAAGATGAACAAAGTTCCTGATGAATGGGATGATAAAAAATGACTTACACAAGTCTAGAGAGCCTAGACCATCATGGCACATCATGTAGAAATGAATGGGTCAGAATGACTATGAATTTAATAATTTCACTTAGGAGGCCTCTCAAATCCAAAAGATCATATGGACATGTTTTTAATGCTTTAAACATTTTATGCAATTTTCATGTCTTGATGAGTTGTCTATCTCAAGATATAAGTCCTCAAAGTTGAATAAGTAAATTAAACGTGCATGGGGATGTCAAGTTAAAACTATAAAAATTAGCCATTTGGATTTAAAAAATATTTAACAAGTAAGACATGCATGGGGATATCAAGTTCAAGCCTAATGAAATAGTCATTTAGATTCAAAAGAGAAAATGTGGGGCTAATAAGTGTCCAAATTGAAGAATCTTGAGTAAAGATCCTATGGAAAATGGGCGATCAATGATTTTAGTGGGTCTAGAAGATCCAATAGAGTACATTAAATCATGCATTAAATATCAACAACAATATTATAGTCAAAAGATCAACCAAGCTCAGGACAAATGCTTAGCTGACAAGTGGCAAGATCTTAGGTACCTAAATGGAAATCTAATGTTGCACAATGACTAATAAAACTAGTGGGTCCAAGCTGATCAATAGTGTATGATCCATCATACCAAATTAGATTAATGGTCCATGTTTGATTTGGTAGACCAAGGATCTAATGGTGCATGTTTAATCATGAGAAAGTAGATCAATAATGAGTGAAAGGTCAATTAGTTAACAGATCTCAAGTATGAATGAGGAGGTAATAGATATCATGAATGTGAGAAGCCTATATAAATATTAATGGCCAAGATTAAAAGTTGAAACTGGGAGTTTTCAAATAGGGATCAAACATGGTCTAAGTCAAACTAGGGCAAGTATTTCAAAGGACATGCAACCAAAAGACATAATCAGATAATAAGGGGTTGTCAATGATAAATTTTTGATGCCATTGAAGCTTAGTATGAACCTCTAGTTCAAAGATTTGGAACATGCAGGGTCCATCTTATGGGGTTATAGTATTACTCCATAACTATGTTTATTATTTCTTTAAAGAAGATATGTGCATAAAATGAGTTATCAATTCCCACAAGGTTTAGAGGTAGAATAGGTTTGTTTAAACTTAATATAGTTCAAGATAGGACTATAAAACCTATAAGCTTTTCGTTGACATGATAACTATAGGAAAACCAATAAATGAGATTGGTTTTCAATCTATAGTAAATCTATATGTAGAAACTAATTTTATACACTTTTGTGTATTAATGTGATGCATCATTACATTATTCATTATTGTGTTCCCTATGACTAATTATTTTAAATAATTACATTTACCTTCCCCTTTACTTTTACCGCATAGTTTAAATGAGTTAATTACTACTACTAAATAGTAATTAAGTCTATTTTACCATCCTTAACCATAAAATATATAAAAATCAAATAAAAACAAATTATTTAACCTCCCACCCAACCTCCTAACAAACTTATCACATGGTTAAAACAACCTAACAACCTCATAAATCATTTTAACCATTAGCTAACTCATTGGAGTGATGTTTAGTTCAACTTCAACCATTTTAGGTAGATCGATGTTGATTATCCATGATCGATGTCGATCAGATAGGATTGATGTCAATCCAAAAATACTTATCAAACTTCCATTGCTCAGGAGGAATGAATGTGAAAGGAAGGAATCCATTTTGATCATGACATTTTATCCAAACCAATCTCGAACCTGTGTATAGACATTACTAGCACCTTGCCACTTTGAAGAACACTTGATTGATGACATTATTAAGTGATTTTTGGAGGCCATTTACATTATTTTTACATGTCTATTATTGCACATTTTCAACCATCCAAGGTTAGTATCTTATCATATTTAAGTTTTATTTATCTTCTGTAATCTTTGTGTTTTTATTTAAATTCCATTTTGATTATTTTATCAATTTTAAGCCATCATTATAGTCTATTTTATAGTTCATCACTTTTATAGAAAATTAACATCGATTTATCTAAATCAATGTCAATATTGTAAAATTGAAGTTGATCATATAGGATCATCATCAATCCCTATAAAACTATAAAAATATCCTTACACAATTTGTTTTGCATCTTCAATATCTTTTAAATCTGCATTCTAGTTTGTTAAAATTTGTATTCTCATGTAGATGACCCTACCCAGATTAGTACATGATTGTGTTAGCATCTTTGATCTTCCCATAGTCCCTCAACCTCTATTTACCAATCAGAGTGACATTGCATTTGAGCTAGGACTTTACATTGTGGCTTTTATATGTAATTTTGAATACATTAATGAACAATTGGCTATAATCCAAGAGGATATTATGTAGCAACAAAATTATAGGATGATTACTTTAATTGCATAAATCATATTATTGATTAAGTTATCTTTGGAATTATCTATTTCCATCCTATTCATATATAACTTTATAATTTCATATTTAATTATAAACTTGACTGTTAAACATGGGCTGACTTTATTATTGATTAAGTTATCTTTGGAATTATCTATTCCCATCCTATTCATATATAACTTTATAATTTCATATTTAATTATAAACTTGAATGTTAAACACGGGATGACATCCATCTAAGGAAGTGTATCACTTCTTGGGATTGGTTTCTTACTAGGAAACCCACTTATTTTTCTATTAATCCAATTTTTATTTAAGTGTGGTGAATTGTAGGTCATTCCTCCCCAACCAAAGAGGAGTTCTCAAAATTGAGCCTGATCAATGATGCAAAAGCAAACTTCATCTACAAGTAACTCTAAACCCTACATTTACTTTGTTTTTAATAGTTAATTAGACCACATTGAAAAATCATAAAAAAATACTAAAACATTTTGGCACACCTGATGGGACCATAGGTCTCATTTTTATTTGTTAAATTCAAAATCATTGAATTTTCTCTCTTTCCCTTTCTTTATATGCATTCATCCAAAGATAACATTAAGACTACATTTTATTTCCTTTTCTTAAAATTTAAAATAAATTTCATTCATGTTTCTTGTTTAGATTCTTTCACATAGAATAATCTAGGTAGAAATCTATCATAGTCATCACTTTATCCACACACAAGCCAAATCATAATATCAATTAACACATCTAAACACCTAACATAAGGAAATTGATGGGGGTTTCATCACCTTGTGGAAACCTTTTTCCTAGTGATCCTACTTGGATTTCACCACCAAGGAGAAGACCAACTCAGTTCTTTGGTTGACTATAATCTCTGGACCATTGGTATATTTTGGCTAAGCACCTACACTGGCTGTGAGATTGTGATGTGAGGGGAGCAAGCTCCAAGTACCAAGCCATGTACTGATACCAATACAAATTTCCTTTGAGTACCAAAACAAAAATACCTAAAACCATCCTTAGATTACCATTTCTTAAGACCTCTGTTATCTTTTATTTTTCTATATTTACTTTCACATCTTAAAGTTAAAAGAGATCAAAAAAATTTTGGAATGACTTTAGTGTGTTTGTGTGTGTGTGTCTTTCATCCATCATTAAAATGAGATAATTCAAAAAGATTTTTTTTATTTGTTTTTGTTTTATTTTATTTTATTTTTATCTCATGATTAACTAGGTAATAGTCAAAAAAATAATCTGAGGAGGGTGTTACAACCTCTCCTATGGAATGTGCACCTAGTTCTATATCTTTCCCTAAGTCCTTTAAGAATCATGTGTTCCCACAATATTATCCTCAAGGAGATCCCTCCTTTGCAAAAATATTAGAAAATAACCCCTTTACTCTTAATTAATATGTTAATAGTCAAGAAATACATATTTCTCCTTCCCCCCATACCTAAGGCTCTCCACATATGTATGGGATGCCTTTTGAGGGAACTAAGATAACTAGATAATTAACTATGATGATGTTAACCTTTTCCATCAAATATCTTCCATCTAGTTTGAATACCTAGGTGATGCAATATTTAGGAAACCAACTACCTATAGTATCTACCAATTCTCCAACCCTCATTACTCAGATTCAAAATACCACTTAACCTATATCCACTATACCTCCCCAAGCATTAGTGGTGTCAATTCCTACAAGTCTCCCACCCATTAGAATGAATTTAGCATACAGTACATAGTAAATCCCTCACACATAGTATTTCCCTCACACATAGCAAATCCCTCACACATAATAAATCCCTTTAACACAACCTCCACAGTAGTATGTCTCCTTTGTCACCCAGTATGTAGTTTCACCACAAACAGTGATAACTACTTACTTATATTCCTTCCCATAGAAAAATATTATACTACAAGTCCCATAATACATGGCATCATCTCAACCTATTATGTCTACTACAATAGGATACCTTCCCTCACAACCTATGTCTACCTCTTCACCAAGTTATCAACCCCTTCAACAAGGTGTTTTAGGAAGTGTGCCTTAGATTAATACTTAGATAGACCTCATAAACATGCTTATGAATATGATGGCTAGTTTGGAAGCCTCCACCTCTAGACATAATATGATGCTCACATATGATCAAATTTGTAATGAGCCAATCCATCCCTCTATCCCTATCCTACCATATCCCTCACAATGGGAGCTTCCTAAGTTTAATAAATTATAAAAAACAGATCCCCAGCAACACCTTAGAGCCTTTCAACATGTGTGCTATCTTATAGAAAATGATGATGCCCTCCTACTTAGAACATTTCACATATCATTAGTAGGATTTGTATTGGATTAGTACAATTCCATTCCCCAACATTCTCTCTTTTCCTTTGGGTAGTTGGCCCAAATTTTCTTAGAACACTTCTCAATCAATATTGCTCAAAAAGTGACTATCATGAATATTTATGCTATTATAAAATTTGATGATGAATCCATATCATACTTTATGGCTCGGTGGTATAACTTAATCAACCAACTAACCTTTTCCTTGCCACAAAAAAAATTAATTGAATTGTTTTCATGTTCTTATGCAAAACATATATTGTCCATGTTACAAATTCAAACTTTTAAGACTTTTGACAAAGCCTTTACCATGGCCTATAAGCTTGAATTCCATGGCATTGAAGAGGGAAAAGTTATGTTACATAATAAAAACTTCAAATCTGATCACTCCAAAAGCAAAAGCAATAATCCTAACCAAAATGGGCAATAAATGTAGTTACTGTAAAAACTTCTTCCCCTCTAGCATCCAACCAATTCAGGTTTTCCACCTCTAAAACATAGAAACCTAAGGGCCTTACTCATTTTCCACCTATGAAATATACCCTTATATGAGAGCCTTATACTTTGGTATTAGATAAACTCCTACAAGAAAATGTTATTGAACTCACTCGAATTAGACTAGTTAATAATATGCATCCAAAACCTAATTGGTATAAATAAGATGAGTTTTGTGCTTATCATAGGGTAATAGGACATGTCATAAAATGATGTCAATCCTTTAAATGATTTGTATATGAGCTCATTGATAAGAGGGACCTTCAGTTGGACAATCCAAATGCTCCTCCTAACTAATCTTTAGATATTTTTAAATAACCATTTCTAAACCATCCATCCACATCAAACATAGTCCAAGATAACATTATAAAAACAAAAAATTAGGCTACACATATGATTGACACAATATATGATTAGTTATTACCTAAAGAAGACCTAGAGAAACCTTTGTTCTTGGATCTCCTTATAAAAGATGATTTTGATATGAGTCAACCTGAGATCATTAAAACTAGTCTCAAAATCCCCATAGAGCTCTTTGATCTCATTACATGGGATAATTTGCATGAACCATCACCTTCTCACAATGAAAATCCTAAAGGGGAAATGAAACTATGCCTCAAGATGTTATAGATAAACATCTTGATACTTTTAGAATTGGACATTCCACCCCTTTGATACCTAGAAATCATATAATGAGATCCTATCCTTTTACCCAAAACCTTGACCCTTTAAAACCATCTTCTACCATAAAACCTACTTACATCAAGATACTAAATGAAATGGTAGATATCCTATCATCGATAGCTGGGACAATTGTCTTCATATTCCATTGAAGAAAGCCTTAGCTCATCCTCAGGTTAAAGTCGATCTTTTTCAAAATGGTAAAAGATATAAACCTTAGTCTGAATACCCCCTTTGTTATTAACACATGAAATAATAAAGGGCCTGTCCCTTTTGTACCATCTTCATCATCTATTTTAGGTCCCTATCCATATTTTGTAGCTATGATAGATACTTTTACTCAAACACATGGGAAAATGCAAAGTTTTACTCTATTATTAGTCATAACTCCATCTTGATATACACCTTCCTCCATTGAGATACCATTAAAGAAACCTAAAGGAAAATATCCTAAAGTTGTCCCTCATATAAAGGCTAAGTGACAAAACCAAATGAGTAATACTTTATCAAAAGAGCCTGTTATCAAAACCCTTATAAAACGACAATATGACCATTTGAAGGGATCTTATGTTATAATCTTGAAGAAATTATTAGATACATCCATTACCCCCAAATACCTACTTGGTATAGAAATCAATAAATATGTGCATATCATAGAGTTCTTTGACATGATACAAAAAATTCTAAAGCCCTTAAGGATATAATCCAATAGCTAGTCCAAGATGATGACATATTAATTGATGATCTCAATGATGAGACTCCTAAGTAAAAGGTCACTATTCCATCCATTCCACCCACCCATAATCTTTCAAATCCTATAAGCAATAAAGAGTTAGTAGCCTCTTCAAATCCACCTTTATTACACATTGATGTCATCTATGTAACCACCCATTCTCAAAACCAAAATCCTAATAAAGCTAAGGTTTTAATTACAAGAGCCTCTGCACTAATATGCTTAAACCATCTAAATAAAAGCCTAAAATTTCTCTTATAATAACTATGCCAATTGAAGCTAAGTATTTGGTACAAATCTCCATATTAGAATAACTCCACCAAATGCCTATAAAAATTTCATTACATGAGCTTATTGAAAACTCTCCACAACATCGACAGGAAATGATAGAAGCTCTCCAAGTTATTGAGGTCTGACCAGATGAACCTCAACCTTTATCATATTTTATAGGAGCCTTCCAAATGGTCTCGAATCTTATTTTTACTTATTCTAAGGTTGTTCCTTTATTGATTGAAGATTAAGATCCTACCCTTTTCATTAAAACTCAAATAAATCAAACTCAAATTAAAAGAGTTATGATCAATAATGGGGCTAGTATTAATATTATTTCCTCACATGCTTTCGAACAATTAAAACTACTAAAAACCATTATTTCCCAATCTTAAATGATTTTTATGCATTTAATGACATGATAGTACCCATGGTAGGAAAATTCATTCTCCCCATTCGTGTAGGTCATCACACCATTCATGAACTCTTTTATGTAATAGAAGGGACTTTCTAATACAACATTATATTAGGATGTTCATGGATTTATGAAATGTGATGTGTGCATTCCATAGTCCATTGATGCCTTAAATATGAACATGTAGGCTAGGTACACATCATCCCTATAGATCCTCATCCCTTTAAATCATGTAACTTTACCTTTCAACTAAGTGATGTCATAATACCATCACCTGATATAATTCCATCTTCATCTTCTAATCAAGTCTTGACTAACATGACTATCCCTACTTCAAAATTTCCTAATCTAGAGTCCATTGAATCCATAATGTATTAGCTTTCAATGAGAGAACATCAGTTATTAATCCTTAAAACCTTACCCACTCCTAGATAAGATGGCCATCTTAATAAGCAACCCATGTATTCACCCAACATAGGTGAGATCATTCCTTTTGGATAACCTTTCTTGTGTACTCACTTAAAATTTGGTGGGATTAATCAAGCTACCTTAGAACTTGATGATAGTACTTATTCTAAACCATTTACATCCAATTTATCCTTTCTTATCAATCCCCATTTCATTCAAACCTACCTTTATCGATGTGCCTAGAAAGGTTTTGGCATGGGTAGATATGAGCAAGGTTCTCATGATGTCACATTAGGAGAGTTTAAAAAAACACATGAAAAGCATGGCTTAGGATTTGATAAATATTCTAAATCTACCCCCAAACCTATCACTCTATCATCTTTGGAAGAAGAAGAACCATCTTCCTCATCTAACAATGCTTTCTTAACTAGCAATACTGTCCATCCCTCCTAGCTTTTTTTTAGTCAATATGATCTCCTTAGAACCCATCATCTTCCACTACGATGGTGAAACATAAACCATCCCCTTAGTATATCCTAACTTAATAGGACATGATACACCAACCATCCCTATTTTTTAGTGTTAGGATGATGAGTCAATCTTGACTCATTTTGGCATAGAAAACTCTTATTTATGTAATTCTCTTCCATTTAAAACATCTAGCTTATTAAATGATGCCACTAGTAATATTAATATTAGGTCTCAGGAAACCCCAAGTATTATTAAAATTATAAAAGCCTTAGATCAAAAAGAAAACTAGGATTTTACCACTTTTTTTTATCAAACCAAAGTAAGGCCTTTGCTTGGTCTTATAACGAATGCCTAGTATTGACCTCACAATTGTTATTCATAATATTGTCACCTTTCCTGATGCTAAATTAGTGAAGCAAAAGATTTGTAAAATGCATCTTCATGTCACACTCCTAGTAAAAGAGGAACTACAATGACTTTTATATGCTAACTTTATTCAACCCATTGATATTCCTCAATGGATATCCAACATCATTTTGATCACTAAGCCTATAGGGGGACTCCATATTTGTATAGACTTTCATGATTTAAATCTTGCCTATCTAAAAAATGATTTCCCTCTCCCTAACATCAACTAATTAGTGTATTTGACTGTTGATCATGAAATGTTGTCTCTTATGGATGGTTTTTCTTGTTACAATCAAATACTTATTACATCAAAATATCAACATGAAACTGCATTTATTACTCTTTGGGGGACTTTCTACTACCATGTTATGCCTTTTGGCCTAAACAACATAGGATCCACTTATAAATAGGCCATGACTTATATATTTCATGACATAATCCACAAAATTATTGAGTACTATGTAGATGATCTCCTTAGAGACTCAAATATTTGTAAAGATCACCTATCTATACTTAGGATTATTTTCAATCATCTACTCTAGTATCATGTGCAACTAAATCTAAAAAAGTTCATTTTTGGCATCTTGATGGGTAAACTCCTAGGTTTCATTGTTTATATTCATGAAATCAAAGTGGATCCTACTAAAATCAAGGCTATTTTAGAGATGCCTCCTCCATCCAACCTTAAGTAGCTTCATGGTTTACAAATAAAGCTCTAGTTTATTCACATTTTATTTCCCATCTCTCCAATCGGTGTCAACCTCTTCACCATATATTAAAGAAGGATAGTCACTTTATATGGGATTATCATTGTCAAGAAGCCTTTAATGCACTCAAAGACTATATTTTATCACTTCTTATCCTCACTTCACCTAAGGGTAACCTTTCTTCCTTTATATCTCAGCTATAAATCATGCTCTAGGTGTTATGCTTGCTCATCGAGATGAGCATCATAAAGAGCAAGTTGTTTATTATATAAGTCATACCCTCATAGAATATGAAAAACATTATCTTCATACCTAAAAACTATACCAATCATTGGTCCTTGTAGCTTCTAAACTTCATCATTACCTACTTAAACATAAGACATATGTAATTATGAGTACTGATCCTCTTAAGTTCATTCATTCTAAGCCTTACCAAAATTAATAAATGACCAAATAGATTATGCTTCTAGCTAAGTTTGATCTAGAATTTCTTCACCAAAAAACTATTAAAGGGTATATTATTGTTGATTAGTTGGCTGAAGCATCTCTTAGAGATAACCAACTAATCAATTTTGAATTCCCTGATGAATTTATCACTTCCACTTCTCAGTTAGTCCTAAAATATCAAATGACTCTATTCTTTGATGGGTCTAAATGTGAGTGAGGAGGTGGGATAGGAATTATATTAATCCCCCCTCATGGTATTCTCATGCATTTATATTTCAAGTTAGACTTTAATTACACCAATAATATGGTTGAATATGAAGCATTGATTATAGGGATCCAAACTACCCTTACATTAGGAGTCAGGTCCATTAATATCTATGGTGATTCACAGCTAGTGGTCAATCAAATTACTGGTGTATATTAATGTAATAATGATATCCTCCAAAGATATAAGATGTTAAACAACTAGATTATATCCACCTTAAAATGTTATGCCATCTAGGCTACCCCTAGATCAACTAATAAATTCATTGATACTATAGCATTTCTTGCCTCTTTTATCCCATCCTCATCTCAAGAGTCCAAGTTATTTGTCTTTATCCATCAAGTTAATTAGCCTTCTGACACAAGGACTGATCTTCCATCCATCAGTAATATTGAGGAAAACCCAAAGGAGCCATGGTATGCATAAATATTTAATTATTTATCTATAAGATTGTCTCCTCATTTATCCAAAGGTTTTAGATGTGTCTTCCAATATAAAGTTTCCTAGTATATCATTTTAGGTTTGTTCTTTATAAGTGTAATTTTGATGCCATTATTTGCTATTATCTCTAAACACATGAAGCTAAATTAGCCACCTACGATGTCCATGATGGGTTGTGTGGTGGACATTTTAATGGCTACATAATTGTTAAGAAGATCTTACGTCTAGGTTATTATTAGCCCACCCTAAATCAAGATTGTTACACCTATGTTAATAGGTGTGTAAAATGTCAATAACATGCAAACCTATCACATGTTCCTAGTAAATCCTTGTAAGTAGCAAGAGACTTTTGGCCATTCTCCCAATAATGGATTGATATTATAGGGCAAATCAATCCTAAATCCTCCCAATGTCATGGCTTTATTATCACCGCTATAGAATATTTCACTAAGTGGGTAGAAGTTGTGTCACTTATCTCAAACAAAGTAGAAAAGATTGTGGAGTTTATCCACTAACACATTATTTATTGTTTTGAAGTTCCATATAAAATAATAATAAAAAATGGAAAAGCTTTTAAAAATAAAAAAGTCTAGGAATTATGTGATTCATTTAAAATCAAATTGAGTTTTTCCTCACCCTATTATCCTTAGTCTAATGGTCAAGTAGAAGCATATAATAAAATAATAGTCAAAATCTTAACTAAATTTTTTAATGAAGCTAGCAAGGATTGGCATCTTTGTATCCCTTTCACCTTATGGGCATATCAAACTAATATTCAAACCCCTATAAGTGATACTTTATTTTTATTTAGTCTATGGTTTAGAATCTATACTTCCATTGGAATTCCAAACCCCTTCCCTTTGTATCTCCCTTATAGACATCATTTATGATGAGGATTTCCATCAACAACACTTATCCCAGCTCAAACTCTTAGATGATCATTATGTAATATCCCTTAATCACCTTCATATATATCAAGAATGATTAAAATGAGCATATAATTAACATGTAAGAGAGCATGAATTTAATATTGTAGATCTTGTGCTTAAATAAAATCAACATGTCACTAATATGGAATGAAATAAAATGGGTAAATTAGCTCCTAATTGGCTTGGACCATACATCATAACTCATAAATATGGATCTGGAGCATATCATTTGGCTTTTCTTAATGGTAAACTAGAATGAGAACCTCTTAATACATTGCATTTGCATCCTTACTATAGTTAATAGATCTTGACTCATCTTGGTTAGCTCATCTTTCATCTTGTCATATTACCTTATCTCAAAATGCCAAATAATGATATGAGAGTTATGTGGTTATCCGATAGTCACTATAACCTTAACCTTGAATATGTATACCTGACTCTATACATAACATTCTCTCATGGATAAGTTTCACCTATTATGGGAGAAACCCCAGATCATTATTTCCCTTATTTCCTAAAAACCATTAATTTCCTAAGATAACACAATCATCTTATGTGATGAATTCATGGAAGCCATCCTAAGGAATATTTTTATGCCATTTTGCATTATCTTCTTTGGGATCCAAAAATCAAGTAGTAAAAATAAAAAAGCATCAAAATGGGCTAAATAAATAGAATGATCTCTTGAAGGATAGTTGTAATCAAATAAAAAGGTAGAATAATATACTGATCCCTTGAAGGACAACTATGAAAAAATGTTAAAATGTAGACCACTCCCTCGAAGAATGGCTACTAAGCTAAAAAATTCCTGCATTGCTCAATTTTCAAAATTATGCCACTTAAAAGCCCCATATATATATATATATATATATATATATATATATATATATATATATATATATATATATATATATATATATATATATATATCGTCAAAAGTAATATCCTAAGAAAGCTTCTTGTATTGATCAACTTTCTAATTGTAGACTTCTCGTATTGATTAGTCTACCCGTTGGCATAAAAAATATTTTTGAAAGATAAATCTTGATTTTGAAATATGAGGTGAAAATGAATTATCTCTAAAAAAATATATTCCCCATCCAATCAAAATCATATAATCCTAATAAATGACCAAGGATGAAGCTTTAGCTAACCTAGGTAGTGTCATAGTCTATTATCATCTAGCAAAGGATGCATAAGGCCATGCATATGAGAGGTTCTCTTTTGGTTATGGTCCAAGTCAATGCCAAGCAAATCCATAATATGTAATCACTAAAATACATATATTCACAACATTTAAAACATTAAAATCCATATATAATCTATAATCATAATCCATTTAGTAAAAACATAACTCATGATATAACATCCATAATCCAAGGCATGTAAAATCCATAATTAATAAATCATAAACATCCACAACATATATATAAACTAATCAAAATTAAAAACATCACAACCATAATATAAAATCCATCCATAACATACATGACAACAATAATCAAAATTAATAATCATAGCATCTAATCTATAATCCATCACATCACATAATCCATAAAAGAATTATATATATATATATATGTCATAATATGAATATAATAGGACTCTCAGCCCATACAATGAGCTATACTCAATGAACTTGATCTTGATGAGGTGAATACTATCACCTCCCTTGTCATCCCCTCCTCAGCTTACTATACTCCCTAAACTAATTATACCCCCAAGAATCCTCTATGATCTATAGTGGCCAACTACGTATGAATCAAACCAAGGAACATTAGGTAGCTACATTTATACTATCCTCTCATAATATGACATCTTTGCAAGTAAATATCTATACTATTAGAGTGGTATCATATCTATAGGAGGTGCCATGCTAGATCCTTTAATGTTTGGAGTGGGTCTCTCAGCTAGGGTAGACATTATCTACTCTCACTCTACCATGCATCCATCATGATCCTATATAACACGGTTCCTCTGACATCTCATGCTCTCTAGATCACTTTGTAGTGTGGCCATCTACCCTATAATGTGATATGGGCTACCTATACCTCTTATAGCTGAGTCCTCAAATTATCCCTCTCAACCATAACTATAGCTATATCTATTAGCTCTTGAGTATGGGCATCCTATATTAGTGCCTCCTCCATGTGTACATCTAAAGCCTCCTACTCTACCTCTCCTCTCACCTCATCTTGCACCACCTCCTATTGAGGCCTCACTGCTCTCTCCTCCCTCCTTTCTATCTCCCTTGTAAACCATGGTACATAGTCATTCATGTAACCCATGTCACCTATATCCATCACTATAGGATCCTCTTATGGTCCCATCAAAACCACCAAAATACCAAGTGTTGGTCAGTCTAGCACTATATCCTCCTACCTATACAAGCATGGTGTTAGTGGAATATTTTGTAGTATTTTTAACTATAAATACACCTTATCAGAATAGAATAGCTCAAAGTGATATGGCCATCATTCATGAACCCATAACTCCTAAGCCACACCACTTATCTCTACTACTGTACCCAATCATGCTTTAAAATCTACATAGGGCCTCCAAATAAAATCCTCTATTTGTAGCTCATTAAATAAAAAATTTTAGTACGCTAGATTTCATACTACCCTATCTAAATATGGTAAAATAAGATCTTCCTTCCATCGAAGGAAGCCTATGCTATACACCATCTCCCTAAAACTAGTTTGTGGGGTCCCTCTGGGATGAATTATATGGATATGCTCATATGCCCAGTAGTATAATATGAATGTCATATCTAACCCTGATTAGTACCTAGTATGATAGCTCCATAACTCCCTATATATCTACCCTAACAATATGGGCACCTAATTAAACACTATCTAAAACTCCACCATGTTTGCTATCACACTTGAGAGGCTCCATGGTAATCATCCTCCCCCTGAATCAGGGAGAACATAGCAATTTAGTGCTAGGATCATAATGGTCAACACTAGTCTCTCAATAGGACCCTGATCATATAATCGCTGGAAGGAGAACCCCATAATAAATAATCTAATATCTCCTACATCCTCATTGTACAAACATGCCAACAATGTTGCTCATCTAGATTTATCTACTATATATATATATATAGGAGCACCTAGAATTGGTACTCAAAGAATGCAGTGGATTTCCTTTATAGTAATGGTCATCTCACTAGTTAGAAGCCAAAATGTGTTGGTGGTATAATATTACCACTCCAAAAATGCAACCATCATGCTGATATCTTGATGAAAACATCAATAGTGATGAATCCCACCAAATCTAACTACCTCAATATGTGCCCAATCCTCATCACTCATGAACTTGTATAGCTATGCTAGTAATGGAGGGACTCTATCCCTCATCATCAGTAGCTCATGAGCCTATCAAAACAATCATTTTATTTAATCAAAAGTTTAATTTTTCTATTTTATATTGATCCTCTAAGGATCGATGTTGATTTGATAAGGATAAAAAATCATTTTATGGATCATAATCAATCCCTTTTTTATCATCATCAATCTTAGAGGATCATGGTTGATCCATTTTTGATTGACATATATTCATTTTACCCTAAAATTTCCCCCCACAAGTCGTATATTTCTCAAAAAATCAAAAACTAATCAAAAAAATAAAATTTCACTCCCCTTCCCCCCACTAATTTTCCTAACACACCTAATTTCTTATGCTAAAAAAATAACAAAACAAACAAAAATAAATACATTAATAAATTTTTGCTAAATGTTTTTAACCCTTACCTCATACTATATTCACTATCATCATCATCCACTCTACTTACCTCCATAGTCTCTCACATTCATTTAAAAGGTTGATAGATGCCAAATTTGGCTCTTGGATTCTAGTTTTTATTGATAGCTAAATAAGCCTTTTTCCATGTTAGATGCCTATATATAGTTTTTCTCATGATAAAAATTGATCTTCTAAATCAACATAAATCCCCCAAAGGATCGACATCAATATTTTGAATCGACATCAATCCCTCATAGATCGACGTTAGTCATCTTGGTTTGTTAAATTTTTGCACTTATGGATCATTTCACACACTCCTAGTTGTGTTCCCAAGCCCTATCTTGTTGCCTTTGTTTCAGCTATCACTTTTAATTTATTATTACCTTTTAGATTTGAGGATTTTGACCCCCCATAATATCCTTAAATTCATACCCATTTTTTTGGCTTCTTACCCCTTATAAGATTTTGAGGGTAAATTATCTTTCAAACATTTGTCTATAGGTAATGTATGTACCATACACACACTAGATGCTTTGGTTCACTATTATTATCTTTTGTTTTCTTGATAGCCTTTAATTATGCCTACTTATTTTAGATATGGCATTTTGTTACTTGCTTTATTATTTTAGGCATTGTTGGTTGCATTACTTTTTATTCCATTATGTGTGAAATTAGAATTCCATTATAGCCATCTGCATTTTTTATATGTCCTTAGCTATCTTTCACTTATCCATTTCACCTTACCCATATTTTTTATCCATTCCATCTTGTTAAAACCCATCATCTATTTCATTTCACTTCTCAGTGCCTAGTTTGAGGGGGTGATGCCTTCTCACAATAAACTTGGGGCATTAGACACCCTATAGTTTTTGACTCACAGCTCGCTATTACATATCACTCTATAAAAGGGGTAAATGTAGACACTAATTTTATACACCTTTGTGTATTAATGTGATGTGTCATTAAGTTATTCTTATTATGTCCTTTATGATTAATTATTTTAAATAATTACATTTACCTTCCATTTTACCTTCATTAGATAGGTTAAATGAGTTAATTACTACTGTTAAATAGTAATTAACTCTATTTTACCATCCTTAACCATAAAATCTATAAAAATAAAATAAAAACAAATTATTTAACCTCCCACTCAACCTCCTAACAAACTTCTCCCATGGTTAAAACAACCTAGCAACCTCAAAAATCATTTTAACCATCAACCAAATCATTGGAGTGACATTTGGTTCAACTTCACCCATTTTGGGTGGATTGATGTCAATTCTCTGTGATCGATGCTGATTGATTAAGATCAATGTCGATCCATAAATACTCAAAAAACTTCCATTACTTAGGAGGAATGAATGTGAAAGGAAGGAAGCCATTTTGATTATGAAATTTTGTCCAAACTAGTCTCAAACCTATGTATAGACATTACCAACACTTTGCCACTTTGAATAACACTTGATTAGTGACATTATTAGGTGATTTTTGAAGGCTATTTACATTGTTTTAGCATCTCTTTATCTACACATTTTCAACCATCAAAGGTCATTATCTTATCATATTTAAGTTTCATTTATCTTCTATAATCTTTGTGTTTTGATTGACATTTAGTTTTGATTATTTTATCAATTTTCTAGGCCATCATTATAGTCTATTTTATAGTTTATCACTTCTACATGTAATTGACATCGATTCATATGAATTGATGTTGATCCTATAGAATCGATGTTGTTCCTATAAGATCATCATCGATCCCTACCAAACTATAAAAATAGCCTTAAATAATGTATTTTGCATCTTTAGTATCTGCTAAATGTGCATTCTAGTTTGCTAAAATCTATATTTTCATGTAGATGACCCTACCCAAATTAGTACATGATTCTGTTATCATCTTTGATATTCCCATAGTACCTCAACCTTTGTTTTCCAATTAGAGTGACATTGCATTTGAGCTAGGACTTTGCATTCTAGATTTTATACATAATGTCGAATACATTAATGAATAATTGGATATAATCTAAGAGGGTGTTGATGTAGCTACAAAATTTTAAGATGCTTACTTTAATGGTATAAATATTGTTATTGATTAAGTTATCTTTAGCATTTTATATTTTCATCCTATCCATATATATCTTTGTAATTTCATGTTTACTTATAAACTTTAATGTTAAATATGGGATGACATCCATCTAAGGAACTGTATCACTTCTTGGGAGTGATTTCTTACCAGGCAACCCACTTATTTTTCTATTAATCCAATTTTTGTTTAAGTGTGGTGAATTTTAGGTCATTATCCCTAGCCAAAGAGGATTTCTCACAATCGAGCCTGATCAACAGTGCACAACCAACCTTCATCTTCAAGTAACTCTAAACCTTACATTTAATTTATTTTTAGTAGCTAATTAGACCACATTAATATAGAATAATGTCTTATAAACAAGATATGGAATAATGTCTTATCTTCCAAAATGGTCATTTCCTCAACAAGCAGGTACCTAGAGCTGCTAAAAGCAGACTTAAGCATGGCTTTGTCAAGTCCATGGATATGAGGACTTTGTACGCATAATGAAATCAAGTGAAAGATGGAGTAGAATATCAAAGAAAGGTGATTTGGGGGTCTAAAGAGTACAGTGGAACATTTAATTCTTTTATGGATCCTTTAAGGTTTTCCTTCCTAATAGATCATGATTCATCATCTACAAAATAATTTTTTGACTTCTAGTGCATTTTTCAGCCAATGAGAAGAGATTGAAGACTATTAGAACAAATAAAGGTTAAATTATTGATAAATGGTTATTCCTGATTGGATCAAAGATGGTTCAAAAATTAAGAAGGATGGTAGCTCAATTAATGATCTTAGATGGCGTGCTCCCCCTCTCTCTCCTTTATCTTATATCTCTTATTCTTTTCCATTTGTAATCTCTCTCTAACTTTTGATAAGAAATTATCTCTCAATTGTGGAAGAGTAGAGACTCTCATTTGATAAGTCTAGACCATGTGAAAATTTGTATGAAATACCTATTGAAGTAATAATGACTTTCTTTACATATCTCTCCCCTTTAAATTGTGTGTAGCAAAGCTTGTGCATGATGGTATTATGAAAGATAATCTTCCATACCCATTGCACTTCTTCCTTTCTCATTTATAGGTGTCTTCAAGTTAGTTTTAGGTCTAAGTTAGTTCTCTTTAGTTCATTTATTCAAGCTCTTAGTGAGTCTTATAACTACTCTTTTTATTCATTCATTGATTCCTTGAACCTAGTTTATGAAACACTTATGCAACTAGCTATTTTTTTGAGATTATGTGAGCTAGCATTATCGTATGCTTCCTCAGTGTTTACTTCATGCTAAAGTGAGTGATAATTTAAATTTTTTGTATCACCTTTTTAGCCTTCTTAGTGACATTTTAACCCTTATTTAAACCTTTTCCTGATCCAACAAGAGGAAGTTAGCCTCTTTTGGAGGTTCAACCCCTCCATGGGATACTAATAGCTTGAGGTTATTCCCATAGTGTATCTCAATTGGATATATCTTTAATAACCCTCTCTAATGGTGAAAATCGATGCTACAATAATTCATATCTAAAATCCCACCTTAAACTATTCATTCACTAAGACTTGATGTCCTTTTTGTAGCTAGGACACCTTATAAGGAGTAGGATGAGTATCTTTATTTAAACCTAGCTTATCAACCATCTCATAAGAAACTAAATTATTAGTAATACCACTATCTATAATGACTTTGCATAAATTACCCTTGGATTTATAGGTGGTTCTAAATAACATCTTCCTTTGAGTAGGGTCTTTGATCTCCTTGTTGGGCTTAAGTAAGATCCTCTTCATAAGTACAAATTCTCTAACTACTAGTGTATCTTCATGAGAAAGTGATCCCACACTCTCCTCTTCATCATATTGAGATAAATGATAATTACCTTGACTTTTTTAAGGGTTCTATGGATACTCATAAGATCTATGTCCATATTTATTATACTTTAAACACTTACCTATAAAGCCTCTTACTCTACCTCTTATGAATGGTATTCTACCTCTAAAATAATAGCCACCTCTTGTGACTTGTCCTTGTCTTTGTGATTTTCTAGTTTCTTCATGATGTGCTTGTAGTTGACTTATTCCACCATGTTTTCCTCTACTTCTAGTAGTTATACCTCTATCTCTTAAATACCGAACTTATTTCTTATATAATTTCTCCTCTACTTTGAGAGAATATTAATATGCCTCTTCAATTGATCTTGGTGTTAAAATATTGATTTAATATTTAATGTTGAATCTCAATCCATTCATATATCTAGTCACCTTCTCAACATATTTAATGTGAACAGGTCTAATAGTTAGCCTATAAAACTCTTCTATGTAGTCTTTAATTGTCATCTCCTTTTACCTTAGATTTTGAATTCTCTTGAATAGATTGGTTTGGTAATACTTTGGCATGAACTTGCCTCTTAACTTTTCCACTATCCTATCCCAACTCTTTATCTTGGATTTTCATTTTATCATTGTTTCATCTTGTACTCCATCCCACCAAATGGAAATATATCCTTTCAATATGGTAATTATAAAATTAATCTTCTTATAATAATATTCTATGCCTTCATAATAAAAATACTTCTCCATGGCATTGATCAAATCAACCAAATATTTTAGATTCAGGCTTCCTTCATACATATGTACTTTTATCTTAGGATTGAAACTAACCCCCATGATTTATTTAATCAATATTTCTTTTGCTCTCTCTTCTACTTCCTTTGGTTATACTCATTCTTGAGGTCTCTCTTCTTCATTTATATCACTAAAACCTCCCATGTCAACTCTTCTTCTCTCATTAAGAACCATGGCTTATATCCTATCCTAAATATTCCTCATCTTCTTAAGCAACATTACCTAAGTAGGTTGTCTTCTCTATTTTTTTCCTATTATTTTGATTTGCATCACGTCAATATACATTCACAGCTTATCAAAAAATCAAAGATATTATTTAAAATATGATTATGATATAATACCAAAAATGGTATAAGGGAGTCTTTAAAGTCTTCTTTGAATAATTGTATAATCTTACCTATTAGGCTTGTAGCCTAATCTCCTTTAGCCAACTAGGGTTTTTTGTGTTACCAATAGAAATTAAATTTTTTTTATGATGAAAATAAATTTTATCATGAAATATAGATCAATAAAAATTATCAACAAACTTTAGATCCTTCAAAGATTAAAGATACAAACCATTTTGAGTATTGTTCCTTCTAGCCCTATTCTAGGCCTAATTTAGATATGTAGGCTTTAGAACATTAAAAATTGTATCTATGATGGTAATCAAAAATAATAAAAACTTATATCCTCTTATAATTAATATATATATACCCTATGTACAAAATTTTAGGTGATTTGGTTCAATAGCTGAGAGAAAAATGAGTTTCCAATTGTTGTAAACCCTATTTTCTTAATTCTTATAGGCTTGCTAAAACACAGTCACCCATATCATCATTTGGAGAGATAAAAATATATATGAATACATTTTATGGTTGATAAAAATCCTTTTTAAACTAATCTAATTTTTTTTGGAATTTTTAACAAATAAAACTCAAGAAAAACAAGATTTTCTTCCTAAAACCATGTATTAGGGTTTCACAGTCTATAGACTATATGAGAGCAATGATTAAATGATAGTTTAATTTAAAATAATTTTATAAGTTGGTTTCATATATGTGATAACCTATATTATTTACTTATTAAATTTTAAATGTTCTATAGACTTGTTACCCATGAAACAAACATGAAATCTTCTTATGTTGTCTAACTATATACATAAAACTATGTTTATTAACCTTGTAGACTAAAATATTGGTTTTTCACTTGAAAAATAAACATAATGTATTCCAAACATAGTATTATACATGAAATATCACCAATTTATTGAAATTAAATTAACACAAAGTCACTTTTTCTAATAGAAATGTACAAACTTACATAAGAACATGTAAATCTTGACAATCATACACATAATTTTCAATTTTTATACCTCTATCTTCTAAAATAATTTCATCCCTTTAAAATATGGAATTATCCACCTCCTATATTTATTAATTTATATTCGTCAAATTTTCAAACTTTTATTTATTCCATTTCTAATTTCCAAACTCTTCTCAACCATCAAGGATTATCTTAATACATGCTTAGTTTAGTCTCTTGTACATTACATTTCATCTTTTTGACCAACACATGATTAAGTAACATTAAAACTAAGGTGAAAATATTAAAGTAAATTTAAAAACACCATTTTACCCTAAGGATACCTCAGCTAAAATTTAATACCTTTACAACTTGCTAGGACTCTTGAACTCTTTATTAAAAATTCAATTTTTTGAATCTTCTATTTACACAGGAAACTTGATAATGCCTCTAAATGACCTATAAGTGACTAAATAATCCTAATAAATGATATTTAATGATGTTAAATTACCTATAATAATAAAAATTAATACAATAAAAAAATTTAAGTGAACTATGCACAACATGCACATGTATCATCTTAATCCCATGAATTCAAAAAAAAACTTATTCATTTGAAAATTCATCAAGAATTATATCATTGTATTTTTGATCCCAATAAATAATTTCAATATAATGGAGGTTAAGGGTAAGGGTTGGAATAACATAAATATTGAGAATAGAATGGGAATTTAACATATTAGTGTTGGCAAGCTCATCATATATACTATAAGTGGATGATGTGTCACTGCCAAGAACATCATATTTTAATATAGAGGTTAGATCACTTTCAAGATGTATGGGAAAAACATGTTAACAATCAAAAATTTCATTAGATACTATAATAAGATGATGTGTCACTACCAAGAACATCATCTTTTAAAATATAGGTTAGATCATTTTCAGGATGTATGGAATAACATGTTAACAATCAAAATTATCATGTCAATGAATCATCCCTTTTACATATAATTAAGGATAAGGTGGAATCATACCAGTCTAATATTTAAGGTATAAAATGTCATGAAGGATCTAAAATATGTGTAAAGGGGTTCTAGAAAATATTCTAGGAAAAAATAAGTAAGCTAAACACTAATCAATAATTCATTATGAATTTAGAAATCAAATACTCTCTTTACGTCTAATGAAGGAAGTATAAGTGAATATATAGTCTAACCTATCCAATAGAGAAAATTGATAAAAAAGATAATCTCTTGAAGGAAAGATTTATGTTTCTTATAAATATTTCTATTTAATCAAATGCTTTAGAATTTTCACATTTCACTCAAAAAGATCAAAAGAAAAGAAAAAGACCTAAAAGATAAGAACAATATATTTCAATGAATTAAAAAGAATGAAATTGAGTTACTAATTAACATAATCACAAAAGTCACTAAATCTAAAGAAAGAAATGATATACAACCAAATAAAAAATTAAATACTAACCTAAATCTAATACTTAAAATTAAATCTAATATGAAAATAAGCTAAATAAATGATTTAAATCTCTAATAAACTTGATTTAAACTAATGTGAAGAGAAACTATAATAGAAACTAACTCTATTCTAATATTTAAATTAAACTTAAACTGATTTGAAAAAATAAACAAATAACATATAAAATAAACTTAAATATTTAAAACTATAATCCCTGAACTATCAAATAAGATCTAATTATTTAAGACAAAGATTAAAAATTTAAGAAAACAAAATAATCTATATTAGATAAAGACTAAAAACCTAATAATCATAACAAATAATTAATCTAAATAAAAAATAATTACCTAAATTAAACAACAAATAAAATAAAATAAATAAATCAAAACAAGTTAAAGCAAAAAAAAATAAATTGTGAGTCTTATAAAAGAGTCATCTTAGCAAAGATAAATTAATTTTATTAATAAACCGTATTTTTAGTACATAAATTCTTTATATAAAAATAAATATAATATAAATGGATGAATAACATGTTGCATATAATGAAGTATTCAGGTTAGGTAGTTTGGATTCTACTCATATGACTTCAAATCTACAATCATTATAAGATATTAAACTCAACAATTTTGAGATAATTAGTTTATAAAATAAACATAAAACTTGGATATACATATGCTAATTAATCATATTACTTAACCATCAGAGAACGTGTCTTTGATCAATCTACAAAATTTATTCTATCTCAGAGATGTTGTATGGAAAAGACTATAATGATGAACTTTGAAGCAAATTAGAGTCTTCAAAAATAGCTGTGTAATGCTACTCCTTTCATATGTCACTTAGATCTATTTTTATAATCATTTCCTCAAGAGATGGTTGAGGAATAAGTTATAACTAAATTTAGTTAGTTATTAGTTAATTCCTAATTGACTTTAATAAATTCAATTAAATTTTAGTTATAACTTAACTTTATTTAAAACTTTTAAATAAGAATTAAGATCAAAATAAAATATTAATAGACCAAAGGGGACATATTATAAATGGCTGGGAGCCCTTAGACATCACAATAATCTAAAATAAATATTTCATGTTAAATTTTTTAAAACAACCTAAAAAAATTAAATGAAGATTAAATAAATCCAACATTAAACTATATGCATTATCCATAAAATTCATATGTTCCACATCAAAATATATATACTATCCAAATGTTTTAACCACTTTAAAATACAAGAATAAAGTTTTAACTAGTATTATAACATATAAAGTATCTAAAAGTATCAAAATATCAAAACTAAAGATCACTCAACATTTAATCCTCATTACAATCATATATCATCTCAATAAATGGATATCCATTATCAGTTACTCTTTATAATTATTTGTTATAGTAGAAAAATTTATTAGCTTGACACCATATTTATTATCTTGACCATCAACTTCCAGCTTGAATTTATTAACCATCTTGGTAATAGTTAGTGAGGCTGAGGGCCTTATCTTCCATCTCTTATGATTGAGAGGTAATCACATTTCTCCTTCAAATAAATGTGAAGAAAAATATGCAAGATTCAACTTAAAGCAAGTTTCAACTAGATTAATAGGATTAGGGGATGTAATTTTGGTATTGAGAGGTACTAAGGCTTGTAAATGTAATTTGGAAATTTGTTGCAAGTCTTTTTTAGGCAAAGGTTGATGGTGCTATGGAGAATGGTAGGAAATTAAATTATGCTCAAACTATAGGGTGATTTGCATGTGTTGATTCAAATCACTTGGATTTCAACATCTAAGAAGATGAGTTATCTAATGAGACCTTATTAATACTTGGTTTCCTTGAGTGTTTGATGGATTGAATGGAAAATAATCAAGATCATTCCAAAATTTAATATCTAAGGCATCAAAATAAGTTGACATATGGTTTCCTTTATTAAAAGTTCTAGGGAAATTACTACTAGGCCTCCTAGCTCTAAAATATTTTCCTCTGGGTGTAAATATATGAGGAGGTGAATCTTCCCTATACCAAATTTGATCATTCCTCTAAATATTACCATGAGATTTATTGGAATGAGGAGGTGTCTCACTTGACATATTCTAAAATATGAAACAAATCAAAACCTTAATTATTTTCATTGAAATTGTTCTCTAATATATGTAAAATCCATATAAAATTATATCTAAAGGTACATAAATTTTAATAAAATAACTAAATTTAAAAATCAACATATCAACATTATTCTGATAAATGACTGATATTTTTTCCTCATACATTCAAAATAAAACAAATTCTACTCAAAACCAACATATTTTCCATTTAGAAGCTAATATCTAATAAACACAACCAATTGCTATAATACAAATATTAATATTTTTTGTCTTGAAATTGATTTTGAAAATAAAATTGAAATTAAAACATGACATTATCAAAGTGAAGAACATAACCTCCACATATCAACTTCATAAAAATTTAACCAAGGTAAATCGACATATTTTCATCAACCTAAAATTATTCATAGTACCAAAAAAAAAAGTTTGAAAAAAAAATAAAAATCATACTATAACTGAATCCTCATCTAAAACATTCATATTTTTCCTATCAGGTCTTACATGTAAGAAAATACAAATAATCACCTATGATTATTTTACATGTTATAACTTCATAACATTTAAACTATCTTCAAAAAGGTAACTGAAATTATATCTGAAAACCCAACATTTTCCCAAAATAAGGATCAATATGTAGAATGCATTTGATATTATGTATCTACTTTCCATCAATATTTTTAAACTAACTAGACATAACCATTTTTATATAGAACCACACTTATATCAAAAACTATACAAATATAAAAACAAAAATAGATATGCAACATCCATACCTTATCTCATATTACCAATCACCAAACAAAACCCACAACTTTGTTGAACATCAGATAATACTAAAACCAAAAACTCATCTATACACTTACAACATCATATAATTAAAAAAAAATTGCATGCATCTAATTATTTTTCAAACAAATAAACAATATGCAATCAAAGTCTACACTTAGTTTTCCAAATAAACCTTATAACCAAATACTAAATGCTCGAACAACCAATATTCATTGTAAAATCCTTATGTACATGTTCATAGAATAATTTGAATCATCATTAATTATGCCAAAAAATATACTTAATGTGATAAGCTTCAAAATCCTTACACACTCTACAAGTTTCCCAAACTTTCTCCTAGCTTCCAAAATGTGGCTTCCATAGTAAGCTTTGATCAAAATGATGGTTAATAGTGTAAAATTGATCTTTTATATAGTTTTGTATCCATAATAACTATCTATGCTACATGTTTCCATTACATTGGCTATCAAACTTGTCAGTACATTAATGATAACTTATCTAACTCCTTTGGCAACTCATACTAACTTAATGATGACTAATGTTGCCACCAAAACTATTAATAAATTATTTTAAATGATGCATGTACCTCATGATAAATACCATAAAATATGTAGGTTTATACCAATATCAAAAAAATCAATGTATCTCTAAGTAATTAAAAACACAAAAATTATAGCAAGTGTGATTTAAATCAATTACTTCAAACATCAAGTTAATTAATCACCTAGGTCACTATTAGGTTTCATTTCCACCACCCTTTAATCTTTATTACCTTTACCACCAATTCTTGTAGGCTGATAAACATTCAACCCTTAGGTCTTAGGTTCAAAAACCCTTAGGTTTAAGTAATTCAAAACTAAACCAAATAATCAATAATTATATTCAAATTTAAATTTATACTTATATATTTGATTTAAAAAATATGAATACCCTTACAAATTATAACATTATCCAATACAAATAATGCTAACATAAATAATCAACATATGGTGTCACGATCATTATTAATATTTTTATCAAATAATTTGTGCATCAAATCATGAATCCCTTTGAAAACTATTACCACTAAGCATTATAATCTCAGGATCAAACAAATTGTTCTTTTTTAAATTTTTGTACATACTAAATGTTTTCATTGAATCCACTTAATAATGTAGAGTAAAAATTTCATTAAATGTATTAGTCATAATAAAATTTTGACATAATAATAAATATTTAAATGATGAAATGAACTAAGAACCCCATACTAGTAGTTTTAGATGCATGACATAAGCCATCAATATAATAAAACCATTTAATATAATTTACTTTAGAAAATAAAAAGAAGGGGTGTCAAAAATAGACACAACACTAAAGACCTTGATAGTTAATTTTAGAAATGAAATGAGGTAGAAAAATAAAAATTTGCCTATTTAAAGACAAAACACCTAAGAGTGTAATTAAGGTTAATCATTTCTTAGGCAGTTAGATACAAACCCCTTTAATAATAATGTTCTTGAAGGGATAAGTGTTTAATTAGTGTGGCATGAATAAAATGATTGATTATATAGAGAATTTTATGTTGGATATACAATCAAATGTAAAATCCTTAAACACAAATTCTAAAAATAAGTAATACTTAAAACACATTAATAACTATCTAAAACTAATTTAAAAACAAAAATATGAATTATGTCATGTAAACATCTTACCATCATTATATAATTATAGAAATATAGAAATCTTCATGTACTTTTCATTCATTTTGATGAATAACTTTGCTAATGTAACTGAAATTGATCCATTCAAAATAAAACAATAATTGAAAAGAAAAACAAGCCAAAAATAAAATGAAAGGAAACAAACAAAACCAAAATAAAAAATCAAACAAAAGAAAAGAGTTGTTGATGAAATAATTAAAAATGATGTCCATTGAATAAGTAGCATAGTCATTTTCCTTCCATATCTTGTAAATGAAAAGCATTTTCCCCATGTATAGTAGCAAAATTGCATGGTCCTAGCCAAAATGAATCAAACATATGATGCTTACCTAGATTTTTATGGGCTTTATCCCAATAAAGAACAAGATCACCAACCTTAAAATTTTTACTAAAAACCTTTTTATTGAAAAAAATATTCAACTTTATTTTAGATTCTTCTAACTTTTGTAAAGCATTTTTCTTACTTTCATTTTAATATTATTACATCATTAAGTCTTTGTTTAATTAAATTTGTGTCTTTTGATAAATATTGTAAAGTAATATGAGTAGATGAGATTTATAGCTCTATTTGTAATGTAGCTTCAAAACCATAAGTTAGAATGAAAGGATGATATATTTTAGTTTCTTTATCAATGTTTTGATCATCCCATAATGCCTCAAATATCTTAAGATGTCAATTTATTTTATTCTTACAAACTCTTTTCTTCATAATGAGAATTAGATTTTTCTTTGTAGACTCAGCCCGTCCATTCCATTGAGGGTAACACTTAGAAGAATGACTAGAAATAATAAAATAACTTCCTATAAATTATATTCATTTGAAAAAAATTGAGTACCATTATCTGAAAAATATCATAAGGCACACTAACTCTAGAAAAAAACTAATTTTCAAGGAATGAAATAACTTCATATGTAACTAAACTTTTTAAAGCTTTTGCTTCAGGCTATTTTATAAAATAATCAATTATAATTAGGATATATCTATGGATAGTGAAATAAGGAGGATTAATATATGATATTAAATCAATTACCTATTTAGTAAATGATTTTTCAAGAATTATAAGATTCAGAGTCATTGTAGGTAATCTATCCCTCTCAATAAATAATTGACAAGGCATGCAAGAACATGCCAACTTATAAGCACCTTGAAAAAACATAGGCCAATAATAACTTGAATGTAATATATTATAAGTAGTAGTTTTTTTAACATAATAACCACCATAAATAACTTCATGACATACCCTAATAACTTTATGGATTTGATCATGAGTAAGACACCTTAGCAATATGCCATCATAATTTATATAAAATAAAAAGTTTCTAGCAAGCAAAATTTTAAAGTTTTCACTCTCAATGATCTCCTTTGTCTTTTATCCAAATTATTAGGGAAATATTTAGTTTGAAATTATTATACAAGATCATGATACAAATCATACTCATCTATCAAACAGTCCCAATCTTTCATTTCATGTGCAAACTTAATTTTTTTTGAAAAATCAATAGCTTTTATAAATTGAAAAATGAGTTTTTGCATTTAAATAAATATCAATAGATAACAAAAAAAAATTAATATTATAATAAACAATGTATACCAAATGTTTTTCTAATTTATTTCCTTTAATAGTTTTAGATGTTTTAAATTCAAGGTCAAACTTCTAGATTATTAAAATCCACTTTGCTAACTATCTTTGAATAGTGGGTTATTTTAAAAGATATGATAAAATAGATACATTGGATTTTATGATAGATTTATGTCCCATCAAGAGTTGAAAAAATTTAATCAATGAATAAACTAAAGATAAAACAAATTTATCAATAAGAGGGTACCTAGTTCTTGTGTCTTTCAAAACATAACTCATATATCTAATAGGTTTTTCATCATTATTTTTATATTATTATGTTATCACATCACCTATGGATTTATTTTATGTTTTAATGTAAATAATATAAGGTGTTGATAAGTGTTGTCATTAATTTCAAGGTTGATTTTATTAATGTTAAGGCGCATCTAGTGGAGATACATGGTGAGTGGTCTTTGAGGTATGAGCTTGTGTAATTAATCTGATAAGGAAGTCATGTGACAGGAGAGAATTTGAAAGAAAATTAATGTATCTTTTTGAGAGATAATTTTAAGGCAACATAATGATTATTCTATTGATTTATTTCAAGGTTTAGGTCAAGTGAGTACTAGTTCTTATGTACAAGGTATCTTGAGAGGCCTAGTTTAAACCCTTAAGAAGTGTGCATAGTGAAGTTTGGTGAAGTGAGTAAGCATAATATTATGAGAGGATATTTGGAATTATTTGATCATGTAAGTGAAGTTTAGATGCTTTCATAAGTTCTTCAAGGTTAGCTTTCAAGTTTTAAGTGCTTAAGAAGCCTAGTCATGGCACTAGTCATAGCATCAAGAGACTTTATGAGAAGGTATGAGTATAATGGTTGGGTAAGATGAGTGAAATAGACATGAGTGGTTGTATAAGCTTTATTGATCATGTATTTGGAACATTGGATCAGTCATGAGAGTCTCAAGGTGAGACTATATGGGTAGGACCTATAGATCAAGTTTGTAACTATACCATTTCTAGATCTTGCTTGGCCTAATGAGGAATCATGATTGTTTGTCAAGACATATGAAGGATTTATGGAACTATTTAAGAATTAGAGAGGTTTATTTAGTATTTAAGTGAGGTGTATATCACATGTAAATAAGCATGAAGGTTAGTTTCAAGGCCTAATGTGATTTGCAAGTCAAGGTCTAGAGAGCAAAGAGAAAGAGTGTGTGGCCTAATGAGGGGTCATAATTAGTTTTCAAGACAAGTTTGAATATGTGATAATGGATAGAGGTATGATATTTTTTTTTTAAGAATGTTCACAAATTTTGAAGTCATGGTTTGTAATAAAAGTCATGAAATGTGGTTTTAAGGTCTCTTGAGTATACATAATAAAGGCATGTAAAGCCAAGAAAGAATTTTAGGTGTTCATTGACATGTGTAACATATACATATAAACATGATATATTAAGGAGAGATTTGGAAGGATGCTATATAATAACTATAATCATTGGTTTTAGATTTAAGGGGCAATCTTTTATGAATAATTGTTAACACCAAAACCTATGTAAACCTGTTTAAAACCCTAATAAGGACCCAATGTGAAATATCTTGTTAAAAATAGCCTATACTAGTCTCAAATGACTAAAAAAAATTATAGGTTATATAAAACTCTCCTAGGTACCTCCAGGTGTGATTGAGTTGTCAGGTGTGTGAATAGATCCTATAGGAAAGTGCACATTTCTTACAGATTTACTATAGCAGTCAGAGTTAACCAAGAATTTTTTTAAAAATGGATGGAGGTTGAATACTAAGACTCACATTTGATGTGGTTTGTGTTTTTTTTATATAACCCTCAAGTATTCTCAACTAGTCATCCAAGTTAGCTAGTCGCTAAGATGCTTAATGATGCAAACAATAAGAAACCTAGGTAGCAATGAAAATGTGATTAGGGATGTGTTATCATGAAATAGTGATGAAACCAAGTGCATGGATATTTTTTTAGGAAATTTAATACATTATCATGTTTGGTATAATTTTTTTAGGTTAGTGATTTTAGTGATAAAGTTTCTCATAAGTTGACATGTCAGGGTCATATGAGATAGTGAAATATAAGGTTATGAGATTGGTCTATAAGACCAATATTACCATTTTAACATATTATATTTATATCTAAGAATGATATAAATATATAATAAGATAATATTCATGAATAATAAGTCTCTATAAATGGTCGTACATGTGTTGAAAGTCAATGTCACCATGAGTATGCTTTAAGGTAAACTGGTAGTTCTGGGTAAGCAAATTGTAGTGATAAGTTTGAGCTCTATGCCCTAATTTGATGTGTCTAATTAATATGGTGTTTTTTTTGTAAATTTAAATTAATTATCATGATTTTTTAAATCTTTTAATTTAGTATAAAATTTTTAAATGTTGAAACCAAAATGACTTATTTGGTTCTGATCTAACTATGTGTAGTGAGATCAAAAGATTGGTCTACAAGACCAATATTTGACATCAAACCTTATGATTTTTGTATTTAAGAGTGGTATATAAACGTCATAAGATATTTTTAAATTATAAATTATCATTTAAATTTTTATTTTAGGTGTTAAAGATCAAGTTATTCATGATTGAGTTTTGAAATGTTCTAGTAGTTTTGAGTAGGATATTTACAAAGAAAAGTTTGAGTCCTTTTGCCCTAAGTTGTGAAGTATAAAGAATATGGTGATGAAATTAAATTAATTTAGTTTATTTATATATTATTTTTTCTAAAATTATTTATGTTTAATCTTTAGTAGTTTAAGATAAACTTTTTATAGGTTCATAGGCCTAATTGTGAACAATACTAATGGTGTACTTCAAATGGTGGTTGGAGATAAACAGTGTCATTAACCTAAGATGAGAATAATATGGGTATATTGGAGTTAAATATTAAGTTTTATTTCTATATTTAGATTTTTAATGTGTTCCAAGGAGATCAAAGGGTAACATGTGCTAATGAAGGTCTAATTGAATTACGTTTCCTTAAGGTCTAAAAGAGGTTTTTATTTTTCAAGTTGTGGAGGGCATATTATAATTATTGATTCATTTATGAAATATATTATAAGACCTATTTAAAATTTAATCCAAGTGTGAAAGTATGTATGGCCAACCAAGATGGATATGAGTAAGAGCCTTGTATAAATATAAGGAAGTTTTAGGCCTATTTGAGTATGGATGAGTGCATGAGAATAAGATAACACATTATGAGCATAAAGAGGTATTTTAGAACATAATATTATAGTTTAATTTATATAATTAACATTTTAAAATTTGACTACATATGAGTATCAAGGTCATATGACCTAATTAATCTTAAAATGACCTAATTGAGCGAAGAGACCAAGAAGGTAGTTAGAGAGGAATAAGAGTGTGAAGAGATAAAGAGTTGTGATCATAAATAAATTGAGAAAAAAAGTTATAAAAATGTGATCAAAGGTTTAAATTTTTTTATTTGGTGCTTATTTTTCTAGGTGGTTGCTACCTCCTTGCAAGTTGATGCTTGCTAAAGCCTAGTTGAGTTGGTACTTAGCTAGTTGGGGTTGGTACTCCATGTGAAGATGGTGATTCACTAAATTGTGATATTTTAGATTATATGAATATAATATATTTATAGGAATTAGTGTGTTTTCTTCCCCTTTAGGGGTTCCCACATATATTATGTGTTGTCCTGTGTTCTTATGTTTCATGCTTATGTGAATAGGTGCTTATTATTGTTAGATCTATATGCTTATTTGAATGGTTCATGATCTCTTAATTATAATTGATAAGGAAATGTTTCAATATTGACTTACACCCTCTTAGTCATTTTAATTCCAATAAAAGGATTTGACAAATCATGTTTAATAATCACAGGTGCATTTGTAATTACATTTTTCACATTGTTAAAAGTAGAATCAACTCCTGCATCCCAAACATATGAATGGTTTTTATTTAATTTTTTTTAAAGGATATGAATTATCAATAAAATATGATATAAACTTATGCACAAAATTTAATTTTCCAAAGAAAAACCTAAGACTATATTGATATTTAGGTGACTGCAGTTCTTTGATTGCTTTAACATGTTTGAGATTAATCAAAATACCAAAAAATATTGATTAGGATTAATGGAAATACCATATCTTCTACATATTTCAAATACTTTACATAAATGATCTAAATTTTTCTCTCTTTTTAAAATAGAATTTAAGTTCATCTAAGTAGACTTACATGACAATTACAATTAAATAATCAAAATATACATGCATAAATCTTTGAAAATTTGCACCTTCATTCATGAGACCAAAAGACATTCTATTAAAAATCAAAATTTCCTCTTTAAACTACAAAGGTTGTCCTGTGTTTATCATCTGGATTGAAAAATATTTGATTATAACCAAAAAACCCATCAAGAAAAGACATCATTTTAGATCTTGTAGCTTGTTGAAAAAATTGATCAATACTTGGAAGAGGAAAATTATCCTTTACACTATAGATTCTAAATTATATGCATAGTCTAGTATCTCCATTCTTTTTATGAATAGGTGCTAGATTAGCACCCATTCAAAATATGCTATAGGAAAAAAAGACACCACAATCAAGCATCTTATTAAGTTCTTTGTTGATGGTGTCTTCTAACAAAGGGCTTATCCTTCATAATTTTTGCCTAATGAGTTTAATACTAGGCTTAATAGGAATTCCATGTCTTACATAATTCATATCATACCCTTTTAAATATTAATGGGATCAGGTAAAAATATCAATAACTTCCTTAAAAAGCTTAATAAATTTTACCTTCTCATCAGGTGTACATTGTATTCCCAAATAAAGAATATTTGGTTCTTATTCAATTCCAAGAATTATTGGGATAATCTCTCCAATAATTATCCTGGAAGGTTCTTCTATACATGAGATCTTAGGCTAATCATTTAGAGTAAACATAGATTCTAAACTCACTAAACTAGATGGTAATTTAATATTATTCAGCTAAAACTAGTCTCCATAGATGAGAATATAATCATCATTATCAAAATAATTGCCTTTAATAAAAGCATCAATATGTTCATCACAATAAAAAATAGGCTAGTTTTCATTTAGGTTAAGAATTTTAGGTCTAAAAATATCTAAAATTGAAACTCAATAGTAGGTTCTATGTCACTCATGGTAGGGTTAGCAGCAAAAGAAAAGTTTATCAGCTCATATATTGAGTTCTCTAAGTATATGAGTAATATTAAAAGATTCAAAATTTTCAAGTAAGGACCAAACCTTTTTAGTATATCAATGAAGATGAGTTTAGTTTGTTTTATAAATTTTCTTTACTTATTTGATAACTAACTTAGAATTATCAAAGAATTCTAATTATTTAACATTCAATTCTATAGCCTTTTCTATAACAATACATAAGTCTTCAAATTCTATTATATTATTAGTAGTATCAAAAGATATTTTATAAGCATAGTGAAAAAATTTATCTATAGGAGAAATGAGACAAATTTCTACACCACTACCAACTTGTGAACAAGCACCATAAAAATATAAGGTCCATAAATCAATCTTGAAAAAGATAGTTTGTTATTATTAGTCAGATTCATCAAGGGTTTGTAACTCATATGTATCAATTCGTGTTTCAACATAAGAAATTGTAGGAGGTATAGAGTCAATTGGATTACTAAACCATTCTTTTCTTTGAATAAAATAAATTTCATTTCTAATTAAAACGCAAGTAGTGTCTTCTCCAACAAATGCCCCAGTTGCTTTAGACCAATCTCTACCCAAAAGCATTGCATAATTGTTAGGGATATATAGAATTTGAAAATTAGTCATACATATGATCCTTTCATCTTGTGCAACTTTGATCACAAGATCATTAAACTTACCACAACTATTTTTTTGACATGAATCAAAACCCATGAGATTCCTATTATCTATTTTATAAGATATTTATAATTGATCAGCATTAAATTTTGGCATAATATTCTTTGATGCACCTACATCTAAAATGCATTTATGTATCAGTTTATCAATAATTTTAATAGAAATATAAAAACTAGTATGCAATATACATGAGGATCATATATCTGAGTAAACATTGTTGACTTACTTTGTTTATTATTTTAATTTTCCTCCTAAAATCCTAAAACATCTTTAGAATTTGTATTTTTAATAGACTCATTGATTTTGTTAATCTGTCTTGGCAAACTAATAACCTGTAATAATAAAAATTCTAATTTTATAGTGGACAAATCATCAATAATATTATAAACCCCTAAACATGGATGATGTATATGCATATAATTTTTTGGATTATAAGGAGCATATTGAGGCCTATTAAAACCTATGGATAAAGGATCATTATGTTTAAAATTTATTACAACATTATCTAATGAATTTTTCTATATATTCTTACCTTTATCTTGATTTTGAAAATAATTTTGATTATGTTTAGCTATATTAGAATTGAAAAAATATTTTTATCTAGTATTAAAAACATAAATATTTCTAGTTTTGATTTCATCTAAAGATTCAATGATCCCATACATTTTTATATTGTCAGCCAGATCAATTGAGATACTTTCATTTCCTTGAATATATATTTTGAATTTTTGTATAATTATACATGTATTTGGATCATGATCTAATTCACAAATGTTGTGATAAACTTTTTATTCAATTTTATTTTTTTGAGGAAATTATGACTTACCTGGCAAAGATGGCTTATCATTTAATTGACACTTGATGTCAACCAGTTTATTACTAAGATTATGAATGGATTTTAAAAAAATTATATTATTTGAATTTACATCTATTATAGTTCTTTCATTAAATCCAACTCATTTTAATTTCTTTTCATATTCTATATTGAAAGTTATATTTTCATCATAATCCATGATATCTTTATCCATTGTAGACATTTTATAATTTAAAGGTAAAGCATTAAAAAAATATTATTTTTACAAATTTTTAGATGGTCTAACATTAGGTTGAATTTTTTAGTGCAATCTAGTAAATCTACTTATGAACCCATAAATAGTTTCACCTAGATCAATTCAAATATTAACTAATTCATTGACTATAAATCTTTTTTTGTTTTGCCAAAACACAACTCTAACCAATATTCAATATCTTTCAAAGTGATAATGACACTTTCTAGAAGACTAATAAATGTTTAATATGATTTACCTTCCATAGTATATGAGAAAACTCTAAGTTAAACTTTTTCAATAACCATAACAAGGGTAGTGAAAACTAATTTAAAAGCATCTAAGTGATATTCCCATAACTCACTAGGTCTTATGGAAAACTTAAAGATGTTGAGTCCTTTTAATGAAGGTAACTTACCTGGATGAGCACCAATATTTATTGGATTTCCATAAATCCAAGGATTGACTAGTGGCTGAGCAATGTCTTCATTTGAATCATTTTCATAATTAGTTACTTCTACTTTATTTTTGTTATTTTGAAAACCTAAAATCAAATCTCAAACCCCTTGTTATTATGCTTGCTCTTCCCCCATCTAGAGTTTCAACTATTTTAATCACTTAATCAGGTTGATTTATGTTATGATCAATAAGAGCAATAAAATCTTCAAAACTAATGGAATTTGAAAGAAAATAAATTCTAGTTCAAGGATTAGCATGCAAAATCTCTTTAATCTTAAGTCTAATTATATGATTATTTTCTTGAATATGATTTTGTGTTTCACATGTAAGATTTATGTGAATGTTAATAATTTTTTATTATTCTAATTATTTATTAATTAAATCAATTATATGATTTAAATCATAAAGCTTGTTATACTAATAAAAATGAGTTAGACTAGAAGCAATTTCAACTTCATCTTCAACAATATCAATTAAGGATTGGATGACTAGGTGTGGACCTCTAATAATCATAGGAAAGTTAAAATAAAATAGATAATAAAATAAAATTCTAAAAGGGATCCAAAAAAAAGTCACCAAATTTATTGATGATAAAAATTGTCATGTTAATGAATCATCCCTTTTTCTTATCGTGAAGGTTAAGGTGGAATCATACTAGTCTAATAGTTAAAGTCTAAAAGGTCAAAAAGGATGTAAAATATGTGAAAAAGAGTTTTAATTTTTTTTTAAAATAATAAGTATGCCAAATATTGATCAATATTTCATTATGAATTTAGAAATCAAAAATTCTCTTTAAGTATTATGAAGGAAACATATGTGAATATATAATCTAACCTATCTAATGAAAAAAATTATGAACAAGATAATCTCTTGAAGAAAAGATTTATGCTCCTTATAAATTTTTTTGTTTAATCAAATAGTTTAGAATTTTCACATTTCACTTAGAAAAGATCAAAAGAAAATAAATAAAAATACTTAAAAGATAAGAATAATATATTGCAATGAATGCCAAAGAATGAAATTGAGATAATAATTAAAATAATCACACAAGACACTAAATCTAAAGAAAGAAATCATAAACAACTAAGTTAGAAATTAAATACAAACCTAAATCCAATACTTAAAATTAAATCTAATAAAAAATAAACTAAATAAATGATTTAACTCTCTAATAAAACTTGATTCAAAATAATGTGAAGATAAACTATAATAAAAACTAATTTATTCTAATATTTAAATTAAACCTAAACTGATTTAAGAAAATAAACAAATAACATATAAAATAAACTTAAACATTTAAAACTATAATACCTAAACTATCAAATAAGATCTAATTATTTAAGAAAAAGACTAAAGATTTAAGAAAACACAATAATCTATTTTGGCTAAAGACTAAAAACTTAATAAGAATAATTAATTAATCTAAATTAAAATTAATTTCCTAAACTCAACAACAAACAAAATAAAATAAATAAAATAAAATAAATTAAAGCAAAAATAAATAGATTGTGAATCTTAGAAAATAGTCATCTTAGTAAAGATAAACTAAATTTTATTGAGAAATAGTGTTTTTAGTACATAAATCTTTGATGTAATGATAAATACAATCTAAATGGATCAACAACATGTCACATACAATGAAGTATTCATTAGTATTTGGGTTAAGTAGTTTGGATTCTGCCCATATGATTGCAAATCTACAATCACCATAAGATATTAAACCTAGTAGCTTTTAGATAATTAGTTTATAAACTAAACATGAAACTTGGACATACCTATGCTAATTAAGTAGATTACTTAACTATCAGAGAGTTCATCCTTGATATATCTATTTTTTTTCTATCTCAAAGATGTTGCACATAAAAAAATATAATGATGAACTTTGAATCAAATCAGAGTCTTCAAGAATACTTGTGTAATGTTTATCCTTTCACATGTCACTTTGATCTTATTTTATAATCATTTACTCAAGATATGGTTGATGGATAAGTTATAAAAAACTTTACTTAGTTATTAGTTAAATCCCAATTGACTTTAATAAAGTCAATTAAATTTAAGTTATAACTTAACTTTCTTTAAAAAATTTAAATAAGTCTTAAGATCAAAATAAAATATTAATAAACCAAATGGGACATATTTTAAATAGGTGGGGCCCCTTAAACATCAAAATCATCTAAAATAAATATTTCATGTTAAAATATTTAAATTAACATAAGCAATTTAAATGAGGATTAAATACATCTAACATTAAATTATATGCATTATACATAAAGTTCATACATTCTAGACCTATATATATATATATATATATATATATATATATATATATATATATATATATATATATATATATTTCAAATGTCTTAACCATTGTAAAATACTAAAATAAAATTTTAACTAGTATTGTAGTATATAAAGTATTTGAAAGTATCAAAATAACAAAACTAAAGATCACTCAAAATTTACTCCTCTTTAGAATAAAATAACATCTCAATCAATGGATATCCCTTATCATTTAAATAATTTGTATAATTTATTATTATAGTAAGAAACTTTATCATCTTGACACCATCTTCATTATCTACATCATCAAATTCTAGTTTTACTTTTTTAACCATCCTAGTGATACTTGGTGAGGCTGAGGGACTTATACCTCATCTCTTATGGTTGAGAGGTGATGAAATTTCTCCTTCAAGTAAATGTGAAGGAAAATCTATGAGATTCAACTTAGAAAAAGTTTCAACATGATTAATAGGCTTAGTGGATGGAATTTTGGTATTGAGAGGTAATAAGGCTGAAGAATGCAATTTGTAAATTTGATGCAAGTCATATTTAGGAAAAGGTTGATGGTATTGTGGAGAATGGTATAAAATTGAATTATTCTCAGACTATAGATAAGTTTGTATTTGTTGAGTCAAATCACTTGGATTTCCACATTTGAGAAGATGAGTTCTCTAATTGGACCTTCTTAATCCTTTGCTTCCTTGAGTGTTTGTGGTATTGAACTAAAAATCATCAATAATGCTCAAAAATGAGGGATATGAGGCATCAAAATAAATTAACATACATGTTACTCTATTGAAAGGTATAAGGAAATTCTTACTAGGCCTTCTACCTCTAAAATATTGTCCTATAAGAGAAAATATGTTAGGAGGTGAATCTTCCATATGACAAATATGATCATTCCTCCAAATATTACCACAAGATTTATTAGAATGAGGTCTCTAACCTTAAATCTTATGAAGTATGAAACAAATCAAAATCTTGATTACTTGCATTGAAACTATTCTCTAATATATGTCAAATCCATATAAAATTATATCTAAAGGTATGTAAATTTTAATAAAAGATTGAAATTTAAAAATCAACATATCAACATTATTTTGATAAATGACTAAGAATTTTCCCTCAAGAATTCAAAATAAAACAAATTTTACTCAAAACTAATTGATTTTCTATTTATAAACTGAGATCTAATAAACACTACCAACTGTTGCAATACAAATATTCATATCTTTTTATCTTGAAATTGATTATAAAAATAAATTTGAAATGAAATCATGACTTTATCAAATTGAAGAATATAACCTCCACATATTGACTTCATAAAAGTTAACTAGGCTAAATTGATAGATTTTCCTCAACCCATAATTATTCATTGTATGGATTTTTTTTAATAAAATAGTTTTTTCATACTATAACGTAATCCTCATATAAAACAATCACAATTTCCCTATCAGGGCTTACATGCAATAAAATACAATCAATAACCTAAGATTCTTATATGTGTTTTAGATTATGGTAAAAACAGGTTTTGAAGGGGCCCCGAAACCCTAGTACAAGGAAAGAAAGAAAGAGCATCCAAGACCATAGGCAAGGCCTAAAAACTACAACAAGGAAGTAGCAAAAACAAGTTTTTAATGGACCTGAAACCACCAAAAAGAAAACCGATCAAAACCCAGATTTAACAAAGATCTGGCTACACCAAAGGCAGAAGATTACAAAAAGAAACCATAGAACAGGACTAGTTTACATAACCAACAAGAGAAACCAGACTATTCATCCAGTTGCAATATCATTTTCATAGTTTCTTTTCCTTTCACAATAGTATCCTGGGTAGTGGTTGCTGCCAGCACGACTCCTTCTTGTGTAGCCTTCTTTCTTGAACTTTGTCTCATCCTTTTGCTAGGTCCCTCCAAGGCTTTGGTCTCCTCGTTAGCTCCTTTTCCAATATTGACAGCAGCAGCACAAATATTGGACGTAACTTCCTCCATTTTTGTTTTGTTGTCCTTAATGAGTTCTCGGAGGTTATTCTCCTAGGCTTTGAGCTTAACTGAGATATCTCTTATCTGATTTTCCATATTGTTAATTTTGTTCCATACAGCTTTCAGAGTATCTTCCATAGTTTCCACTTTCCTTTTGAGATCCATGATCTCCCTACATGTCCAAGAATCAAGTTGGAAAGAAGCCTCTGCTTTGCAATTGACCCAAGTCATTGGTGTGTGTGTTTCATCATTCTATTTTTTCCCTCTCCATTCCTCAGAATTTTTATTGGGACTATTCCTGGCTTCATCAAAGGTATCCTCTCAACCCTTTTGATCCTGTTCTTTAATTCTAGTTTGAATTTCCATGTCCATTTCTTGATTATCATCCTAAACTGTAGTTTCCTTTTCATTTCTTGAAGCAGGGTCCTCAACAGGGCCATCCTGGACAAATTCATCCTCTGACACTTTCTGATTTTCCTCCGTAGCTTCTGTTCTATTTGCAGAATCCTCCTCTGTGTTGACATTTTCTTTTTCATTCTTCTTAGGACATTCTTCATCCTCATTAGAGTTTGTATCCCAGCTTTCAGTTCCTTCTTCCTCCAAATTTTCCTCTTTGGGTTTATCAATTCTCTCCCATTCAGTATCTTCTTCTACATTCTGATTTTTAGTGCTAGGGAGCTTGATTTTACCTTTCCCTTTTACACTTTCACTCTTTTTGTTCCCTGACTCCTTATTTTTCCCCTGGTTAGGGTGCTTTACCATTGCATTATTCTTACAATAACCTTCAATTAATAGAATAAGGCCTTCATGTAGGATAGGGCGCGTTTCCTTTTTCCTATGAGCATATAAACTTTGGACCAAGGAGAAGTGAAGGTAAAAGGGAAAAGACAAATGTACCTTGTGCCTGAAATGGTTAAGGAAGACAAAGTGGAATTTGTGCACTCACTTACTTCTTCCGTCCAGGATGAAGTACTCCCTTATATAGCTTAAGACATCCCTCCATATCCCTTTAATCTGATCCAATTCATAGAAATCCTCATTCTTGACCAGCTTCTACTCTTCCTCATCTGTCTTGGGGAACTTACAAAAGGCCTCATTTGAAATGCTTGTCTGCTTGGAGAATTTAAGTCCATCTGTATGTAGCCCTGTTACCTCTACTATAAAATCCTCTGTTAGGTTCACTGTGATACCATGCAAGGTGACCCTTTCATCAGTCCAATTTTTGAAAAAATCCGTTGTTATATGCGGTTTTGACCCATGGAGCCTTTCCATATAGTTTTCAACTTTTCCTTTCTGCAAAATTCTCCAGACTTCTTATTTCTCTTTCCATTCATCACAGCTCTTAG
The DNA here is from genome assembly GCA_037957365.1 of Torreya grandis. Classification (NCBI taxonomy): domain Eukaryota; kingdom Viridiplantae; phylum Streptophyta; class Pinopsida; order Cupressales; family Taxaceae; genus Torreya; species Torreya grandis. The sequence continues at coordinate 106,459 of JARHVA010002695.1, read as the reverse complement.
GTTCCTACTTCCTGGGTTCTCCCTTCCTTTTACGAGCCATACTCATTTTCTTTGAAACCCAGTCACTATGGTCTTTACAATGATCCCACCTGCTGCCAAATTGATTAGAAAGTCAGCTTTGTTTGTGCATATTCAGGATCCACTTCTCACTCTTGAGGGCCTTCCTCTTTAATGATTGTTGTCCTTTCCCTGTGCTGCCACTCCTCCAACTCATTATATTTCTATTACACTCCAATCTTTCCTTCCTTTTCATGGGTTGCATCATGAAGAATGAACGCCCTCAAATCCACATTCTTTTCTAATGTTTCATGCCACCTCACTGTTTGACCTATCTGGACTGCACAATTAGCTAGCCAATCTGCAACACCATTGGCTTCACGAAAGGTGTGGGTTATAGTCACTTCTTCAAATTTTTTAATTAATGTTTTCATCTCCATTACCTTAGCCTCTATGGTCCAAGACACAGTATTTTTATTGTTAAGAATATTTATGATATTCAATGAGTCCCCTTCAAGCCACAATTTGGGATATCTCGAGTCCATAGCTATTTTGATGGTCTGAAGGGCAACTGTAGCTTCGGCAATGTGGCAATTCGATTTACAAATGGGGATTGCAATAGCATCAATTACCTTTCCTATATGGTTTCTCAAAACTCCACCACAACTTGCATTCCCCGGGTTCCCTTTGGCAGCACCATCAAAGTTTCCTTTAATCCATCCTTGAGGGGGAACATTCCAAGTAACTCCTGATCTGGGATTATCAGGTTTACCTTTAGAATTATCTGTCCTTAAGGGGTTATCCACTTGGAGAGTTGAGCTTGGATTCTTTTGTGATAAAAAATTCTCCTTTATAGCTCTAATGATGTTTTGTCTTACCACCCATCCAGGAAGTTCTTTATTTCTAAAGATTCGGTTATTTCTTTCCTTCCATATTCCCCACCAAATATGGGGAAGAGTAAGTTTCCATATAAGATTCTTATATGTGTTATCACTTCATAACATTTAAATAATCTTCAAAAAGGTAACCAAACTTATATCCAAAGACCCAACATTTTACTAAAACAATGATCAATATGAAACACACATTTGATGTTACATGTCTAATTTCCATGAATATTTGTAAACCAACCAAAAAAAACCATTTTTAGATAAAACCACACTTATATTGAAAACCAAAACAAATCTAAAAACAATAATAGACATGTAATATCCATATCTTATCATGTATTATGAGTCACCAAACAAACTCACAACTTTGTTGAACATCAAATAATCCTAAAACTTAAAACTCATCTATACACTTACAAAATCATTAAATCAAATAAAACATTGCATTCATCTAATTATTTTTCAAAGAGATAAATAATGCACTGCCAAAGTTTGCACTTGTTTTTCCAAATAAACCTTATAACCAAACCTTGCATGCTCAAACAACCAATAGTCATTATAAAATCCTTATGTACACATTCATCAAATAATCTGAATCATCATTAATCATTAAAAAACATACATTGAATGTGATAAGCTTCAAAATCATTACCTAATTTTTAAGTTTCCCAAACCTTCTCCTTGTTTCTAGAATGTGGCTTTTGCAGTAAGATTTGTTAAAAATGATAGTTAGTAGTGTAAAAATAGCCTTTTATATAGTTTTATATCCATAATATCTATCTATGATATGTGTTTTCAATACATTGGATGCGAAACTTGTTAGTATCTTACCTCCAACTTATCTAACTCCTTTGACAACTCTTACTAACTTAATCATGACTAATGTTTCCATAAAAACTATTAATAAATTCCTTCAAATGATGCATGTACATCAATCTTAAATGACATAAAATATATGGGTTTAAACCAATCTCCAATTCAATAATCATATCTCCAAGGCATTAAATCCATAAAACTACTAGATAGCATGAATTAAATCAATTGCTTCAAACACCAAGTCAATTAATCACTTAGGTCACTATTAGGTTCCATTTCTACCACCTTTTAGTCTTTATTACCATTGCCACAAATTTCTATAGATTAAATAACATTCAACCCTTAGGTATTAGGTTAGAAAACCATTAGGTTTAAGTAATTAAAAATTAAACCAAATAATCAATAATTATATTCAAATTAAAATCCATAGTTATATATTTTATTTAATAAATATGAATACCCTTATAACTTATAACATTATCTAGTATAAATAATGCTAACATAAATCATTCAATGTATTATGTCATGATCATAATTAACATTTTTATGAAATAGTTCATGCATCAAATCATGAATCCCTTTGAAAATTATGACCACTAAGAATTATATTTTCAAGATCAAACAAAATGTTCTACTAATTTTTGTACATACTGAATGTTTTCATTGAATGCACTTAATGTTTTTAAAACCACTTAACAGTTTAGAGTAATAATTTCATTAAATATAATAGTAACTATAAACATTTGACATAAATAATAAATATTAAAATGATGTAATGAACTAATACCCCCATACCAATAGTTTTAGATGTCATGACATAAGTCATCAATATTACATAACCACTAAATATACTTGGTTTTAGAAAAGAAAAAGAGGGGTTGTTGAAAATAGGCAAAACACAACCCTAGGAGACTTGTATCCCAAAACTTATTTATTTGAATGCTTAGTAGTTATAATAGGTTATATCTTACCTTTATCTTTTTCTTCCAAACCCTTGGCTTTATAATCATGATGGGCCATAATTTATTTGTGATGAGGTACTTTTTCTCTAAAAATAAGGATCCAAATCCTCATTATACAACCATGACTCATCTTATTGCTTTAAATATTATTGACTGAATTCTTTTCCTAGCATGAATGGAAGATGTTCCTTGGGAGAAGATACCCATTTTTTCTTGTGTCATTCCATCTTGGGCCTACCATGAGATTTGGGTGATCTAGGAAATTTGAGAACATGAAAGGCATATTCAATAGTATATGTGCCAAGGCCTTCATCATAAATATTAAAATGGGAGGAATTTAATGAGGGGAAGGGTGTTTTATAAGAAGAAACATAGGTATTTGGATTTAAATAATTTTATTGAGGTTCCTTAGATATTACTTGCTTATCCTTTTTAATGGTATTAACAGTACTAAGACAATACATATATTGATTACCCTTTGATTCCATATGTTTACAATATTGATACATTTATAAATCCCTAAAAGTAGTAATATCCATTCCATAATTAGTAAATTTGATACATTTATGGAGTGTACAGGGAACTTCATGTATCTCATGAATCCATGGATGGATAATAAGGAGATTCTATGAAAAATCAAGATCAATTAAATGGCACAAGATACTATGGATAACATGCCTAACCTGAATGGGCAAGGAAATTGTAACAAGTAATTTTTACTTGGTATTATCATATCCTTTGATAGTAATTTTATCATTCTTTAGATCTATTGAAGTATATCCTAGACATTAAAGTAGATTTAATGGAATAATATTAAGGCTAGAACCATTATCTATATGTACCCACTTGATTTTATGATGAGTAATTATAATTTGAATGTATAAAGAATTCATGTGGGAAGATCCAAGGGATGATATATCACTTTGATCAAATATCAATTGTGGTTTAGGAGACAAGTGTCTTACTAATGCTTGAAATTTTTCTAGTGTAATATTTTTTGGCACTTGATATTGGCTCAAAATCTCATATAAGACATCTTTGTGAAGATGAAAAGTACATAATAGATCCAAAATGGAAATCTATGGTGGTAGTTTATTTAGTTGATCCACATGATCATATTGCTTCTTAATAGGTACATACTTGAGTTTGGATGGATCTAGAATAGGATTAGAACAAGAAGGTGGATTAGGATAAATAGAGGAAGACACAAGATTTTGATGTGTGATTTTATAATGTCAAGTTATAATAGGACAATATTGAGTGGGAATAAAAATATCAAAATTTGAAGTAGAATAAATAGGTCCTAGAATAATAACTCAAGGATGAGGATTATGGGAAGGAAAAACTTCCAAAATAGATGGACCTAATCCTAGAATAGAGTGATTCACTTGTTTGGAATTATTGGAATGAGAATTGGGGTTGATTATGATCATGGCTACATGAAGTTCCATGATATGTACCCACTTAGTTGTAATCATAGTGGGTAACAAGGTAATCAATTTTATTAGTATGGGAACCTTGATTTTGATTATGATTGTTATTTTGTTGATGTTACTTTTGCTTATTTATTGGTATTATTTTGAATAAAAGGTTCTCTATAGATCCCCATGTTTTGAGAAAAACTAGAGAATGATGCATTGTTTAACTAAATTTCCCTTCTTTATAACATGTCTTGAATGAGATGTTGAATTTTCACACATCTATGAATTATATGCCATTTAACCTGATGATATTCATATGATTCATTATCCATATACCAATCTGGTTTAGTTTGGATTTCATAAAAGGGATTGATATTTCAACCAATTGATCATATTTGCAATAAGTAGATTTTGAAATACATTCTCAATGAGCTCTCCAAATTTAGAAAATGGTCTTCTATTAAATTAGTTACTTAGAAAAGGATGCCTTTTCAAAGTAAGTGGTTGGTTGAGTAACTTTATGTATTGGTAGAAACTACATTATGTGGACATTTCTTACTTCTATAACCCCATTAACAACCATATTTTTAATATGATTAAAAGGCATGGAATTATGCACCAAATTTAATTGATTTGAAGTACAAGTTTGGTTCTAATTCTATTTTTGATTTTGATATTGATTTTAACTTTGATTTTGTGAATACATTTTAGTCAATCCTTTATTAATGAGAGATTTCTCTATTTGTACACCTTTAGTAATAACATCATAAAAAATATTTGGACACTATAATATGATATTAAGAGCTAGGTTTGATTTTAAATTCATCGTTAATATATTTTCTAACTCAATATAAAGAAGTTCATGTGAAAATATACTAGCTAATGCTTTCCATCTTTGAAGATAATAAACAAAACTCTCACCTCCTCATCATTTGATAAAACAAAAATCAAACATGGTTAAATCATGTTCAATGTTATAGTAAAATTTATTAATAAACTTCTTTGATAAGTCATCAATTTTTTAAAAAAAACCTTTCTATATGTGTGTAAACCATTCTAAAGATTGCCCAACCAAAATCCATGAAAACAAATAAAGTAATAAATTGGTGTCATGGCTTACTTATTGACAAGCAACAAAAAATAGACTTAAATGACCTCTTGGTTTACCCTTTCCTTTATATTTATCAAATTTAGGAATCTAAAAATAAGATGGAAAAATTGTCTATAAAATACTTGAATCAAATGGATATGAACATTTGTGAATCCAATTATATTTTTTATTTTGACTTCTAGCCTGTAATCTTGATATTACATATTTAATGACCTACAATTTTTGAGAAAAAAATATTTTGGGAAGTAGATGGGGTATTGTGTGATTGGGAATGGAATTATGTATTTTCAAGATTTTGGAAATTCTTTGTCCTAACTAATTAGAATTATTATTTCTAGTGTCATAATTGAATTAGTTAGGCAGAATTTGGTATTGGTTATGATTGGAAGATAGTATGGAAATACATTGTTGCATAAGAATAAATTAGTATTGATTACAATTAGAAGATGTAATGGAAACATGTTTTTACATAGGAAGAAGTTATTAATTTTTACTGAGGAATTGATATTGAGTGATGATAATTTATTTTTGATTAGAATCAACCAATTATATAAAAGGAGGCTTACTTATTGACAAGCAACAAAGAATAGACTTAAATGACCTCTTGGGTTACCCTTTCCTTTATATTTATCAAATTTAGGAATCTAAAAATAAGATGGAAAATTGTATATAAAATACTTGAATCAAATGGATATGAAAATATGTGAATCCAACTATATTTTTTATTTTGACTTCTAGCCTATAATCTTGATATTACATATTTAATGACCTACAATTTTTGAGAAAAAAATATTTTGGGAAGTAGATGGGGTATTGTGTGATTGGGAATGGAATTATGTATTTTCAATATTTTGGAAATTATTTGTCCTAACTAATTAGAATTATTATTTCTAGTGTCATAATTGAATTGGTTAGGTAGAATTTGGTATTGGTTACGATTGGAAGATAGTATGGAAATATATTGTTGCATAAGAATAAATTAGTATTGATTATAATTAAAAGATGTAATGGAAACATGTTTTTACATAGGAAGAAGTTATCAATTTTGACTAAGGAATCGATATTGAGTGATGATAATTTATTTTTGATTAGAATCAACCAATTATATAAAAGGAACTCATTGTTGTGTTTTAAACCAAATATGATGGGTATTAAAGGGAGCATTAGAAGAATTGTGTTGGGGATTATAGGTATTATAAGGAATATTTTTTGTCTAAATGGGAATCTATTAAGAATGACTTCAACTCCATTACTATTAAGGGGGAATTTGTTTAGATGAAATTGGGAATGTAGGATTACTATAAACTTGATGAGAATTAGGTAATGTTTGTGTGAGATTATCTACAATTGGTTGTAAATATTCTAAGGTATATGTTTCTCAAGAGAAATAAATGTCTCAATATTAGGTAATGGATTACCTAATTCATATTTTACTTGATGTTCAAATGGAGGATTAGAGTTTGGGTTAAGTAATAAGGTAGTAAATGCATTGAACATTTTACCAACTTGTTTTATTTGAGCTAAAATGCTAGTTAAAACTTGGGGTGAGGCTACAAGTAGCTTATTCCCTTTCCTATATGTTTCTATAGTTTTCAATATTTGAATAACTAAAGGACTATGACTAGAGGAGGGTATATCATCATTACACTCTATAATTTTGATATTATTTTATTGTTGTGATTTCTCAACCTGATGTGAAGTTTCTATGGTAAAATCAAGAGGAACCTTAATACCCATATATAATAAGTGCAAAAATACATTATCTCTATTATCAAATAATTCTTGCTCAAATTGAGTTAGGGATACATCATAGATAGGTGACACTTCTTCGTACTTAGGTTTATGAATTTCCATATCATATAGATTCATATAATCCTTGTAATCATGGGAATAATTGGGTTGATACAAGAATGGTTTTGTTTAACCTCGATTCTAATAATCATCATAAGAAATATTATAAGCCATACCACTTCTAGTGTAATGAGGCATATTGGGCTTGAATTTGGAATAGAACTAGATGGGAATGGGAAATATGATTTTTGTAAATGACAAGAGAAAGCTTTAAACTTGGATAAATTTAATTTAGAAGTGGATTTTATAACTAGACACTTAGGAAAGTTACAATAATGGGTCCAAATTCACACAAACAACATAATGATATGATTTTAGATAATAAATATGTGATTTTATACCAATATGGAAATAATATATTTGAAGGGAATAGTTTTGACTTAGAACATGGATAGATTAATGCCTATTTGTGAAGGTATAATATGACAATGTCATGGAATTTGGTGTTGACTTTATTTCATGGGATTGGTTTTTGAATAAAAATGAGTTTTTGGCATGCCAATCAAGCATCAACACAAAATCATTACAATACATGTTTTTAATCACTGACATAGGTGTACATCACATTCATTGAACCTTTGATATACTCATCTTGAGAGAATATTATAAAATTTAAGATTATTTAAAGAAATTATTGTAGTTATTGGTCGTATTTTAATCCCACCCTTCTCTCAAAATGTTTTTATGAGTAAGGTAATATTTATGGGATATTATTTTTACACTCGTGCGTCAATGAATGATCCATGACAAAATAAATATGTAATAAAAAATCCAATATTAGGATATTAATGATAGGGTATTATCCTTTCACAAACACTTCATTCATAAGGGTTTTAATGAAGTGATATTAAATTTGGGGTTTTCTTACAAATTTACTTGGCTTTATAGATAAACCCTATATACAACCCATAATATGTAGTATATGGGATGAGTTCATAAATGAAGAAGTTCAATCTTGTTTCCAATATTTCTCCTTTATAGGGTAACACACCTTAGCCTTGAGTATTGGAAAGAACTACTTAGGGTTCTTTCCTCATGTGACAATTTGCAAGCACAAGTTAGGCCTTCATAATAGAAATGATTCTTAATTTGTATATCCCATTAGATAAGCAAGGTTTGGTATGAACATTTGGTAATGACATCTCAGGCACTATGCCCTAAATACTTGTGAGAAGGTGATAAAATCTAACCCATATCCAAAAGAAAAATGAAGGTATTTTTGTTATGATTCTCATAATTCCCACTAGGGGTAAGTGAGGAGCATAATAGGTAAATATTTAGGATAAAAAAAATAAGAATCTTGAATTTATGGATCACCCAAAGGGGAAAGCATATACACAAAATATCCTTACAAAACACTCAAGCAACAAGAAGCAAGAGGTGATCTAGTGAGAGTGGAATCAATTATGGTTGGATACCTAAAAGATGATAGGAAAGTCTATGGCGTACTATAAATGGGTGACATGATAGCCTTCATGTAAATAATGGAAGGATTTAATGAGCACATTTATAAATATTTTGTTGAGATTTGGGTTAATATAATTATGGGAATTAATGGAGTTTTGGTGGAAATCATAGAGGATTTAATCACTTAGTTAACCATTCTCCTAGTGGAAGATGCTAAGATCCAAAAAATAGGAAGGGATTTTAAAGAGTAGAGGGATAAGTTCTTAATATAAGGGGAAAAACTAATCCCTACTCAAAATGGTTTCTTTCAGTAGCATTTTTCTTGACCTTATGATGAGATCTCCAAGTTGGTAGTTTTATACATTACTTTGGAAAGAAGATAGAATGTTGTACATTGATCAAATTTCATATTCCTCAACTATTTTACACATAAAATCCCCCTGATTCTTCTATTTTACATCCTTATTTCTCTCAAGAGGTTAATTATGGAGGTTAAATGGGGGAATAATAAGCAACTTATTCACTAGATAATTATTTTATTGATACATAAGTACTATAAAGGAATGAATAAAGGCATTGGTCTCTCTATGTTACCAAGTAAGATATCTTCAGGTAAGGAGAACTAAAAAATAGTAATGAGAAGTGTACTTAAAGGAAATATTTAGGGACTGGGGGAAGAATATAGAAGAGATATAGAGAAAAACCCTAAAGATAATCCTTTGGAGGATAGGGAGGTTGTGAGGCTAATTTAGCTCAAGGTATTTATCTTCGTAAGGGAGTTTCCAATAATTAGACCATTGAGGTTAATACGACTATGGATTGTAACCTCAAAGAGGGAGTTATTGAGATAGGTAAATAAAATATCCAAGTGAAATACATTTAGGAAACTATTAGTAATCTAAATGAGGAGTTTAATATCCTATCAGAGTCCTTAAGGAGCCAAAATAAGCAAACTAAAATGGTTAAAGAGCTAGAGCTTCAAAGTCCATGCTTAGATGGTTTATGCATGAACACTCAAACATAAAGAATTAGATGAATATTTTAGAGTAGGAAGCCACTCTTAACTAGAGTAGGTCTGACTATAATGAGTTACATAATCAAGTTAAAATACTTAGAGATAGAGTATCTACATTGCAAAAGGAGAACATTGAACTAAAGGATAATATCAAGATCCTTGTGTTTATTAACAATGCTTAGATGAAATATAGCCTTGTGGCTATACATTCTCTTAGGATCTTATTAAGTGTAGTGATAGTGATAAAGATATGGAAAAACCACCACTTTTTTAACAAAGGATGGACTTGGAGCTTAAATGAATGGTAAGCAGTTAGGAGGAGGCCTTTAAAGGCCATAATACTTAGATGTTTTATTGTTGCTTTTCTATTGGTTTTTTATAGTTTTTTTAATGTAATGGTATATTATATATTGTGTCACTATTGAATATATTAGATTTTAGGCCTTTATTATATTTATTCTTGTATATGGTTAGGTGCCTCTTAAAAAAATCCAATTTTTACCCTTAATAAAAACATAAGAAGCAAAATAGAACTTTATGAAATGAAAAAACTTGGAAAATAAGATAGTTTTATTAAAACCCAAATGAAATATGGATTACTTTCAAGAAAACAAAGGATATGTGAGTAAATGTCATATGTTTTAATGAATCTCCACACTCTTTTTGTAACCTATAATCAATCAAGGTAATTAGATTTTCTTGATAGGTCTTTGACAAGTAAAGGAAGTTGATTTTCTATGTTTTTACAACTCTCAAATTTTTAGAACATAGAGGTGAATTATCCATTTAATAGGACTAATTCAATGATTTTAGAAACCTACATATAATATATAACAAAATATATAAAAATATAGAAAAAGATTATTTCATCGATTAACAGGCCAATTTCATCGATGATAGAACAATTTTGTTGATAACAAAATAGTTTTACCAATTAATATTAAACCAAATTATGATATACCTGAAAATAAATATCACTAATTTTGAGACAATTTCATCACTTTTGTTAACAATTTCATTGATTAAAAAATTATTTCACTAAATATAATACCCTCATAGGTAAAAAAATAAGAAAAAGAATGAACATAGATGTTTTCACTGATTATGAGGATGATTTCACCAATTAATATGTCAATTTCACTATAATATAAGTAAATTTCATTGAAATATAAGTTGATTTTTATAAATTAATTATGAATTCCCCAATTATAAATAAAATAAAATAGTGATTGACTTTGATGATTTTGTAATAATTTCACCAGTTTCCTTAACAATTTCACCAATTATGTAATGGTTTTGCTAATCTATATAACATGTGTATAATATAAATAAAAAAATAGAGAAGAGAAATGATTTCATAAATTACTATGTGAAATCAATTATTACCAAAATATTAGAGATGTTTTTTTCCATTTTGATGAGGCAAATTCATTAATATGAAGAGATAAAATATAATAAAAAAATATGAGCCAAAATAATCAGATTTTCTTCAAAGGAAGATTTGCTAAAGAAGATTAAAAGAAAGGTGTGGGTTTATAGTAGAATGCAGTGTGACATATGTTTCCATATGATTATTCACAAGTGATATTTTCACAAAATTTAGTTTAGTCAAATAAAAACCTAAAAAATGAAACATACTTGATCCTAGGACCTCATGAGCATACAAATATTAAGATAGAAATGCTAAGATTAAATCAATACAATGCATATCTTCATTATAATGCATATTTGTATATTATTTGGTTATTATTTATCATCAATAAGTCTTTTTCAATTCCAATTTGTTTCAAACATCTCTTTTGAAGCTATAAATAGTTGAATTTGATCAAGAATAGAAAATGTTAATGCACAAGAAGACTTTAGAATTTTTCAGCACTTCATTGTCTAAATGGAGTATGTAAATTGAAATGAAAAGAGGTATATTTAAGTAATTTAGGATAAATTAGGACCCTTCATCTTGACTCTAAGATGAATGGTTGTAAATGAGTCCTCAAAAATGCACACAGATCAACACATAGATTGCTAATGTGATTCCTTCATCTTGCTTAAGATAAAGGGTGGAGGATGGCCCTAAAAATATCAAAGGAGAATTAATATAAGCCCTTAATATTATTTCCAAGGTGAAGGGTGGATAACTCTCCTTATGAGATCCTTGTGAGAGTCCATTTAGACCCTTCATCTTGTTTTTAATATGAAGGGTGGAGAATCATTTCTAAGAAGGCACATGGATTACCAATGTGAGCCCTTCATCTTGTTTCCAAGATGAAGGGTTGAGAATTCTCTTAAATTATCTCATAAGATTCATTGAGGGATCTTCATCTTGTCTCCAAGGTGAAGGGTGGAGAATAATATTATATATTAATTCATGAAGAAAACTAATTATCTCATAAAATAATATTCCAAATGATCTCAAGATCATTTTTCTCGATTAAAAATACTCTTTATAGGAAAAAAGCAAGAATTAGAAAATTAAAGGGAAATTACAATTTTATTTATAATAGAAATATAATTAGAAAATTTATTTAGAAAAGAGGGAATTAATTGTATTAACTGATAAATGAATGGGAATTAGTGAATTGACCAAAATATAATAATTGATCAGAGATAAATTGACTAGAATGATAATTAAATAGATCTAATATGGTGAATTATCCCACTTAGAGAGGTCCCGAGATAAATTCAAATTCATACATTAGATGAATAGATGACCTTGGACTAGTTTGTAATTAATTTATTAGAATCATTCCATTTTGAAATTTTGACATGGAATTGAAAAAAGGGAGTGTCTAAACATACCCAAAGGTAAACCAATTATTTCACTAGATTGTCTCAATATAGTTTGTAAAAGTCTAACTTGGTGGGTGGTGTCCCTAAAAGTTTTTTAAATATAAAACTAAATTAATTTTATAATATTAGGTGCATATTGCATAACATATACAACTTAGATATGTATCATGATAAAACTATGTATAAAAATGGTACCTATTATAGCTCAAAAAATTCACCCTATAAGCGGGTGATTCAAGCCCTTTCTCTTTGAGCTATAAAATTAAATTGACCATAGGTTGTGGATTACCTACAAGTGAGTCAAGCCTCTATATTTTGGGATAGTTCCCAAAATTAAAACACCTAAACTAATCAACCACACAATATGATTGACATGGAAAAGGGATAAATTAATACTAAAACTAATAACATAACTTGAAGGTGATGCACCAAACATGAAGTCCTCAACTTGTTGAAGATGCACTATGAAGCATTAGACTACAATCTGATTATGCTACTCCAAAATAGTCCTAATCACATTAGTATTTCAATATGAAGGTTTTAAAGGCTAAAAAGGTACTAGTATGGTCAAACAAGAGGTTATAGTAGCAACACTAATAGTTTATCAGTTATCTAGCTTAGCAAACTAAGTAAAAAATTTCATATGACCTGTGAGAGACACAACTTGCATAAGGCATGAACATGAAAGACAAATGCAAAGATTAAAATAATATCACTAATCACTTATAAATATAACATATCAAAACTCAATATTTTCAAGGAGATACAAAATCTAGCTTGAATTCATCTCAATAGGCAAGTATAAGACTCAATTTTGGTAGGGCTTCACCATAACTAATGTGAAAATAGATTACAAGGCCAAAAATCACTATTTTTATAGATAATTGTAAAGAGAGAGAGAGAGGTATGAATAGGAGATAATAATTATGAGTATTTAGGCATCATGAGATCAATTATTCTATTCAAAAACTAGAATAAAATCACAAAAACTTGCTTTGAAACATGTGTCAGTCTAATCCTTAAGTAACTCCATGATGTTGGTGAAGATGTGAGGAGATAGAACTCATTTAACATTTTTAAAGTTATTAAAATTTTCCAATTTTAAAAAAAGGAGTTACATTGGTGAAACATTTCCTAAATATGATGATCATCTTGATACCTTATTTACTCCCTGACATCTCAGCTTGACACCTCCATAATCTTTCTACGCTAAAAGGCACCTTCTTGACTAGGGAGTTAACAAATAGTTTGAAACTACCTTGGAGAATTTTAACACCTTTATTATGGATTGAAATATGGAAATAATGTTTTAAATATTTATTAAAACCTTCCTTGAACTAACATATCCTTTAGACACTTGCCTTTCACAATGCTCTTGCTTACATATCATGAAGTTTTGTTTCAATGATAAAATAGGCCAACTAACAGATTATGCTTTTTTGTTTGACACTTGTTCTCTAGATGGTTGTTAGAATACAATATCACTCATTTTGTGGATAATAAACATGTTTATAAATTACATTTTTCCTTTGGTCTATCATTAATACCTTGGGATATAACAACTTCTACTTTTTTTGATCAACTAGATAGTCATATTGCTCCTACACAACACATTCAAGATTACCTTCTTTACATAGACCTAAAAAAGATACTTTATGAATGATTGAGAGGAGTTTTAGGTCTTTGATACTTAATTGCATCTACATGTACCCTCCACTATGATTCATATTCATTCATTCATCTCTGTACCTTTAGATCTTCACAAAAACCTTCAAAAATAAAGCAATTACCTCATCCATATAGATGATAGTAAAAAAAAACTATGTGATGAGAATCCTTTATGAGTGCTTATCATGATCCAAATATCACATGGGAAAATTCAATACATTTAGATACATTTTCTTCAATATTTTCTCTATTATGTGCTTATTAGGGTTTAAGGAGGTTTAGGTTCTTAGCAATGATTCATAAAGGTTAGGCCTCTAGCTTATGAACCAATGCCACTAGTTTATTCTATAAAAGGAACCTCAAGTTTCCCCAAGTAATAATAGCCCCATGAAACTATTTTTATATTTATAAGCTCATAAATATACTCTTCACATAGAAAATGTGTATTTTGTACATTCTAATAGTAGTTTTAGACCAAAATGGCCATTTACAAGATTCTTTCTACAAACCAATGGCTTTCTCACCTATGAAAATATATTAGGAATGATCCAATTTTTTTCATAGGTCTCCATTCAACCCATTTTTATCTTGACCTTAGTTTTCAAGTGTTGATGCCTTGAAGAGGGTATTAGGCTAATAGGCCTAATGACTATGTTCTCTTTAATTTTCCCTTAAAGAGAGTAATCTAATTTTTTATAAACTTTTGAGTGCATGTAACTAATATATAAACCATTAAGTCACTCATTTTATCTTAATTGAGCCATTTAATCACTCTATAACACTTGTACAATTCACTCACTAAACCTCAGGGTATAGCTGTAGGTTATCATCAACATTTAGAGACCTCTTTAGGTATTTATTTTACTATAAAGGTTATGGTTCATGTTTATTTATATTCTTTGAGGTGATTAGATATTTTACATATCAAAATGGAGTCAACTCTGCCTATAGGGCCTTGAATCTATCTCTTTCTCTTTGTGGTTGGCTATAGGTAGTGACTATAGGGTTTTAGAAATTCCTTTAGACATTTGACCCTACAAGTTTTAGTGAACTCAAAAAGACACTAAGTTTATTAAAACAAGTCCAAATTTCAATATATTTTAATATATTATCCTCCTCCAAGTGCTGAGGTGTTTCCCTTTAGGTCTACTATGTGAAAAAGAGATTTTAATCTCAATTAGGACTTTTAGGTTTTCATTATGAGATATCACTAGGAGAGTTCAATTCCTTATTCAGATAAGTTAAGGTAACTTTTCACATTTTAAAATTTTCATTACATACTCTATCATACTCCTCATCTTTTGTATTACTGAGTATACTTCATCACTTAGACTAGGTAGACTTGTGGATAATAAGGGTTGTGTATGAAATAATTAGGTTTAACTTATCTTTGTTGTTTGAAATATTGATATTGGATTGATCCTAGTTTTAACTTAATCCTTTTGTGTTTTAATCTCCACTCAAATTTATCATAAGATCTCAAAATATTGAAATTCCATCACTCTCTATCCTTGTCTATTGAAGTTTGGTTGTAGGTAGTTCTCTTTGGGGAGTTTTTAGCATCTATTTATTGTTTTGAATTAGCTTATGGTTTCATTTGGAGCTAAAGGTAATATAAATAGCTACAAACTCAAAAACTTCACTTCATTCAAACCATAAACATCTTCACTCTTTGAACTATCTTTACTCATTACAAACCCTACCTATAGGTATACTTCTACCTATAGGCCTTCTTATTGAGATTCAATCCTATTAACTATTTAAGACACCTTCACTCTTTGAACTATCAATTATATCTCACTTCTTTGTAACTCTATCAATATCTTATAGACCTTTTGACCAAACATTACAACATTTCAATCTTTAAACCACCTCTATGGATTGTATGCATAATCATTTTATGTGCAACAACTGTGTGTTAGGAATTATATTCTCTCACAAGGTTATATTATTTTGGTAGTATATTTGTGTCTTTAGTCCTTCTACCATGATTTATCATTTATACCTAGACCAAAATTGACAATCAAATGTGTAGACAATGATATGCACATTGGTAGTGTTTCTAAAGATCAAGAACTTAAAGACTATGGATAAGAATTACATATAAAATAAGTTCCACATGAACTATATTAATTAAATAGATATTCCATGAATTATGAAATATTTAGGATCATATGAGAATGACCACCTTGAAAATAAAACATAACACTTGTAGTAGGAGTGATTGAACACATTGTACTTGAGACAATTTATTCCTCATTGAATAAAATTCATAGAGATGTGATAAATAATTAAACCAAAATTACAATTATCTATTTTAACTCTAAAAATTCCCCTCAAAACCATTTTTATTTATTAGATTTTTAAGTGGAGAAATAAATGAAAATTCACACCCTGCATGGATGGATAAGGTAAAATGACTTATTGTCACTCTTAGCAATTATTCATATATAAAGTACCATGAATATTAAAAATAATTAAACTTATTTCAATCTTACTAGGACCCATAACAATGACCAAAGTTTTAGCTTATAACTCTCTCTCCTAGTCATACCATTCACTTTAAATCTACCTTTCTAAACTTGTGAAGGAAATGATGAAGGAGAGAGAATTACTGAAGTATTTGTACAACCTAAAACTTGGTCCAAATCTTGAAAATGATCTGAGGAATCCCAAGAGATAATTTGAAACCATTTCTAACTGATAAATTATCCTATAATGTAGTAAAAGTGCCAAAAAGTTCTTATAAAGTTGCATATTTCTTGTTTTGGACATTGACCCGACAATTTTTTTAGTCTCTGACTATTCCTATACATCCTATGACATCAGGTATGTTGGGTAACCTTCTTTAAATGTTTTAAGTTTAAGGAAGGACGTAAAAATCCACAAAATAAGTGAAAAGGTGGTAAAATGACTTTTAACACAAGGATAAAATGAAATGCTAACACATGATAATATGACCTTAAAAAATCATTAAAACTCATTTTTAATGCCTCTAAACCATGTAACAACTTTGACCACCTTTTAAAACACAAAGACCTATAAATGACCCCTATGACTAGATAAGTCATATAAGACTAAACCTTTGGTAATGTTAAACTGGTAAAATGTATGACCACATGAAGACCTTTCAAGACCATGAAAGGACATTTGTAATATCACATACAAGTTTGAATATCCATATTAAATTTTCAATCTATAGGGGTTGAACGTTTTGACGTAGAAGTCAAAATTGGTCAACAAATTAGCTACTCATAGGGGTTGCATACCTATAAAGCTAATAGATCAGTGACCTTATCCTTTCTCATTGGGTAATGGCATCACTCTAAAAATAGAACTTGACACCTACCTTTTAACAAACTAAAAATGGACAACACTAAACAAAACACCAAACCAAACATGTGTCATAAGACACTTAGAGGAAGGAAAGACACACAAGACACAAAATAAACACTTATGCATGAAACACTTAGGGAACTCAAAACCTAATATAATATGTATAAATATATGGATCTAAACTAAATACCATGGCTTCAAGTGTATCCCATTGACTAAGATACCCATTTATTCTCCATTTAGTCTTGCTAGTTGAAAGGCATTGTGTTCCTTGCAAGCAATGATGACATAAGGTCCAATCCATAATGCATAAAAATTGGTATACTTACCAAGATTATCTCTATCATCATCCCACTTCAAAATAAGATCCATTTCTTGGTATGTTGTTTATATATATCTCTTATCAAATTTTATCTTCACTTATGCTTGGTAACATTCCATTGTGTGCATAACATGATTCCTTGTTTCATCCAAGGCCATTAGTTCTACCCATATTAAATCTATAGGATTATTATACATACTATCAAGATGATTTTCCAACTCAAGATATTATAACTTAAGTGAAATAGGTAACTTATATTCTCTCACATAGACAAACATATAAGGAGAGTTACCAATAGCAACCTTAGGAGTGATCCTATTAGCCCATAATGCTATTTTTGTTTTAGTATGCCAAATCCTTTGATTGCCCTATATAATTATCTTTATAATTTAGATCAATTTATTAGTAGTGGAATTAGATATTACATTACCTTAGGGATAGTAATTAGAGGAATTAATCAAGTAGATGCCATATTGTAGATCCCATTCCATTGTCTTTACTCCACTATTAACCATGGCATTATTAGAAATTATGGTTAAAGGTACTCCAAAATTTGTTACTATGCTCTCATAAAATTAAAGAAATTAATTTTCATTAGACTTATTGAGGTATACTTACTATAACAACCTTTTAAAATAGTCTATATCTATAATAACCAATTTGTGATCAGCATTGGATGGAGGGTTGATCATTCTAATGAAATCAAGCCCCCATTGCATGAATGGTTGTTCAACTTGGATTGGGTAAAGAGGAAGGGGTGAAAGTATTTGTTTACCTAAAAATAATTCACACTTTTTAAAATTCATAACCCAATCATATGCATCCTTGAATAGGTTGGGCCAATAATAACCATCCCTCATTATTTTTGTAGTTGTGGTTATAGGTGGAAAATGACCTCCTACTCGCCCATCATGGAATTATTCTAAGAGTTTATCAATATAATATATATCTACACATCTTAATATCACATTATTTATATATTTCATAAAAGTAACTCGATCCACAAGGACATAAGGTATTTATTGCAATGTGAGGTATCTCTTTATTTGATTTAATCCCATAGGACACTCACTTGTTTGAAGGAATCTCACCATTTATTTTGTCTAACTTGTAGGAGATGAAGTATTAGACGTACTAGGAAATTATTAAAATTCCAAAAACATATCTTATTATTCATTTAGGTCTAATGTTTGGTGCCCACACAAACTTCTTCCTCTTACTAGCTTGGTGGCCTTGATTTTAACATCATATTTCATCACTTTAGTTATCCACCCAACCCTTTTATCATTCAAGTCCTTATTCAAGAGGAAATATCTTATGCTTAAATGGGTTAAAATAAATATAATTTTTTTATTTGACACCATGTGTCTAAATTTATTAAGGCTTATTATCACATCCAATACTTGATTCTCAACATATGTATACCTTTCTTCATAGTCTTTTAGTCCTTGACTAAAAAATGTTATAAATTGTTCAAATACTTCATAATTTTATTATATAAACATAGAGGATATGGTATTGGTGTTATAAAAATCATATAATAATAAATATTTATAGAAATATGAATTGATTAGTGTGGGATATTGAGAAATAACTTACTTGATGGCCTCGAAACTAGTTTTTCTTTATTCGATCCATTGGAATGCTTTATTTTTATTCAATATGACTATTATGGGCTTCAAAAGAGTATAAAATATAGGTATGAACATTATAACAAAGATAATATTTCTAAGGAAACTTTGTAAAGCCTTATTATTCTTAGGTAGTGACAAATCTAGAATAACTTCAACTCTATCAAAATCAATAACAAGTCCATCTTTAGAAATAATGTGTCCCAGTAAATTACCTTCATTAAGAATAAATACACACTTATTTGGATTGAGAGAAACTCCATATTATCTACAAATTTCAAATACTAACCTTATATTCTTCAAGTAGTCATTATAATTCTTGGAGAAAATTGTTACATCATCAAGATATATCAATACCATCTCATTGATCAAGCCTTGGAAATACATATCCATGGATCTTTGGAATGTATCACCTACATTATATATCCTAAATTAAATCCTATTATAGTAATATTTCCCAAATTTATTAGTTAATTTTGTCTTATATTAGTCTTCTTATTTAAAAAACACTTGGTTATACCCTGAATAGCCATCCAAGAGTGAAAACATTGAGAACCTGTTACTACTTGAAGTATTTACTCCATAGAAGGTAGAGGATATTAGTATTTCAATAAGACCCTATTAAAGTCTCTAATGTCCACACATAACCTGATTTCACCACTTTTATTTCTCATAGGAATAATGTGTGTAACCCATAAAGAGTTTTTGATAGGGAAGATGATCTTTATTGTAGAAAAAGGGCACACAAAGTTGTCTTAGTCAATTTTTGGCTTATTACACCAACCACAAACATTAGATATTCTATTTTAACTCAAAATTTTACACTCATCTATGCGAGAATCAATCCAAATAAGGCACATGCCTTATGTGATTAATTGAAGCATAAATGAGAAGGAATGTGGGCCCACATTGGGCTAGTTGTGTTGTTGCATAAGATATCAATTATAGGACTTGTTCAATTAAAAAAAGGCTTAAGTATATCCATAGGTGAAATCAATTCATAGGCCAAGACAAGTGAACTATAGGTGTAATCCTTTTATGGAATAATCCTAGAGTTATATGGGCACAAACTTTTGTTAAGCTAAGCTTAGTGTTATATTGATGCTAGATGGGTTAGGGGGCTGCTTTCACTTTAAGTGATCATACTAGGCTCATGATTCTAGCAAGGGTAGGAACACTTAGTGTAGGATTTATATACTTAGTCTTTATATAAGTTATAAATGACATCATCATTTATCATAGGGACTCTATGAATGATGTAAACCAAAAGCTCATAAAATTACTCAACAAAAACGTTTTGAAATTATGATATGATATCAATTATACATCCCAACATCAATATGAAAGATACATAAACTAAACATGTTATATATTAAGGTAGAAATATTTTTCATTAAAAAAATTTAAAGTAATAGATCATGTATCTCACAATAATCAGAATAGAGTATGTGTTTAGCTCATTCTACTTTATAACCCATAGGCTCACAGATGAACTTGGACACTTATAAATAGAGCCTTCATAAATTCTAAAATATTCATACACCTTAATGGCCATCTAAGAAATTAAATATAAAAATTTTAGTATAATTTTCTAGAGCTTTACTACCATTATTTTGTGTCTATGTATTAACTAGTACAATCTCCTTTTATAGTTCTTCAGGTGCATCTCTTCTAGGGGGGAATGCACATGTTGAGTGCCAAGCTAGAGCCTTGGTGATCATTTCCACAAGATCCATCACCTTGAGAGATTTTTTCTATAGTTTCCATGTATCAAATATCTTGGAATATTCTCTAAATATCTAGGAACTAGTTAACCACCTATCAGTTGTTAAAAGGTATGCACTAAAACCTCTAGCTAGTGTTAATATGCTAAAATGTCAATCATCATGCCAAATGATTGCCTCATGCTAATGTGGATGTCATGATGGAATGAATACTATACTTAAATAAATAAGGGGCCCAACATTACCCCATAAAAAATCTATATTTCATCCTTAGATTAGGTTGTTAGGGTCTTTGGCACGTAGAACTCAAGCATGCTTTCTTTAAGCTCAGCACTGAAATCTTAAAATCCCTCAATGGAAAGCTTTATTTATTTAGTGACACTATCTATTTGAGTATATGTATCACTAAGATTAAGCACATTAGTCATATTTATCTCCTTATATAAGGCCTCTACATTTACCTTAGTCTTTTCCACAGTCCCATCTAGGATTACTCCTTACTCACAAGACATAGTCTATAGAGCATGGAAAAGTGCTTCCATGTTCTACTCTTGGTCCTTGATTTGGGTAATTAGAACATTTAAATTACTCATGATATATGATCACTCTAATATTCTCACTGAGTATACCTATGCCATCATCTTCTCCTTCTCCTCCTTTGCCTATTTAAGGCACACATCTATAACTAGGGCTTAGTTGGAGAAGCTTAGAAAAATTGCATCAATTATATTTGTACCCTCTTATAAATTTTAAAAGAGGTATTATACCTCTTTAAAATTATGAGAAAGATACTTTTATATCATGACATACATATTTTCTTCTTTTTCTTCTTGCACTAGCTTAGGTTTTAACCTTAGGAGAATTTACTCCACTAGCACACAAATTTTATCAACCTTAGAGTGGTTTGAGGTATTGATGTTGACCAAAAAGGATGGTTCAACCATCTCTATACACTTATAAATCTATTAAAACTTGAACTTAGTGGCCTATGCTTCCTTTTGGGATTATTTATAGAACTATTTCCATTTTCTCTCCCTATCATTATTGATAATGTTTTAGCACACAACCGTGATAACTATCCTAATCAACACATTCATAAATTAGACTGGCTTCATGTCATAAGGGTTTATAAAGAGGAAATCCTACCCTTATTCATGATATTTTAGGATTGAAATGTCTTCCCTAGGTGCCTCAAAATGAGGCTAATCCATATAATGATCAAACATAAATTTAAGTTGTTTGCCACATCCTAGTTGTGGTGGCTTGAGGGGGAATGATGTCATACATGTAATGTTATTCATCCTCCCATCCCTTCTATGCCTTCCCCCTTATGCTTAGCTCTATGTCATACTTTTAGATTATGTCCATCTCTATTTTTTTTCTTCTTCTTCACTGGCACCACCACTCTCTTCAGTGTCTCCTTAGAGGATTCACCTATTTGTTTCTTAGGTATTTCTTCCTTAGACATTCCCCCTTAATTTGCTTCTTCCTCCTAGGGTTTTTGAATATGCACCTCTAATGAAATATATTTAGTGCTAGTGTCACCTTGTTGCTTTTGGGGTTCCTTGTCTATCTCTATTTATTATTTTAAGGTGCCAGTATCACCTTTTTTTCTTTAATTATCCTTTCACTACTTAGGCACACCTCTTGTGAATCTTATTCTACCTTTATGGTGGGGGAACTAAGTGCTTGTTTGAATAATTCAATGTCTAGTCTTGTGCCTATGGGAACCTTCTTGTCCTTCTATACCTTTTCCACTTCCTTTTCCTAAGCTAGTCTACACTTCTCTTTAAGTGTCAATGCCTTCTCAATGTCCTCTTTGCTCAAACCCATATTATTCCACACCCTTCTCTTCTCCTATTTCATTTTTATGGGTGGTGTGTATGGTTATTCACTCTATAAAGAGATTTCTAACTCCTCTAATTATTCAAGTGAGATTATTGTGCCACTTTGAGGGCCTCTTATATATCTTTAGCACTTGTCTCCTCCTCCTCTTCTATCTATATGATGTAAGTCCTTTCTCTTTCTTCTTTAGTCTCTTCCTATATTATGGGTGAGAGGTTCACCTTTTATACATTTTCACCAGAGTTATAGTAGGGAATGTAACTAGTCCCTTTATCTTCTTATTCTTCTTGTGCTTCTTACTAGAGTAAGCATTCTCTGCCATGAAGGTTATGTGTTTCTTAGGAGATGGAGGTGTGCTTTATTCTCTAGAGGTAATCTTTGACTTAATGTGCTTTATGATATTATCAAATTTCTCTCCCCTTTTATTTTAGAGAGTTTTCTCTTACATATTTGGTGTAACCTTTCCTTCATCATTGACTAGGAAGGGGTGATCATCATATTTTTTATGATCAACACCCTTCTTGCATGGATTCATTTTGTAATAAAGGTTAAAGATGAATTTGTTTATTATTTCCTTCTTGAGGGGATGGAGGTCCATTATGTCAAAGTCATCCTCCTCATCCTTAATGGCCTTAGATCTAAGGCCCATGTACTAGTGCCTTAACCTACTCATATATTGATCCATGGCCTTGACTAAGATCTCCAGTTGTTGCAAAGTGGGAATGCTCCTTAGTTCCACCATGAAATATTTGGTTGAAAATGCATAAGTTAGCTTAAGCCATCTAAAAAAGTTCCATCTGTGAGTTCCAAGTACACTACATAAATTTTTTGTCTTATGGTGAAGGCCACCATTCCTATTAAATGTTTGGGAGGTTCTTGAGTGATGTGCCATTCAATACTAAAGGCCTCAATATACTTGTCACACCACTCTTACACCCTTTTTTTTTAATTTTACAAAAATATAGGTGGGAAAATGAAGTCTTGATACTTCATTCCAAGGGATTCATTATGGGGTGGGAATACACAAAGGTTACCATCATCTCTATTTGGCACAAAAATTTCCTCCATCATGACGAAGATTAACATGTATCCCCATCTGAATGTCTCATGTACTTTGTGAACCTTTAATGCATTATTAAAAATCTCCTCAGTAATAAATATGGAGATGTTAAACTTTACCCCTTTCACCATGTGGTGTGTGATGCACAAGTAGGTATTTTTAATGTTAAACCATAGACCACTAGGGAATTGTTTATAGTTAACCATTAATCCCATGGACCTCATGCAAAGGTCATGTATGTCCTTGATAGGGAAAAAAACCTTGATTTTTAGTATCCTAAGAGATTTTTGACCCTCTCCACCTCCACATCATCTTATATCATTTGGAAGATGTCTTCCCCTATCCTTAAAAGCCCTACGATTTTATTGATGAGGCATGTTGAGATCCTCATGCACCTCCTTTCAAAATAGAAGTAGTCACCATGGATGTGTGAGAGGAGGAATTGTAATAATTCCTCTAGCTTGATAAAGCTTGGGAGATTAAATAATTGGGTTGCACTAATGGTCACCAATTTGTCAACCATCCAATCTTAGTTGTGTTCATGTGTATTACTCCCTATGTGGTGTTTATAATCCTTCAATATATACATGTGTGAAAAGGATACCCACTTTTCCCCTAGTATGACCTTTAGGGGGAATTGTATATCTATATAAACAAGCTTTGTGCTTACTTCTAGGAAGTATTAGCTATCATCATCCTTTATTGTTGCTAATAATTCCCTCATCATCCCTAGTCACTCCCTCATCATCCCTCATTATCATTGATCATCCCTAAACACACCCTCATAAAACCTCATCATACCTAGTCACTCTCTCATCATCCCTCATCATCCCTAGTGTAGAGATGATTTCAAAGCAAGTTAGTCAAGCATTAGTCCATAAATAATGAAACATGCATAAAGAACTAACTAACCAAGCCTATATATTCCTATGGGAATTATAAAGGATAGCAAGAAATAAATAAAAGAAAGTAACACATATTACCTTCCCAAATGTATTCACCATACCGATGTAGCTCAAAAACATGTTCTCCCTTAATCAAGAATCCTTGTATTTGTCGACAATGGTGGTAAGTTCCTCCAATGCCTCAAGAACACTCCATAAAACCTAGGCTCTTGATTGTAAATCACTAAACTAACATATCAATGAAGCTTTGTGGAAACAATATAGCATTATAAATTTTCAATATTCAAGCTTTGAAGTTATTTGAGAATAATAACCTTACACCAAAACAAATTATAAATTATGTTCATGGCCTCTCTATTTATAGATTTTTGAGATTGGTTAGGATCAATCATGACCATCCATCTCAAGATTGAGATGTGTGGACATGGATAATCATAATATTTGGAATTAAATACATAATTATCTTCATCATGAACTTAGAAGAAGGGGAATTGAAGAGGAATGGGAGGCATTAACTAGGCATGGGTGACCCATAATCCTAATATTTATGGCATTTATGGCCTAGGGATGTCTTCCCAAGAAATCATGTCACCTGATGATGCAGATAATATGAATCAATTTTCAAAAATAAATATTCAACAACTCTCATGGAAAATCCACTTAACCTCTTTATTTGGATTAATTATCCTTAAACAAGGTTAATCAACATTTGTGTAATTATATGAAAATTGGCCCTCAATTAATCAAAATGGTTAGAAAGTCATATTACTGGGTCATAATTTGATTAGAGAGGAACTATAAGGTGATGTTATATGTGTTGAAGTTGTATTCCCATTAGTATGTTTCCAATACCAAATAAAAAAGGTGAATGACATGTACCAATGAATGTGAAGAAAAGAGTGATCTAAAGCACCAAATGGTGAAATTGTCAATTTGACTTGAAATGATCTAATCAAAGGTAGATGGTCCATAAAATTCATTCCCCTATTTATTAATATTTTGACCTAAAATGGCACTTGTAAGTGACAAGTTTGAACCATTTAGAGGGTTTTATGTATTTTGACCTAAAATGAACATTTGAGTGCAATTCAAGTTAGATTGACAATTTCAACACAAATGGTGTTAGGAATTGGATGTCTACATTTTGCCCTTAATTGAGAAGGTGTAGCAAGACATTCATATGAAACAAAATATTTTCAAAAAAAATATTTTTCAAGAATAAATTTGAATAGACCCATCATACCCCCTTGAGAGAACATATTAGGATGAAAGAGAAGGATGGAATCTCAAAAAGAGAGAGAAAGTGAGAGATTAACCCATGGAATAGATCACATCCAAATGAGATAATGCTTTCACATGTGATTAACATCAATGATAAAAATATAATTATAGGTATAATATGCCCTAGAGATGGTGGGATAGGGAAAGATACAATCTATAAATATAAGGGACACAATATAAATATACCCAATTTTAGAGTACAAGCTACGTGCTTATGGTATTGATTAATCTTGAGACAAGTTACACACTAAAATATTGTCATCATGGGATTTAATTTAGAGAGATTGGAATTAGAGGAAAAGGGATAACATTCTACTTTAGGAAGGGAAGCACCATTAAAATAGGGTCTCTAAAGAGAATATAATAAGTACTCTAGTAGAACATATTTGATCATGATAAAATAGTTTTGCACCAGTAGAGAATTTTTTTATCATTAATAAAGAATAAAGAAGAATTTTTCCCCTTTAGAGCTGATTTGATTCATATGTGGTTCAGATGTTGTGCCCTAGCATGGGTGATTGTCAAATAAAATAGTTTAAGGATATAATCAATAAAAGAGGTTAAAGTGAGTGGGTGAAAACATACATGTGATGGTGTAATGGCTTAGAAAGCCATATAAAACTAAGAATATGAGAATGCACAAAGTGATGAGAGAGATGAAAAGAAGAATGGAGATAGCCAAGCTGACCTTAAGATAAATTAAGAGCTACCTACATCGTTTTATGGACTCATGTTCTAACATGAACTCCAGGGCAATGTAGTTCATGCAAGTTTGGGAGAGAATGGAATGAGGAATGAAAAATTATTAAGAATTGATTAGACTCACAATGTATGAAAAGAGATGCACATATAATTATAGACAAATAAGCCTAAAATTCATGCTACCTAGAATCCTAATTCCATATCATGAGCCTAGGTTTTGCAAAGTGTTTATGAGAATCATTCATCAGAGTTGATGTTGATGTTAATACATTGAGACCTGAGCATAAAGTGCTTGATATAACAAAATGAATTAGGCATAATAAGTATGAATAATTTATAATGACATAATATTCTAATTGCACTAAGTTAGTTTAAATTTTAATATCTATAACTAAGGATAATGGTGAAACAATGACCAAAACTAGCGTTACAATGATTTACATTTAAACAAAAAACCAAAAACAAAGAAAAAGATAGACATAAATGAACCTAACTTGAAATCAAGATATGATCTATCAAGACTTAAGTAGAAATAAAAATGTTTAAAAATAAAAGGCAAGAACATCTTAATGACATGAGACCAAGATATGAATAATCAAGATCCATGTGGACCATCAAGGCATTCTTGAATACAAAAGAGAAAATTAAAAACAAATAAGGAAACACAAGATGAAATAAAAAGAGAAAAAGAGAAGAAATAAAAGGAGAGGTGTGAAAGCACAACAAACCACCAATAAAATACAATAAAAAACCAAGAAAACTCAAATAAACACACACAAACAAAAACTAGGTTAGTATGGTTTAAAGACAAATGTTCATGCATGTGCAGTAGAGGCATTACTTTCTTCCACATCATAAAAAAGAACAATGACAATTGTTATCTAATTAAAGAGGAACAATGATATAAGAAATAGGGGAAGAAAATAAAAGGAAGGGGTTGGATGAGCTGACTCTAGATGTATTAGACAAGTGGATGTTACCTACATAGTTCCATGGATGCATGTTCCAACATGAACTTTAGGACAAATGTAGTTCTCCTAGAAAATGGGATAGAAGAAAAATTATGATTAGACTAGCATGATTTATATAAGAAATGGAAGATATGAAAAAAAAATGAGAATGGTCTTTCAAACAAGAAGCTGGTGAGATGAGAAAGAATGATCTTTAAAAATGTCAAGTGTATGGGATAATATGAAACAAACTAGTGTTTTTATGCTTACAAAATGGTAAGAGCATTCAAACTTAACAGTTGATCACAAAATGGCAAAAGCATTTAAACTTAGTAATTAATCATAAAATAGTGAGAGTGTTTAAAATTAATAATTGTTCACAAAATGGTGAGAGTATACAAACTTACCAATTGCTCATAAAATAACAAGAGCATGGGATAGTGGAATGCGAATGTAAAAATGTATAGAAGCATGATACAATGTTTTTATTCTTTTATGGATCATTTTCTGATGTTTTTAGTATTTTCAAAGTATTTTTAATGTTTTTTATGTTTTTGGGATAAAATATGCACAAGGTGGGACCATCTAGTTGAGGAGATGCATATCCTAAGATTAGAGTTTCCAATAAGATAACTAAGCTAGCTGTAACAACCCATGCTCACAAATTAGTGAGAGTGAGGTTCTTGATAAAATGAGAAAGCAAAAAATACTTGTACTAAGAAGATGCAGTTGTTCACCTATCAGAATCTACATAAGATTGTCTTAGTTGAACTACTATATATAAAACTATTGCTGAAGATGTTCATAATTCTCATGAGACATAATCAAGATCATAATTGGTTAAGGGACAAAAAGTGTTCAAGATTATAAAATGTCCTAGATAAAACAAATAATATGCCTCTCAAAGAGAACAATCTAGAATGAAATGAAGAATGTATTTAGAGTGCCAAGAGCTCAAATCTTTTACTATCGAGATTCATGAAAAGTGGACCAAGGAGTATAAAATGTGTTCAAGGTAAGATAAAAGGGTGGGATAAAATTACGACAACACAAGTTGCCCCCAAGTCAAGGGTCTTATAGATAATGGTTCAAAGTTGTTCAAGTATAGAATATCTTAAGCTATATGATGTTCATGGGCTCTAAAAGTTATTCATCATCAAGTTTAGCCAATTGATATGCTCTTAATCCATAGTTTTTTATGACAATAAATGGTCCTAACCAATTAGGCTGAAATTTGCCTTTTATTTTAGGTTTAGCATTCATTTTCTTCTATTTATCTTTCAAAACCAAGTCACCAATCTCAAATTCTTGAGGTAGAATGTGTTTTTTATATCTTCTCCATAATCTATTATGATAGGCCTACAAGTTTTCTAGGGCAGCGAAACACTTACCATCAAGAAGTTCTTGTTCTTATAGTTATGAGGCTCTATAGTATTCATCATCTTCAATGTGATCTAGTGATATTCTTAATGATGGGATCTCAATCTCATCCAAGATAATAGATTCAATTCCAAAAACAATAGATTATGGAGTAGCTCTAGTTGGGGTGTGATGATTGTTTCTATAATCCTAGACGGTAGGAAAGAGTTGTAAGTGCCAATTACAGCCAACATCATTGAAAATATTCTTTAATATGGATAGAATGGTTTTATTTGATGCCTTAACTTGTCCATTTCCTTATGGGTTATATGGAGTGGATTTATTGTGCTTGATCTTGAATTTTGCACAAAAAGATTTCACATCTTGGTTTACAAAGGATCCACCATTATCAAATATAATATGGGCTAGGATGCCATATCAACCGATGATATGGTAATTAATGAATTTGGCTATTTGTTTTCTAATAACATAAGTGAGAGGAATGGCCTCAATCTACTTGGTAAAGTAATAAGTTGTAGTCAAAATGTGCTTATGACCATCTGAAGATGTTGGGTTAATTTTTCCAATGAGATCAAGACCCCATGTTGAGAATAGCCATGGTGTTGTAATCATCTACAATGGTAAGGAAGGTACATAAATCAATTCAACATGTTTTTGACAAGGAACACACTTATTTACATAATTACAAGCATATGTCTCTAATTTGGGATAATAATAACCTATTCTAAGAAGTTTCTTTTCTAGGACTACATGGTATGGGCCCCATACATTCCTTCATGAACCTCCTTTAGTGCCATCTTGGATTTTCCCAAAGATAGTCAACGAAGAAGAGTTCCATCATAGCCTTTTTGATAAAGCATGTTTTCAAGGAGGATATAACATGTTAAGCAATTAAGGAAATGTTTTTTTTAGTTATTGGAAAGGTTAGTAGGAAATACATGACTATGGAAATAATTATAAAAATCTTTGTACCATGGTAGCTCAAGTGAAAGATTAGGATCAACAATGGTGTATATCCTTTATGAATCTAATAGAATATGTGTTGGTTGAAGAAGATTTTCAATCATGAACTAATACTCTTTAGCACTATCATGCATTTGAATTATGGAACCAATTGTTGCCATGGCATTGGTAGATCTATTATTGACTCATAGAACTTGCTCAAACTACATAGATTTAAAATGTGTTTTAAGGTTATCAACAATTTTATTATAAGGAAAAAGCTTATCATCTCTTGTTTGATATTGATTAGTTGTCTGATTTATGATTAGCTACAAATATCCATAGACCTTTAAGCTTTGAATATCCCATTGTATGGCAAGATAGAGCCCTAAAACCAATGCCAAATATTTGGCCATATTATTTGTACACTAAAATTGTATATGGAATGCTTTGGGGATCAAATACCCCTATGACATGATCAACAATATGCTAGATCAAGATCCTTGGGATGTGAAGGATCCATCAAAATAGAGTGTCTATTTTTCAAGTTATGGTGATGCTTGTTCTATCATCATGATAGAATCATGTGGAAGGTCAAAGTTGAGAATTTGAGTGGCCGTAATAGGAGCTTCCACAAGTTGGTCTATACGAACCTATCTTTTGATTGCCTTCTAAATATGGTATTCAATATCAAAATCATTGAATAGCATAATACATTTATTCATGCATCCTTGGAGAGATGCTTTAGATAAGAGGAACTTGAGAGGATCTACCTTGGTGATAATAATAGTTTTGTTATCTAGCATATAATGTCACAATTTTTGAGTGGCAAACACTATAGCTAAACATGCCTTCTCAATAGGCATATAATTATGTTTAAAGGATACCAATGTGTAGGTTAAATAATAAACCATGTGTTCCTTACCATGATCATTATGCTGAGCCAAAAGTGCCCCTAGTACATATTCTATGGTTGATATGCAAAGAAACATTGGCTTTCCTTGTGTTGGAGGTCATAAGATAAGTGGATTGGCGAAGTATGTTTTAAGCTTTGAAAATGCTATCTAGAAATCTTCATCCCACTAAAATGTTACCCTTTTCTTTAAGATATGGGTAAATGGGTGGCACTTATTTGCTAGTTGAGAAATGAACCTATATATAGACTAGATATTTCCTTGTAGACCTCACAACTGTTTAAGATTATTTGATGGAGGAATTTTCATAATAGCGGTGACCTTTCTAGGGTTGACTTCAATCCTTCATTGTGATATAATGAACCCTAGAAATTTTCTTGATGTGACTCCAAAGACACATTTATTAGGATTCAAGCATACTTTATATTCACGAAGCCTCTCAAATATTCTTCATAGAATGTTAGGGTGTCCAACTCTTGTTTTTGATTTTGCTAGTATATCATCAACATAGTCTTCAAAAATGTCATGCATCATGTCATGAAAGATGACAATCATTACACACTAATATGCAGCTCTAGCATTCTTCAAACCAAATGGCATGGCTTGGTAATAGAATGTCCCTCACAGAGTGGTGAACATAGTAATATGTTGATATTTAGGGGCTATATTGATCTGATTATAACTAGAAAATACATCAATTAATGATATCATCTCATACCTAGTAGTTGAGTCAATAATCATGCTGATGTTAGGTAGAGGAAAATCATCTTTGGGACATGCCTTGTTGATATCTTGAAAATCGGTATAAACACATATGCCTAGGGTATTTTTACTTACTAGAACTATGTTAGAAATCCATTAAAAGTAGTCCAATGGTCTAATAAAATTATCTCCTAACAACTTTTCTAACTCAGCCTTAACCAAAAGGGTGATGTGTGGATGCATATTTCTCAACTTTTACTTGACTAGTTTAGCATTAGGGTAAATAACAAGATGATGCATAACTAAATCTAGATCCAAGCCTAGCATGTCAGAATATGCCCATGAAAAGATGTCTATATAATCCTTAAGAATACATATAATATGTTTACATTCTTCTTCATTAAGGGAAACTCTAAGATAAACATTTTTAGGGTCCTCATGGGTTCCCAAATACACTTCTATTGTGCTCTCCATAAGGAGTGTGGATCCATCCTATAGATCTTATTTTAGGTAATGTATGGTCGTGATCTTCTTCTACTATATCTTCTTATTGTTCCTCCCAAAGATATGGATAACATGAAGATCAAAATCTACCTTCTTAGGTAAAGACCAATTGGCAAAGACCTCTAAAACTCAAGAATAAGATTCTCAAATATTTGATGTTATTATAAAGAGATGCTTGTACTAGCTATGGAACTTTAGCTAGATGGACTTTCTACGTCCTAAGGAGATGACCAAACTTTCTCACTTGGGAGTGCCTAAAATAGGTTTTCACTCAAAGGCTTATCTTTTTCTTTACTTTTTCCCTGATCAATAAGTGCCTCAAAGAGGTTTTGACCTAAAGATCTTGATGTTGGTTCTTTATTATGACCAATAAAGTTTGCCTGCTCTCCAAAGTAGGTATAATAATTCAATGAAAAAATCAAAACCCTGCTTATGATCACCAATGGGGAATGCATCTCATAGGCCCATGTATTATACAATTGATTCTTCATTTTGAAACTCATCAAGGCATATGAATGAATTTTGCTAATCCTAATCTATGATTTCAAGATGGAAAAGGCATATGTATAGTGAGGGTTCAATTCAAGATGAGAAGTACCAATGGTAAAGATATAATGTCCTACTTCAGGAAGGGAATCACCACTAAGATGGGTTTCTGCTTCAAGACAAGAAGCTCTAATAGGTGTTATGGTCAATATGGCATTTGAATCAAAGGTATATAAATAAGCAAGATCATTAAAAAGGCTATAATGAGACATTACGTCACAACTAAGAGTCTCATTACCAATCACTTCAGAAGGGTCACTACCAAA
The DNA here is from genome assembly GCA_037957365.1 of Torreya grandis. NCBI lineage: Eukaryota > Viridiplantae > Streptophyta > Pinopsida > Cupressales > Taxaceae > Torreya > Torreya grandis. The sequence continues at coordinate 73,524 of JARHVA010002695.1, read as the reverse complement.
TGTTATGAGGTCATCCTCTAGTGGCTTAAATCTGACACCATGATTCTAATTGACAACTCTAGGTAATATAGGATGCAAAATTCCTTGTGCCTATGAGCCAATGCCTTTCCTTGTATAGTCAACATGATACATTATCCTATTAGGGATATGATACTTTAGATTTTGAAAATAATCTACAAGGCCCTCATAATATAACTAATCTCCCTTGGTAAAAAAATCTCAATCTTTCTTTGGTGAAATTACAAAGACAAAAACCATAAAAGGTTTTGGTTGCTTCTTTTTTGGTTGCTAAATATGATTGGGTCTGTTAGGAGTCTGGGAAGTTTTAGGCTTACTAAACATTTTAGGGAATTTTTGTAATTTTGTAATATAGAGGACATCCTTTATATGGTACATGGAAATGCATACATCTTTAATAATAACCTGCTTGGCCAAAGCTACATGAAATGGATTAATTGAAGTAGAGGCTAGATCACCAGGGTCTATATAATTAGATGGAGATGGATGAGAAATGATGGATTTTTTCTTCTTTGCAATGAATTTAGAACCTAGGAAATAGTTATAATTACAAAAATCTACTTCAAGATGTTTTCAGTATTGGTATGGTTGTTGATCAGTAGGAGTAATAACCTTAATCCCATCATGGGGAAACTTAAGGCATTGGTGAAGAGTAGATGGAACTTCCTATACTTCATGGATCCAGGGATGACCAAGAAGTATGTTATAATGAAGCTCAATATCCATAATATGGAATAACATGTGATGAGAAATAGACCCAACCATGACTGGCATCCAAATTGTATTGAATGACTCCCTCTCAATGTTGTCATAAGCCTTAGTTGTAATAGCCTCTAGCTGAATGTCTTTGTCCATGTAACCTAATCATCACACCAATTTAAGAGATATGATTTTCAACCCTAAACCATTATCTATAAGATCCTACATCTTATCATTGGTAATGATTATCTCAATGTATAGTGGGTTATTGTGGTTTGGGCCAAGGGTAGACATGTCCTTTTGATCAAATGTGATTTACTAAAATGAAGACAAATGTCTAACTAGGTTTTGGAATTGATCAAGGTTTATATCATTAGGCATAATACTCTTGTAAAATTTTGTTGAAGATGGTTCTATGGACATCAAATGTTTGCAAGAGTTCTAATAGGGAAAATTATGTAGGGGTTTTATCTAATTGATCCATTATACTAAAAGGCATTTGAATTATGGATTGAGCTAGTTTAGTATTTATAAGGATAGTATTCAGCTTTGGAACCATTGGTATAATGTTATCATTGGGTTTATGGAAAGAAGTGGGTAAAGGGCCCTAGATGGTAACTCACAGGTATCTAGTTGTAACTGCACAACCTTGAGGTGGCAAGGAGTCATTATAATTAGAAGAGAGAGGCAAAGGACCTTAGATGGTTATTCATGGGTGATTAAGTGTATTACTATAATTTTTGGGCTAGCAAGGAGCCTTTAGAAGAATGGTACTATTGTTCAAGATTAGTAACCCATGAAAATAGAGTAGCAATATGATGATGCAAACTCAACATGGTATTACTAGGGGGAGAGGGTGTTGACCCTATAATTATGGGTTTCATGTTACAAGGAACATGAGATTGGCCATGTAAAATTATAGTAATAGTGGAAATGTGGGTTACCAAAATTCATCCCATAATGTTATTATAGTGATAAGGTACATTATTATAAGCCACATTATTAGTGTGGGGATCATGATCTTGATTATGCTCATTATGATTCTGACTTTATTGTTGGTTTTGATTCTACCTCTATATTTCATTGTGACCATTTTGAATATTTTTTGGTGGTGGTGGATCATGTTGAGGAAATGGGTCTTTATATATTCCTATATCCTAATTTGTGTCTTGATTGGGGGCCAACTTAATTTATAGCTCACCATTTTCAATGAAGTCCTTAATAATATGTCATAATTAAATGCAATGATATGCACTGTGACCAATAACATGATGAAATTTACACCATTCATTCTCTTTGTACCAGTCTAGTTTTGGCTGTTCTTGAGGAAATGGCCTTGATACTGGCCATATAATTAAATTATCTACAATGAGCTTTTGTAACACTATTTCAATCAATTCTCCTAACTTAATAAAGACTCTAAAATTATTATGAAATGTCCTTCATGGATGTTGTCTTTGAAAATTAGGTAGTGGATTTAAGGGAGTTAATTATAAATCTAGAGGAGGCATAACCTGTACCATTTGTACATGTCTTATTTCCATCACCCCATTTCCAACCATGTTCTTATTTTTTCTAAAGCCCTTAGGCTTATCTTACATAATTGTTTGAGCTAGTGCTTTAGTCTGATTAGATGCTTGAACTTGTGAAAAAATCTTAACAAGGACCCTAACAATAATAGCATTCTTAATCTACACTCCTTTGTCAATAATTATTCAAATGAGTTAGCACAAGATAACCATAGATTATGCACAACTTCAAGATACAAATTCTATGTAAAGATATCAGCCAACTATTTGTTTAGTAAATTATGTTGAAAGTGGCATCCCAATGCTCTCAACCTTTGTAGTATGCAGAAAAAAATTCACCATCATGTTACTTGGCTTTGTATAAGTCAAAAATGGTCAATTCATGTTCTATGTTGTATGATAAATGGTTAATGAACTTTTTCAATAAGTCATTCCAACCTGTAACTGATCCCTTGGGTAGTTTAAGTAACCAATCAAGATCTTGTCCCACTAAACTTTGTGGAAATAGTCATAGTAAATACTCGCTACTATAAGAAACCTCTTGACATAAGAAAAAGAATAATTTTATGTGTTCACATGGATTTCCTTTCCCTTTATATTTGTTAAATTTGGGTGCCTCAAAAATAGGTAGAAAGGGGTTTTGGAAAATAGATAAGTCAAATGGATATGGACATATCTCATCGAATTTGTATTGTTTAACTCTATTATTCATCTCCAATCTTTGGACAATTTCCTTCATATAATTACATTCTTGCATGTTTAGTGCATTTGTTGATTGGATAAGATGCTATTGGGGTGGAATGTGCCCCTAGTTTTGTGTGGATCTATAGGGAGCATATACCTTTTGATCCATGATTTGGTTTTGATTTTCTACTTGAGTTGAGAACATAAGTTATTGATTATTAGATTGTAAAACATTCCTTAAATTTGGATATTTTGCACTTTGTTGATTTTGGAAATTTTTATGTTTATTTACCAATATTTGGTTTTTTTGAGGGATTTCCTCAATTAGAACTGAATTTTTGGGTTTCTAATTTTTCAAAGTAACAAGAGGTTCTTGATGATTGAAGAATGTATGTTCTGTGTCATATGAAACATCTTGTAAGGTCTCTTGTGACTTTAACTATTCATTTAGATTACCTTGATCCACTATGGTAATGTTCTCATCCAATAATTATTGCATAATTTCCACCATATCCTCATGTTCTTTCAAAGAATTATTGTGAATTGAAGTGGCAACTATGGAGTCAGTTAAGTCTACAATAAGTTGATCTACATATCATTGACTTATTATATTTATCTTAGCTAGAAGATCCATATTTGTGGGTTGTGACTCTATTTATATTTCCTTTCCTTTGTTATAGGAAGAATATATGTCTATTTGTGTAAAATCTTGCTCTTTCCATCATTATTCTCCTTCTATAACTAAGGTATGTAATTGTTTTGTAGGAAACCCAAAAGGTAGTCTAGCACCTGATTCTATCAATCTAAGAAGGGCTTCATCATGATCTTCTTGGGGTTGATATTCATTGTAATCATCTTCAAATCCTAATGTTGTGGGGATATAATAAAAAAACAATTAGTTATATTGACCATCATAAAATTAATAATCCTCATAACTAAGGCCATAATAGGCCCCACTATGAGTGAACCTTTGAGTCATGTCTAAAAAGAGTTGTTCTGTGTGTTTGACTAACTTTGGATAATGTTCGGAAACTAATCAAATTATTATTTGGCTCTCTCTTGAAAAAATAACCAAGGTACCAATGAGACTATAAAGGAGGGTGGTTTGAAACCACACACAATTTATAAGATTTGGTTTCATGAGTTTACTCAATCATTTATAAAGTTGAAATCATATAGATCAGAAGAGAGTAAGGTAACTCAAAGACCCAAGGTGAAAACTAGTACACCAAAGCCTAGATCTTTGTGATAAACCCATACTAAAAAAACTAGCTTTAACTTTGACAAGTTGACCCTAGAAGTTTAGAGGAAAGTTCTTCAGATTATGAAGAAGACAAAATGAAATAAGCAACTCAATATTTAAAAACATACATGAATCACTAAGTATAAATCTAGGACCAAATAGGTAGCACAACATCACTACATTATTCTAGTAGGATAAAATATGTTCTAGGACCCAAAGAATGAGTGATATGTAAGATGACTTGAGTCCACCAAGATGATAATGTGATTTTGAGTCTTAATATATGACCTTCAATCCAAATAGAAAATTGAACCCAAGTTAAAATAATCTTAGTGCACAAATGGTGAACCCATTTTGGTGTACCAACCTGTAAAACCTAGAAAGGTTCAATTTCAAATGTGGATTATAAATGAAGGATTTAAACAATTTGGGTAAAATATCTAGACTCAATTGGATAGTATGACTGTGTCAAAATGGATGACATGACATAAATATTTTGATAACAAATTGAACAAGGAAAAGATGAATTTTCCATTTAGACAACGTAATGCCTCCCTTGCTCAAGAAGATTAAGGACAATGTGTTTTCTTTAAGTTCATTGAGATAACAAGCACTTTCAGACACAAATCAAGACTAATTAAGCTAATGATAAAAAAACAAACATCTTAAGTCTACACTGACAAGGTATGGCAAAGTGGAGTCTAATAAACTAGCAAGGTTTTAATCAATCTAGGGGAATCAATTGCACAATGAATTTTATGTCAAATGATGCAAAAGACAAGCACATAAATCAGGTGACCATGGCATTGGTTAGTTGTAAAAAGGCCTAGTCCTTTTTATAACCATTACATCTTACTATTCACTTAGTATAGTTTGATGTCCAAATGTAGATACGTCCCATGCGTAACTCCAAAGGAGTCAAATGAAGTCAATGTTGGGAGGTGAAACCCTAGGTCAAAGCTTTTCTAAAGAACATGTAGAAGCTAATGACATCCCCCTCACAGGCTAAATTTTTATGAAAATAAAGAAAACATAAAATAAAAAGACTTTAAGGTCATTTTCAAGATCACCCAAACTTTGACAAGTTTTTGGGGATTATTTTAGGTGACATTCTCTCTTAGCCTTGGACTAGGTTGTTTGCAATAGGAACGGTGCTTTTGATTCTAAGGGTTCCCTATAGGGGATAAATGGAAGAGCATACATGCAACATTCCTCTTTTTTCCAAACAAAACTCAAGTAAATGACTATTGTAAACAATAATCAACAAGTGTGTTCAATTTTAAACCCAAATTAAATGTTTGGTGGTGTTCATTTGACCCCTTGGTCTTAGTTGTAAACTTTGAAAACATTCACCAAAACATATAAGTTCTTTATTAAGCACCCAAAAAAACATTCCTAATTCATTTTTAAGCAGGCAAGAGGTGATTTAAGCATGTTTTTATCAAAGCAAAATCTTGTTCCTATAGCAAAAATGTCAGCATTTCCTTTAGCTTTGAATTTTTTTTAGCTTGAAACAATGAACTTTGAAAAACTAGCTCTTGGGTCTGTGCTTTTTGAAAAACATAATGACTGACGTCAGTTATTACCACCAACTTTAGTTACTCTAGCTAATTGAAATCTAACTAATGTCAATTTTTTTGACCAATGTTGGTTAAGCAGGTAACTGATGTTAGTATTTATACCAACATCAGTTACTATGTAAAAATTGTGGCAAACAAAAATGGCAAAATAAAGCTAGAAAATCAATTTGCAAGAGTTTTAAGAGCTCAAATAAATATTTTAGAGTTACAAAAGGATCTCCTTCAGGTGTGAGATGCATCTAGTCCCACTGAGCATGCTAAGATGTAGAGAGGATTATAAAACAAGTTAGTCATGCATTAGTCCATAAATAATGAAACATGCATAAAGAACTAACTAACCAAGCCTATCTATTCCTATGGGAATTACAAATGATAGCAAGAAACAAATAAAAGAAAGCAACACCATATTACCTTCCCAAATGTATTCACGATACCCATGTGACTCAAAAACATGTTCTCCCTTAATCAAGCATCTTTGTCTTTATCAACAATGGTGGTAAACTCCTCCAATACCTTAAGAACACTCCATAAAACCTAGGCTCTTGATTGTAAATCACTAAACTAGCCTATCAATGAAGCTTTGTGGAAATAATTTAGCATTATAACTTTGAAATATTCAAGATTTGAAGATATTTGAGCATAATAACCTTATAACAAAATTGCTTCAAAATGATTTTCATGGCCTCTTTATTTATATATTTTTGAGATTGGTCAGGATCAAACATGACCATCCATCTCAAGATTGAGATGTGTGGCCATGGATAATCCTAATATTTGGAATTAAGTCCATAATTATCTTCATCATGACCTTGTAATAAGGTGCATTGAAAAGGCATGGGAGGCATTAACTAGGCATGGGTGGCCCATAATCCTGATATTTATGGAATTTATGGCCTAGGGATGTCTTCCCAAGAAATTATGTCACCTGATGATGCAAATAATAGGAATAAATTTTCAAAAATAAATATTCAACAAATCTCATGGAAAATCCACTTAAGCTCTTGATTTGGATTAATTAACCTTAAACAAGGTTAATCAACATTTGTGCAATTATTTGAAAATTGGCCCTCAATTAATTAATCAAAATGGTCAGAAAGTCATATTACTAGGTCGTAATTTGACTAGAGAGGAACTGGAAGGTGATGCTATATGCATTAGAGTTGTATTATTATTTAGTATTTTCCAACAAAAAATATCAAAGGTACATGATGTGTACCAATGAATTAGAAGAAAAGAGTGATCTAAAGCACTAAATGGTGAAATTGTCATTTTGACTCAAAATGATTTGATCAAAGTTCGCTGGCCCATAGAATGCATTATCCTATTTAGGGATAATTTGACCTAAAATGGCACTTGTAAGTGACAAGTTATAACCATTTAGATCTTTTTATGGATTTTTAACCTAAAATGCAAAATTGAGTGCAATTTAAGTAAGATTGATAATTTCAATAAAAATGGTGTTAGGAATTGGATGTCTACACCTAATCACACTCTCATCATCCCTCATCATCCTTAATAACTCCCTCATTAACCATCATCATTTATTATCATCCCTAGTCAATCCTTCATCATATTTAATTATCCCTCATCATCCCTAATCACTCCCTCATCAAACCTCATCATCCTTAATCATCCCTAATCACCCCTTCTTCATTTGTCCTCATCCCTCATTGTCCCTAACCATTCTTTCATTGTCCCTCATCATACTAATCACTCTTTCATCATCCTTAGTCACTCCCTCATCTAGTAGAGTGTGTTACAATATAGTAGTTAGTATAAACTTGTTTTATATTAAACATTATCATTTTTAGATGAATCCTGAATGGTGTTTCAATTCCTTTTATTTTGATTGGAGTGTACTAGGGTAATTATTCTCATTCATGTCTAGTAGAGTAGATAGGGTCATGATGGATTACTATAGGGATATTTTTGAATGATTTAAATGGTGGAAATAATATAATGTCCTATTTTCACTTGCATTGAAAAAAAACATTTTGAATGATGATGAAAAATGATGATAGATAAAAAATTACCTCTTTGCACTTACCATGTATGAGGTGAAATCCTTCTTCTAGACATAGTTATTTCCAAATCATTGAGAGAAAGGGTTAGGGAATTTTGGATCTTATCATATTTTTGAGGTATTATCAAATAATGATGTGGGTAATGAGTATAAATTATTAGCATCTATTCCACTAACTTTTTTATGGCATGTTTTCTCCTTGCATTGAAATCTTTGTGGTTGTGTATAAATTATGATAGGAAAGTGGAGAGGGGGTTGAGTTGAACTATAAATTCTTGCATCATTCCTCTATAGTTTGGTCTCCATAGTGTATATTTAGTGTTTGCCATTTAGGTTTCATTTTTAGGGTTTCAAGTTAAGTGTTTAGGGTTCAAAGTTTATAGTTTAATGTTTGGAGTTAATTGTTTGGGTTATCGCATTTAGGTTTTAATGTTTAGGGTTTATCTAGTTTTAAAATATATGGTTTTGGGTTTGAGGTTTTATGGTTTTAGGTTTTTTATTTAGGGTTCAAATTTTAAGGTTTAGGGTTTAGTGCTTAGGGTTTCAGGATTAAGGTTTAGTATTAAGAGTTTAGGGGTCAAGGTTTTGGGTTTAGGGTTCGGTGTTTAGGGTTTAAGTTTCATGATTTTGAATTTTGTGTTTAAAGTTTAGTGTTTAATATTAAGGGTATATGGTTACATTTTTTTTGGTTTAGTGTTTAAAATTTAGTATTTTAGGCTTATGTTTTGGGTCTTAGGGTTAACGCTTAAAGTTTAGGTTTTACGGCTTAGGGTCTAGGGTTTAAGGTTTTAAGGTTCTAAGTTTAGGTTCTAGGTTTTGGGGTTTAGGAATTATTATTTTGGATTTAGGGATAATGTATTAGGGCTAAGTGTTAAATTTTTATGGTGCTTAGGCTTCAAATTTCAAGGTTTATGGTGTTTAGGGTTTGGGTTTTTAGGGTTAATTATTTAGGTGTAAACGGAGTGTACTAGGGTGATTAGCAACATTTGTGTCTAATATGAGTGACTATATTATGTATATAGGAGTATGTCATGTATAAGTGATAACATACCCACATGTAGTACTAGGTATGGGGTATATGTAATGTTTGAATTATTGTATCATTATTATATGCATGTTATGAGTTGTAAAAGAGTTATATCCAAAATCACCAGATCAATGAATGAACATGATGGAGTGATCTCATGAGTCAAGAAAGTGCACATCATAATGAATCTACTAGTAAATGAAATCATGCATAGAAGAATATTTCAAAGGAATGAGAGCAAATAAAATACTCCATATCATCTTGAATTATGAATACAAAGGGAGAGATGTGCATATATAGGTTGGATATGGAAATGTATCACACATTATAGTGAATGTGGGACTAATCTTCTCAAGTAACCTAAATGACCTATAAATCCCTAAATAAGATAATATAATCATGTAGGTAAAAAATAGTAAAAAAAATGCCTACAAAGATAGTTTTAATGCTACAAGATAGATATTTATGCATATTGATATACCCATTGATTAAAAACCCCATAAATTATTTAGGAATTCATATTAAATCCACCTTCAATCCTTTTATATGAATGTCCATAGTCACTCATTTATCTAAATAGGTTATAATGACCCCTATCCTTTCATGATATGGCTTAGCCAATACCCCATATCATTTCTCTATATAGGTGATAACTTAAGATTATAGTTTATGGATAGAGGTTTAGGAACAGATGTAGAATCTGTAATAAGATAACAAAGGTCTAGTAGAATCTCATCCTATAGTGGGGGATTGATAGAAGAAAGAGCACTATTTACCATAGATGTATCATAATAGGGAATAAAAGTAAGATGAGAGAGTACAATAGTCTCTAAAGAGATGATAGGAAGTAGAGGAGGTGTGATGTAAGTCTCAGCTGGATCTTTAAAAATAGATTGTAGGATGCTCTAAATACTACATGGACACTCTATATATTCTACATGGAAATAAAGATCCATGGAAACATGTAGTAATAGAGTGGAAAAAACCTTGTCAAAAGTATTAGCCCAATTTTTTAAACAAAATAGTATCAATGGGTTCAGGAATATCCATATAGAAATGGAATACAATTCTTGTGTGTGAGCAAGTGTTCCATATAAGCACACCACAAAGAATAATTATCCTTCCAAAGAAGGATCACTAAAGAAAACAAATCTCCTCATATAGATTTGTTGTTTCCAAAATCGGATTAGCCCATTTTTGGGAACAACCCCCTATGAAACTTGTCCATTTCATCTTTTGTCTCTCTAAGTTCACTTTTGAGATGAGTTTTGAATTCATTCTCATCTTGGCCTAGGAATGTGAGAGTGACCACGATTTCATTGCGACTGAGGAACCCCTCCCCCAGACTGCCTCTTCCAGAGTTGGTCTTTTCTTCTTTTGTGCATGGGTGAAAAATTTTGCCACTAGTGTATTTTGACCCTTAGAAAGCAAGGGCGGCAAAATTTGCCGCCCCTACATTTTTCTTGCAAGGGTGGCAAATTTTGTAGCCCTTGCATTTTAACCTGTAAGGGTGGCAAAATTTGTTGCCCCTGCATTCCGACCCACCAAGACATGCAAGGGCAACAAATTTTGCCACCCGAGCATGCCTCGGTTTCCATGCACAGCATTTATTACCACACACAACGGGTTGTTGGGGTTGATTTTCACCCTATATAAACCAATTTGAACCCCATTTCTTCTCATTGCTTCCTCCTCTCCTCCTGCCCTTCACGTCTAGATGATTTAGCACGTGACTTGAAGATTAATTTCACGGATTCGAGCTTGTGGTACACGTGGCTTTCTAGGTTGGTCTCATTTTTGCATTTCTTTTTCTTTCTCATTAGTTTGTTTATTGTTTTAGTGAACCCTTTCATCCTACTAAGATGGCTAAAAATGTCGTCCCTCTCCATTTCCCGTGGCTTTGCCCAAACCCGCACAGACGGCAAATTTGCCGCCCATCCCCCACAGTTTTCCTTCCCCAAACCCGCATCTAGCCCTGAGGGCAGTGAAATTCATTGCCTGTGTGTTGTTCCCTCCCCCCATTCACCTTCACAGGTGACGAATTTCACCTCTCACACTCTCTTTTCGTGCACGAGTGGTGAATTTCACCGCTTGCCCACGATCCTTGCCAAAACTTGTAAGGGTAGTGAATTTCACCGCCCTTACCTTTCTTTTTGTCTCACAAGGGTGGAAAATTTTTCCACCTATGTAGGCCTTCCCTAAAGGGGTGGTGAATTTCACTTCCCCTACCTCTTTCTGCTCTAAACTTGCAAGGGTGGTGAAATTTGCCACCCGTGCAGGTCATCCCTGCAGGGGCAGTGAATTTTGCCGCCCTTGCATCTCTTTTATTTTAGTATGTAGGGGCAACAAATTTTGCCACCTGTGCATCCCTCCCCTAGATTTTCTTAACTCTAGAGAATTTTCTACGTTGACTTTTTCTTTCCCTTTCTTCCTCATTTTTTGCACCTTTTTCTAACTCAGCCTTTTTAAGTGACCTCCATTGACCATAATCACTTAAATTGCATTTTCCCCATTCACCCACTTTCCTCTATATCTCATAATCATGTTTGTAGCACCTTCAGATAACTCTTTCTCATCAACACCTATCTGACCAAAACTAGTTCACATGACTAAAGCGTCTTTGAAAAAAGCAAAAACTATGAAGTACAAATATCAGGGCATCTTCCTGCTCACATCGGTCTCCTCAAATGTCGAAGACATCTGAGACACCGAGATTGGCCATGTGGACATGGCCAAATTCATAGCTTGAATAAAGATGATGAATCCAAGCACTGAGAAGAAGAGGATCGTCGAGAGTAACATCCACCTGGTGGCCGCCTTTTCAGTGGTGGCACATCATACTGAGTTTGTTCTCCAATGTGCTCACTTCTATAACAAAGAGACCAGGTTAGTCTCAGATGCCAATAGTAATGTGGTGATTCAGCTAGATCCCAAATTCATCAATAAAGTTTTCATGTGCCCTCCAGCCATTGAAGTAACCAAGATTGACTTTGCGAATGTCTAGAAGGAATACGACAAAGACCCTAAAAGGGAAAAGAAAGTCATGAACTACAAATGGTTGAAGACCCCCAAGACTGACTTATCAAGATGGCCACGGAACTTCCTGAGGAGTGAATTCATTGAGGAAGTTGGTGACTTGATCACCCTTCTTAGCAAAGTATGAGGCCTCCCATCTTCTTCACTGTTTCATGAATAGATGTATCCATTCATCAAGATCATCCTCCAGGGCAAGCAGGTTATCTTTTGGGGAGAGCAAATCAGCAATGCCTTCCATGAGCAGCTAACCAAGGTATAGACTTCTTACAAGTTCTATATGACTTCGTACCTTGTATACATAGCTACCGTAATGCAAAATTTTCTAGGCTTAACCATAGAGGGGGATAGAAAGACAACTCTAGTGTACTCATATTACCCTTAGCTGACTTTGCAAGGATCGACCCACCACTTCAAAAGGGTAAATGATGCCTTTTTCACTGCATTTCTATGCCTTTTCAACCCTCAGCTTGAGTAGAAGAGAGTATCAGATGAGGCTTGGACAGTAGTCAATGATTACGGGTGCATGTTCGTACAATTCTCCACCTTCTGCTATCTTTGGGTTGGCTTTTTCCAAGGCTACCCCTATATGCTCCCCAGGTTCCCTTTTGACAAATTGGTACTAATGAAACTTTGCTGACAATTGATTATCATGTATACTAGACAAATGGAGTTGAAGAAACTAGGCTTCAGGTTTCCAATTGAGATTGGCAGGTATTCCTTCACAACAGTAGCTAAAGCTAAGGTCATGGAAATTGAAATGTAGATGGTCACTCTAAAACCATTCAAGAGAAGAGAAAAATTTGACTACAGGGGAGTCAAGGACAAAATCAGGAGGAAAACTCAGTTTCATGAGCCCATGATTGAAGACATCTGGATAGACCTGAGAACGGCTAAAGAAATCAAAAAAATGGATTATTGCAGGCTAACCCTAGACGAAATTGAATATCTAGGACTTGCAGAGATCCCCTCTAGTCTGGCTGATGATGGAAACATCATCAACAGCAAATACTTGGCCAAAAAGGTTGCTGGTTCCCCTCTTCTTCCAACTCAGTGGTCTCAAAAAGAGCTAAATTCTCTAAGGAAAAGATTTGAACCAATATTGGCTAACACGAATGACTAGTTAGCAGCCAAAGGGATCATCCTGAAAGAATTCATCACGGGATCCGAAGCTGAATATCAAGCAGAGATGAAGAAAAAGGTATAGAACAAAACCAAAAACAAAGGTGATGTGCCTTCCCCTTCTAAACCTCACAAGCCTAGAATCATTTTTATGTCTAAGAAACCAAAGACTGTAGAAGAGCCTGAAGCGGCAACAAAAAGAACCAAAGAGTAGAGTCCTCAGACACATGCAGCCTAGCCAATGGAGACTGATGATCAACTACTAGGACACCCAAGCACTAGACTTCCACTCTCACAAGAAGAAGCACAGCCACTCAAGAGAATCTCTCCTTCTCCCCCCAGTCTCTTATGGTACCCTCTTCTCCTATCTCTCCAATCAGTGTTCCCTCTTTTGGAGCTGCCTCTCCTTCTAGAGTCATCTTTGGTGATCCTCAGGGTGCTTTTGGAGGTTCTCCTTTCTCCTCTGGTTCCATCCCAAGTTTTCCTTCTCCTTCTTTTAACTTGGTAGAAAGCCCTACACAAGAGCCAAAATTAGTGGTTGGTGCAGTTTCATCGATTACTCCAATTGGAACTACTATCACCACTAGCAGTGTAGAAGCTGCCACATTAACACTAGCTGAGACAACTATTGCCACAATAGGTACTTCTCTCCTTCCTTGGATGTCAGCGTTCACCCCCAAAAGAAAGAAGTTTGACATTTCTCTAGATGACTTTGACTTTGGCAAAATAGTGCCGGTGAAAGCTAAGGATCTGAAGAGGCCAAAGATTCTCTCCAAATTGGTCGAGGAAAAAAGGCAAAAATTTCTGGAAATTGCCAAGCCCCCACAGAATGCAACCCTTAAGGCTTTTGAAATGAGCAGTTATTCCATCTCTCATGTCGAACTTGGAAAAGTTACTCACGAAGGTGCGAAAAGTGACCTTTAGTCTGCTATGGACATCATGGTCCAAAAATTTGACCAAGAGAAGGAGATGAAAGATTATTACAAGGCCAAAACAGAGCAGCTAACGACAATAATAAGAAGGTTCACTCTTCCCCCTGAAGCGGCAACTCCAGAGGCCTTTTCCATGGATGACCTAGTCATTCAAAAAGTAGAAAAGACTTACTTGAAGGGAAAATTCCTAGAGGATTATATTGAAAGAATGCATACCCAGTGAGTTTCTTTGCTATCAGAGGTTGCAGAAAGGATGGGTAAGATGAGGAAGGTAAAAGCAGAGTTAGATGACTTTGTCTCTCTTATCTCTCAAGAGATTGATAATTTAGAGAAGGATCTTAGCAAATGGAAGGAGACGAAGGATCTGAAGAAAAGCACCTTGATATCTATCGGTGTCATCTCCAACAAGGACTCTTATGTTGAGATCAAGGAGTCACTGATCTTCAGGATCCAAGTACTCAAAGATCTAATTGATGATCTCAAAGCTTTCAAGGAGGCTAGTGAGAAGAGTGACCTAAGCCTGTTAAATAAAATAGAAGAGTTGCCATGCAACCTAACCTCTAAGAATAATCAGTTCCTTCTAGTAGAAGAAATGATTTAGAGTTTCAAAGAGATGATTCGGAGAGATTTTGAAGAAAAATCTTTCTCAATGTCTTCTGTGGACAATATTCTAGATGCTCAATTAACTTGGAAAAATCTAAAATCCAGGTTAATTGGTCATGCTAAGGCCATCACAACATTGAAGGATGCATTGATCAAAGCCAAAATCATCTCCAAGAACACGGTTGCACCAGACAACATAGGAATTCAGGCATCCATCACTATGTACGATGCCCATATGAAAAAATCTTGTAGCAAGAACTAAATTTTTCTCCTTCTTTCTTCTTCTCTCCTTATGCACTTTCATTTTGTGAAAAATGCATGCAATTTTGTAAAATGTAATTACATGTAAATATTTTGGAAAAATATCTCAAAGTCAAAGATGAGTCATCTTTGACTGAGATATTTTTGTATTTTATTATTTTCTAGTTTTTGAGGACTTTCTCCCTATATATAGTGGAGACCTCATTTGTAAATGATCTTGGAAAAATTAATAGAAAACACTCTGCCAAAATTGAAACAACTTTTGAGACTTTGTGCTCAAATTTGTAAATCATATTTTGTTAAATGAATGAGAAGCAGGTTTATTTTAGACTTTGTGTTGAAGTTATCTGTGTTGTCAAGGAAATAGTTTCTTATGTTCTCTTTCCTGATAATCTCTTGTTTATCTGATTTAATAAGCAAAGTGGGTGTGTTAATATTATCTGAGAGCACTTTTAAAAGGTAGAGGATAGACTTTGAGCTACTTTTATCTTTGAGATTTAGTTATCTTTTGTAGTTTTAGGCGAAGAATTTGTGCTTCATTTCACTCTACGGTTACGCTTGTTCCGAATCAGTGAAGGAGGCTACGAAAGAATTTGAGCTTACGTGAGTTTCTTTGTGAACTTTTGTTATTTACTTTAGGTGATTTTTTGTTCTAGGTTGGATACCATTCTTGAAAAAAGAGGGATGCTATTGACCCTCAACCATGATATCCCTCTTTTGTTCTTCATATGTTACCTCTGAAAAAAGAGAGGTAGATGCTATTATACCACCCCATGTGTTATTTTCTACTTAATTATATACATATATCCAACGCTTAAATATTTATAGGGAACCTCCCCTTGATGAGAGGAGAGATTTTCCTCGTCTAGATCTGGTAAACCCACACTTTTTATGGTGTAAATCTCCCTATGCTGTGGTTGATATACCCATTTTTCCATCAGTTAGTTGATGACAAAATATTCACCCAACAAGATTAATAATAGTGCATGCTCTAGAGATGTATTTTAGACTACATAAAAAATGAGTTTGATCAAGTGAGAGAAATTGGTGCATAAGTGACAATACATGCTTAAATAGACATCAAGCTCTATTGATAATGCATCTAGGAATATAATATAAATCTATGCAATTAATCACCAAATGGCATAGGTAATAGTTATGAAAAATTAAATGTGTAATAGAGAATATAGGGCCCACAACAAAACCCCCTTGAAACTATGTCAGGTAGCCTCCCCAAATTTTGACACTTTATAAAGTAGTGCATTTTACAAGGTAAAATTTCCCAATATGTGGGAAATAAAAAATAAATAGTTTTTCAAAATCAAATACTCAATTTTGAGTTACCATTTGAATAATAATAATATAATTTCCCATAAATAGACCTATTTACTAAAAGCTTGTGCTTGAAACTTATAAAATGTACCCTTGGGTGAGGTAGAATATGCCTTCCACCCACTCATTGGAATAAACATAGAATGAAAGATCACCTCACATTAAAAAAAGTAAAAAATACCCAAACCATACACCTTTATGTGCTTTTTACATTAAAAATATTATTTAAAGGTGTTTAATTAAAAAAATACATAAAGCTATTTTAAATAAAATTAAAATAGGCTTTAATTTTTAATCTTTTTAGAGAATAACATTTAGGTTTTTATATTTTTGACTTTATAAATGAATGAAGAAAAGGTCGATGCCACCATGGAGACTCTTAAGTCTACAAAAGGAGTAAAATATACATAGCTAGAATGCCAAAAAAGACCACCAAAAGCATTGATGGATGAGCTAGAAACTTGAGGGATAGATTCAAAAAGGTATAACATGATCCTTTAATAGTTTAAAACCCAAAAATTAAGTGAATCATCTATGCAGGTAAGGCTAAGGTACAATATTGATCTAAGATGTAATAATATAGGTTGTTAATACATCGAACCATGTTTGAAATCACTTCAATATTAACCACATGTCCAAGAAGATGATATGTAGGCTATGTAACCCTATTATAGGCAAAAAATACAATGCAACCATGCCTTTTTCTCAGTTTGACAATGCCACTTTTCATAATACCCCATGCAACATTGTGTCTAGGAGGAATGCCAAGTAGATCTAGAAGAGGTTGTGAGGAGAAAGGAGAATTAAAAACCAATGTGCAGATGCTTTTGATGAATATGCCACAGATTTTGAGGAGCCTTGATGAAGGCTAAACTACATTTAACCAAATGACCCATGGATTAAGGAAGGCTTCCATTCTAATGGTGAAGAACTATGATAGGCATGTAGGGGTAGGGAGGGCTCAACAGTGGTATTTTTAATGAGAAACCATTAGTTTAGCTAGTAAGGTGAGATGAAGGTGCCAACAACAGCCAAGAAGGGTCTATAAGTCCAGTCAAAATCTACAAGTCCTTCAATCTCTACCAAAATAAAACCTTACTATCAATGCCATATGAAAATATAATAATATGTTGATCTAAGAGATCTCTACATATATCACAATGCATCTAAAACTGATTTAAAGCAGATTTGGCAATAATGATTCCATCACACCAACATATGATGCCAATGTAATAGGTTTAGAGCCTCTTAGGAAAAAACCAATGCAAAGGTGGAATATTCTAAAAAGGAATTAGATCTTTCCATCTATATATTATCTTTTTTTCAAGCACCTCAGATCTTCAATGCCCCTCTAAATATACAATGCCTTGGTAGAATAAGCCAATTCCTCTCCTTTAATGCCAAAGTTTGTAGATCTCTTCTGATAAATACCAATACCTCATATTTAAAATACATAGATATTCAATAAATCACACTAAGGATAATGGTACCAAATAATATATCCATGCCAAACAAACAAATTTACTCTGTTGGAAAAGGAAAATGCCACCCAAGTTTTATCTTCCAAGTGTTACGCTTCTAATTCCTTGCTCCAACTTTTGGCTTCTAGAAGGTCGAACTCCTTCTTATTCAATTCATTATTTAGACAAGGGGAACTCTACTTGTCATTCCAATGTAGATCTATAGATAGAAATGGAAATAAAGGATGCCTAGCTATGTGGAATGCCTTGCTAGATAGTGTGATCCTATGATAAGATAAATATATATGATCAAAATGTCATGTAGATATGCAACCACCATGCAGGTAGATCACTAAAAAACAACTTGATGCCAAGCTTAGATAATAAATCAAAGATGCCTAGGTGAAAAATCCAATGCTTAGGCAAGCAATTCAAGATTAAAAAATATATATGAAGATAAGGCACACCTCTCTCTTTTTGGCAGATCTGAATATTTTTGTCAATAATTCGTATGATAATATGCTATCAAATCTCATGATTTCATAAAAAATAATAGTAATTAACCAACCAACCAGACAATTGTGATCATTCATTGGTGCTTTAATAACATGAAATAGTTACAACTAGGATCAGTAGATAAATTAATGCATATGATGGAGTGATCTCATGAGTTGAGAAAGCACACATCCTAATAAAGTTGTTAATAAATAAAATCATACATAGAATAATATTGTAAAGAAATGAGAGAAAATAATAAAATACTCCATATCATCTTGAATGAAGAATATAAAGGGAGAGAGGTGCATATATAAGTTGAAGAGATAATGATACCACACATTCTAGTGAATGTGGGACTAATCTTCCTAAGTAAGCCAAATGACCTCTAGAGCCATAAGCAAGGTACTAAAACCATGTAAACAAAACCCAATGGGAAAAAGGCCTACACCAATGGGTTGAATGTTATAGGCTCTAGCCTTATATTCATATTTATATCACCATTTATTAAAAAACCCACAAATTATTTAGGAATTCATCTTGAGTCTACCTTCAAGCCTTTTAATTGAATATCCCTAGTCACTCATTTCTCTATATAGGTTAGAATGACCCCTATCCTTTCAAGATATGGCTTAGCCAATGCCCCCTCTCCTTTATCTATATAAGTGATAACTCAGGATTATGGCTTATGGATAGAGGTTTAAGATTTATAAATTCATGGATTAAGGCTGATGGTTGATGGTTCAAGATTCAAATCTTAGGGTTTACTATATGGGGATTAGCATTTAGTGTGATGGCTTAGGGATTAGGATTTAGGGATTATAATTTATATTTTATACTTAAAGGTTTAGTATTTATGGTTTATGGCTCAAGGTACCAAGAGTTTAGATTTTAGGGTTCTTGACTCAGTGTTTGGGGTTAGGGTTTTGGGTATATGGTTTTATACTTAGGTTTTAGGGTTTAGGGTGTAAGGTTCAAGGTTTGGGTTTTAGGTGTTTGGTTGAGGGTTAGGGGTTTGGAACTTAGTGTTTAATATTTAGGTTTTGGGATTTAGTGTTTAGGGATTAGGGTTTAGGGTTTATTATTTCATGTTTATGGTTTAGATTTTATGATTTGGGGTTTTGGGTTTTAGGTTTAGGGTTTAGGTTTAAGGGTTTAGGGTTTAGGTATATAGGTTTAGTGTTTAAGGTCTTTAGTTTTTGGTTTTTATTTTGGTTTATAATTTATAGTTTATGAGTTAATGTTTAAGGTTTATGAGTTATAGTTTATGGTTTTAGGCTTGGGGTTTAGGGTTAAGGGCTTATATTTAGGTTTTAGGGTTTAATATTTAGGATTTAAGGTTTATGGTTTGGGGTTTAGGGTTAAGGGCTTACATTTAGGTTTTAGGGTTTACAGTGTAGGGTATAAAGACTAGGGTTTAACATTTTAAGTTTCTATGTTTAGGGCATATGGTTTTTGGTTTTTGTATTATTGTTTTTAGTTTGGGTATAATGCATTAAGGTTAAGGGTTCAATTTTTATGGCTTAGGGTCTAGGATTTAGGTATATTATTTAGTGTTCATGGTTTAAGGTTTATGGCTTAGGGTTTGGGGTTTAGGGTTTAGGTTTAAATGTTTAGGTTAGTTTTTATGGTTTGGGTTTAATGGTTTAAGTGTAAATGGAGTTCATTATAGTTATTATCCATATTTGTATCTAATATGAGTGACCATATCATGACCACAGGAAGATGTCATGTATGAGTGACTGAATATCTACATGTAGTACCATGTATGTGGTAGATGTAATGTATGAATGACTATATAATTACTATATATATGTTATAGGTTGCATAATTAATGATATTAATTTATTCATATTGATAGACCCATTAATTAAAGTTCATTTTCTAAGTTGAGAACAATGTTGTTAAGAAGTTTCCAAGGCAAAGATAACAAACTCCAAGTATAGTACATCTCCAACTCTATTGATTGAGTATAAACCTCTTATGAAGATCCAATGTTATTATGTAAACACTATATAATACTTACAAGTAAAGTGATTCAAATCATTTGATAGTTAATCCAAGTTAATATCATTCCAAGTAAGCAAATTAGGCCATCTAGACCTAAAGAGTAGAGTTTCCATTTGAATTCTAATTCTTAAGAAAGTAATAAAGGAAAATAGTTTCTTATCCTCAAAGATAGTATCAAAACATATTAATAAAGCTTTATAATAATCATTTGATTATATTATATTAATAAAACAATTTCAAGACCAAACACACCTATACACAATACTATAGAAGTATTTAGGACTTAGTCAAATTTTTGGGCACATTGGTGATCTAATTGATATCTTGAGCTTGCATAAATACACCTATGAGTCGTGTATCACTATCTTGATATTTTCATTGAGTTTTTAAATTTAACGAGTCCAAAAAATAAGGTATTTGTATACCTCTTTATATCAATTCCTTAAGAGGTAGAATTTGGCATAATAGACCTATAAAGGGTACATTTTTTGTCATTTGAGTTTTGAGTTAAAATTATTCATGTACTAAGAATCTTGAGTCAAATAATTGGTAAAACCCTCATAGTATGATCCAAAGAAGTGAGGATGTATAATAAGTGATTTAAGAGTCAAAGAATGGGTTTTCTTGAAGGTAGATTACTATCTTGGGATTGAGTACCATATTTTAAGTCATTGAAAGTGTCTTTTGATATAAATATAGAGGCTAAGAATTAAAGAGATAATAAAAAAGAATAAGGTCATTAGTATTTCAATACTAATACTTAGAAGACCTTTTGTGATAGACCAAGAGATAATTTATAGTTAGGAAAAGACCTAATTGCAAGCAAGTTTTTAGAGGACCTACAAGTAGACTATGTTGAGTAAGTGGAACACTTAATTTGACACTAGTAGGGAATAATAAATATCAAGATATGGATTGTGTATTTAGGTAGGGAATACTCCTTTAGATCATTCCATGGCTTGATTATTTCATTAGGTAGAACATACTCAAGTAGATAGGTAATACTTAAGTAGGTAAAATAGACATGTAATCCTCAATGATATAGATATATTACATAAATAACATGATTTGTAACCTCATTTTTCATTTTATATTGTAATCTTGTAATTTTTAAAATTAAGTATTGACTAGAATGGAATTTAAAAAACTAACTTCTAAATGATAACTCCTACAGCTTTATAATGAATTTCAAAAGATGTTGAGTGGCCCTAATTTTTTATATTTAATAGAATAAATTTTAATTTTAATAATATGAAAATGATAAGTTTACATTTAATTTTATATTAATTTTTTATATTATTATACTAAACATTTATTTTCCTAAATATATCCTTGTAAAACACCAAACATGACAAAAAATGCAGTCCAAAGTGTTTAAAACAACCTCTAATTGCAATATATATATATATATATATATATATATATATATATATATATATATATATATATATATATATATATATATATATATATATATATATTGATACACACACATATAAATATTTGTAAAGAGTGTAATCCATTTGTAAAGGACACATTCCCTTTGCAAAGGGAATGCATCCTTTGTAGTCTAAAGAGCATACACCCTTTACAAAGGGTGTATGACCTTTAGGGTCAGGACTGACCCTTCCTTGTTTTACATTGGGTTTTTTGATAAAAAAGGAGTACACCCATTATATAAAATGCTTTTTATTTTTCATTATGTCATGTTTTTTGTCCCCAAAATTTGTGGATCTACCCATTAATCATTGTGATGTTAACACTTTCTACCAACTGTGCCTCTCATTTTGTAGTGATTATTTATTTTACCATTCATGACTTCTTGACATCCTTCTATGCCTATGGTAGACATATGCTTAACCTTTTATTATCCATTCTAAACTAGATATTTTTAAAGCATAGTTGGTTTATCTTTCTGAAGCCCTTAATGGTTCTTGGTGCTTCTTCATAGTCACTGGAACTATAACTATCTTTAGATCTTGAGCTTCATGCACTATTAATGGTGGCCTTGACATTATATAAAAATTATCCTACCCTATTATTTTTAAAATTTTCTCCACTTACCTCATTTATAATATGAAGCAAAACACAATCTCTATCTTTATTCAACCATTCTCATTTGTGGGTTATGGATGCTCTAGTTTTCACCATGGTACTATTTTCTAGTTTTTGATGGATTTGGCTGTTGCTCAACTCTATGTTCTAGTTGTAATTATCATAAGATTTGTAACCTTTCAAAGTTTTTCATTTTCCCATTTATACCTTAGTTTTAGCTACCTTATTAATGCTATGGTGACATGTAGATCTATTTAAATCTACTAAAACCATGAAATCTATGAAAATCCACTGATAAATTCACATTTATTACAGATCTCGATGCCTCTACCATCATGACATTAATTTTTATAATAGTTTGTTTGGTGAAGTGATAGGTTATTAAAATGGTCACTTCTTATTAACCATTGGGTGGGTACAAGTTATCTCGATGATCTTTCTTTTATGCTTTGTTCACTTTGACATGACCTTTGCCCTTATTATGGCAACCTAGGTATAACACTTCACATGCATGTGATTAAACCTCCTTCATTTCATCTCTTATTAGTGTCATGATTACTTTAAAGTGTGCCTCCTTTATTGGTCAATTTATCTATATTTTCATGTCTTTCTTTGGCCTTTCCTACCCCATAAATTTTTTTATGTTGGTCCTCCAGTGCTTCATTCTCTACATGGTTTATTGTGTACTATCATCATGTACACCTCCCTTTATCAATTTATACTCTCAAATTTTTGTATTTGGTAAACTTTACTTACCCACAAATTTAGGTGTCTAGCCTCAAGCACTTGGAGATCATCTATGCTTGACTCACTCGATTGGATTTACATGTGAATGCACTAGAATAGTTATCTTGTGGGCCTAAAATCATAATGATTATTTACATAAAACAAACAAAATAAACATAAGGAAAGATTTGGCTTAAGCCAAATTTTATTATGATCAACACAAATTAATTGACTTATGATTAGGAAGTCAGTGTCTGATGCCACAAGTGCCATCCTATTAACTATAGGGTTTTAATATGTTATCATTGAAATTCCTAGGGAACATTTCACCCATCAATGTACATAACATACATGTGCCAGTCTCTAATATATTATGGATGATATAAGGTCCCATCCACCTAATATACAATTTGGTAGGGTGTTTAATGTACTTTGATTCATAAAGTAAGACCAGTGTACTTTCAATAAAAACCTTGCACTTGATGTGCTTATAATGCTAGATATTTTGGCATACCTTTTATATTTATTAGATCCATCTTGCTTGGGCATGTATCTCATCTAAATGTTCTAATTATTCTAGGCATGTACTCAAAGACTCTTGGTCATCCAATCGACCAATTTGCATGATTTTCAATAAGGGCACTAATAATTCCATAGGTAAAATGGCCTCTACACTAAACACTATTTGAAATGGTGTATCCTTATTCAAGAACTTATAGGTAGTGTGATAGGCCAACAATAAACTGACACATGATCACCCAATCTTTATGGCCAATGTTACATATTTTTTTGAGGCATCTTCTCAATATCTTATTGAATTCCTTAATTATGGCATTCACTTGGGGAAGATAAGGTGTTATCTTACAGTGTACCACTATATATTCATTTAATAAGATTTGAATAGTTTCATTGATGAAGTGTGTGCCATGGTTTTTGGTCAAGATAAGTGGGCATACATAGAAACTGATGATATTATCCTAGATGAACCTTACTATGGTGGTGGTTATACAGTCTTTGGTCGATGATTATTCAACCTACTTGGTGAAGTAATATGTGGCTACTAGAATGTATCATGCACTTGTGTGCCTCATAGCAGGAGTAATAGGTCTATCAAAGTCAATGGCTCATTTTTAAAATGGTGCTTAAGAAAGGATGGGGATGAGAGGAATCTCGTCCCTATGGTTTGGTTTTACCATGTGATAACATATGTCACATGATTTGGTGCATTATTGAGCATCAATTTTAGGTTGCTCTTCAAATTTAAGCTCTTGTTCTTCATGATAAATGGTAGCTACATCAACAACTTATTCTTCATTCACTTGTTCAACTTTTACCTCAACTTTCTTTTGCACTTGATCCATCTTTGCATCATTATGGAAAATTGAAGCATATGTTTGTCCTTGCTAAAAGGTATCCCAATCCTAATTTCTCCTTCTTGGTCACTCAAGTCACCTTCACTTTTTACTTCTTTAGCTACATATTCTTGGTTTGCCTCATATAAGAGAGGCTCTTTCTCAAGGAGTGGCATAATAGATCCTTAAAAATATTTATCAAGATGAGAGAGGTCTAAATAAATTACCATAGGTACCTGATTTTGATCATGAGGTTGCTCTTCTTGGATCAACTTTAACTCTTATTCTTATTTCTTTGCCCTTTGAATGGCTCTCCATAAATTAAAGGCTCTAGGATTTTAAAGGGAAAGGAGTGGAGGTTGTATGGTCTCCTATTTGACTTTAAAAATCACCATCTCTTCCTTCTTATAGCCACTACTCTACGTGGATTTCCAAGATGGAAATGACCTAGGTTCTTGAGGAGGAAGGGATGGGGGTTGAATGACCTTGGATTTGCTTGACTGTATTACTTGGTTTTAAGATGGAAAATACTAAGATCTCTCTTTATCCTTTTGATCTTATTTATCCTACTTCCTCCTTGTCTTCAGCTCTAGCTCTTCAATTTGCTTTACTATATTATCTTGAAATAAATCCTCTTTAAGGTGATTAGGGGATTCATGAAGGTAAATTGCATGGATAATCTTGGAGAGGGATGAGGGAGGTCTGTATAGGTTCATATCCTTCTTTAACTTGGGTCCTCAAATCTAGATTTGCATCACTTTACCTACCCCATGACTCCACCACTTGGTTCTAGCTTGGAACCTTGTAGGACTTCATAAGGGGATCTTGAGGAAAGATGGAGTCTTGGACCCTAAAAATATGCTATTCCACAAAAGTATCCTTCTTTCTTTGATATCTCTCTTGGATAGATTTCTAAGAAGGAAAGGTCTGAGGAACATGTTGAGAACTTGAAACATTCAAAGGGTTACTTGAAATGGCTGCTTGAGGAGGAATGGGTGATAAATAAGAAAGATGAGGTGGTGTATATGTAGTTACAAAAGGTTGGCAAGGTTGGACCTATTGTTCTTTAAGGCCTTTTAACTAATACTCAATGCTCTAAATGTAACTCAATACATTCAACATGTCATCTATGAGATTGTTCCAATTTACTCTCTCAATAGGTGTCCATTCTTATTTTATTAATTGCAATGAATTTCTCACATGATGAATTAAGTGAGTAGGGAAATCTTGGCCATAACATCTCTATGAGATCAAATATGGTGCATGCTTGTCAAATCTTATCAAAGTTTGCTTAAGTGCCGGTATAGATGACTCATGATAGTGTTGATGAGGAGCAATATTATGATGGGCTTGTTATCCATAAGAAGTATTAGGGAAATATCCTTGATGATAAGGATCATGAGAAAGTTGACAAGGCTCCTCATAGCTTTGATAGGGCTCATGGTGGGGATGATAAGACTCATGAACCATGTTGGGGTTGTTTATAAGGGGATGGATAAGAGGAGTAACCACCATAGCCTTTCATATTGACCTCATTTATCAAATGAGATGTAAAAAAATGATTAGAAACTTTATTAATATATACTTGGTCTGCTTATAACTAGAAGCTTGATTTTGAGTTTCCATTAATGTTAATGTGCTTGATTCCAAAAGATGATAGAGGAAAGACACACCAATAATCTCCATCTTCTTTTAGACTTGGTCCTATTAGGTATGCCATAATTATTATCACTCCAAGTTACACCCTAGATAAAAGGAGGAGTGTTCAATTCCTCCTTCCAAACTTGGAAAAACATTGGAATGATATAAAGCTATGGGTTACCTATATCTAGACTAGACATCTAGGATTTTTAATGAGGCTAGTTCCTTTGATGCATCATTTTAGACCTTTTCTTCTAAAACCTAAAACTAGTTGTGGTGAAAAGGGAGGAGTTGTAAAAGTAAAACCTATTATAATTTATGTTGATGCACCATGAAGATTGTCCATGCACTCATACTTGAGCCTCTAAAACACTAGTGAGATAGAAATAAATAATGAGATCTATGACTCCAAATTCCTATCATGCATCAAAATTTCATGAATAGGTTCATCAAGTGAGCATAAAATATGGGAGATCATGGAAAGGCCTAGTTTAAATCACTAATCTAGTCAACATGTCTATTGTTGGCCTCAGTCAAATGGCATCAAACACTAAACATAACCTACATAACTAGATAATATAATAGCTAGGTGAGATCAGGACTTGGCAAGGGAGAAGGATATACTAATTATACAAATAAAACTAACATGAACACACTAGGATAATATCATTAAATCTAAAAACAATCATCTTATTTATCTTAAGAGGTTACAAAGATCAATCATGGTAGAGTCTAGTCATGCCCAAGAGAGGGATCCAAAATAATAGCTCAAAGGCTATATTTATATCAAAAGAGAAGCAAGGGAGAGGGGATTTTGGCACTCCAAAATGGAATTAAACTATTTAAAACCCATTTTTAAAGTTTTTACAACTATCACTATGAATCAAGCTCACTCAAACCCTTCTTGATTGATCTATGTCACTCTAGTCCATTGTATCATTAAAATATCCTCTTAGTGAAACTCCATGATAGTTGTAATGGTAGAATAAAGTTATTTTTAGTTGGGTTTTGGTAACAATGTAGTTACAACACTCAGATCCATCATTTATAATCATGTCTTATTACCAACTACTCTTGATTGGTTGTCATTGCATGCCCAAGTGGGGAGAAATTTTATTTTCATGTAGCTAGCTTTGGTGATGTCCATTGAATTATATGTGTCTACCTTTGTAGGATCCTAATTGTGTTTTCCAATCTAAAAATATCCACTCCTAGATCAAACTAAATTATGCTCAAACTTGGTTCCATCATATTCTTGCTTACCTTAGTCAAAAACCAACCTTTCAACCTCTACCTAAGTCACTTGGTTACCTTTTATTCTAATTGGTTGTCAATAACTATCTTGGATTACCCAATCTTGGACTCATCTCATACCATTAGATCTACCTATGCATGGATGCCCACGAGCCATCGATCTTATTTTAGGACCCATGCACTTGTGCCACTTTTCCATCATGCCTTTGTTTTTGAGATTTACTAACTCCTTAGCTTGCTTACATGTAGTTAATTTTGAATCTATGATTGAGTGTGCATCATTGATATGATGGGACCCACTATTTTAAATCCAATAGCTAGTTTATGATCCTAAAATGGACATCCTAGATCTTGTCAAATTATGTTTGTGTGACTATCATTGACAATCATATGACCATAAAATTTAAGCTCAATAGGATTTGTCTTGCTTTATCCTTAAAGTTAACATCCCAACAACTATCATTTTATGTTCCATAGAACATGATTGACATCCCATGGGTCATCAAATTTAACATAGATAGATTTTTGACTAAGCTCTATCTTGACATTAGCATGAACATCCTTCAATTTTTAAACCCAAATGGCTAGTTTAAGGGGCTCAAATTTGACATCTACGGGGGTGCCTAGGACATTTTGAAATCAAAAGGCTATTTCCTTTGGACCTTTTGATAGATAATTCTTTTGGGCTTTGTGTGGAACACTTTTTTTAAGGAATTCATTTACCCCATCCTTACCTCAAATAATTGTAGAAGATAAAATTCCTAAAAGAATTCATGTCTTGGTCCCTTGCCCTCTAAAAAGTGTCCTTAAAAACATTAAAGTGGACCATTTCCCTAAGAAAAGTGCCCTTTGGGGAAATATTTTGGGACACTTTTCTTTAAAATGTGCCATTTAGGAGTTTTGAATTGGTCCACCTCACTATAGAAAGATCCTTTAGA
The DNA here is from genome assembly GCA_037957365.1 of Torreya grandis. NCBI lineage: Eukaryota > Viridiplantae > Streptophyta > Pinopsida > Cupressales > Taxaceae > Torreya > Torreya grandis. The sequence goes on along the minus strand of JARHVA010002695.1, from coordinate 45,507 downwards.
GAAAATGTAGAGGACACTTTCCCAAGAAATTGACCCTTCAGACTTTTCACACTAGACCATTTCCCCAAGAAAAGTTTCCTTTGAGGAAACTATTTTGGGCACTTGCTTGAAATAGATATCCTTTAGGGAAATTGTAAAGGATCACTTTCTTAAAGATAGATCCTTAGGGAAAAGTGTTGAAGTCTTCAAAATTACCCTTCAATTTTTTTGGAAAGGATCTTCTTCAAAATAGTGACCCTTTGGGGAAATTATTTTAGACAAAATGTTTGAAACAACTCTTAATACTTTAATAAAAAGTTTGAAACACAACTCCCAAAAATATTCCAACACTTAGCCAAATAAAGTGGGACAAAACTCCCAAAATAATAAAGCCTTGTAAATTTTTTGTGGGATTCATGTGGATCACTTCCTCTGAAGGAAACCTAAATGTTATACTTATCCAAAAGTTGGAAAATTAAAAACTTAGGCCTTTTCTAGATCTATTCTTGCAACTGCTCGGTACCATGAAAACCTTACTAGATCCCTTCACTTGAAATGTTGAGCCTAATCATATCGACTTGATATATTCATATATTAGGACCCTACTCATCTATTCAAACTAGGTAGAAGCTTTATATGTGGGCCAAAATGGCCAACATGTATGACCTATGGGTCATTATTTTGATGGCATAACAATTGCTCTTACAAGTTTGATGTTTTGAAGTGTGAGAAAATGATAGGTGATTTTTGTGTGATTTTAGAGGTTAATTTGTGAGGTAGATTAGATTATGGTCTATGTGAATGACCTCATGGTCAAGTTGTTATGGTGATAGAGTTATTATAGGTGTGATGAAGTGAGTGTGAGTGAAGATTTGGAAAGTGGGGTTAGCTGGGATATGTAATGTGTCTTAATTAATCTTTATATGTTGGTATAAGTATGTAGTGTGATTTGGCCAATAGGGAGTATTAGGTGAAAGAGTGAAGGTAAATAGTTATAATTGAAGGTCCATCATCAGGTGTTGAAGACATTAGTTCTAAGGTGGAGGTGTTCATTTCAAAGGAGGGTCTAAAGGACTTGGTTTTCCTTAAGGGTGGTTACTCCTTATGAAATAGGTTTTTCACTAAAGGTAGGTGGTCTAAAAGAGTTTATCATCTTAGGGGCAGGTGTTCCTTATGGAATAGGCATTTAATTAAATCTTAGTTAGGAGGATTTGACAACTCTCTAGTTTGTAATACCTTATAGGATAAGTAGTCCAAGTGTTTCCAGGCTTGAAAGTGGGTTTTATTCTCGAAGAGGGTTTCCCATGTAGATGATGTATTGTTGTGTTGTATGCTCTTGTTAATGCTTTAGATAAATTCAATTTCATGTTTATGTTGATAAGATAAAGTTGATATATGATGGAATGGTTTTGGAATTGAATGTGCATTTTATATACTAATTCACCCCCACCCTCTTAGTAGCTACTTCCAATAATTGGTATCAGAGCAAGTCATTTAGAAGAAGCTTAACAACTTGAAGGATTTCCTAAGTAGGTATAAATATGGTGAAACAATTAAAGAAAGAGAATAAATAGTGGAAGGCTATGATCAAGGCACTTGTAGAGTAGATATGTACTTTTAATAAATATGCCAAAAGGGATGAGAATGTTATCAATGATCTCAAAGTTTAGCTAGTAGATGCCAAGACAAGTTTGAGTTCAAAAGAGGAAGGTTGTTCAAAATAAAAGGACATCATGTTTGATAAAGAATCTTGTCATAATAGTAGAAAAGATGACAATGAGGAAAGATAAGTTGATCTAAAATATGATCTCATGAGTGCACTTGGTGAACTAAAGAAGCAAAAGAAGAGGAATCATAAAATGAGGAATATGATCAAAGGTCTTGAAGTAAAAGTAAGTTCTATTAAGGGAATTTTGTTACGCAAGTGTGAGAAATAAGAAAATAAGTATCAAGAATAGATCAATTCTATTAAAGTGCAAGCATATAGATTGAAATACATGGCCAACAAGGCCAAAGAGGATGAAGAAAAGATCAGTATTCTTGAGGATTAGGTAAGGACTGCAAATGCAAATCTGAAATAAAAGTAAGATGAATACACTCAGCTAAAGATTGAGATGGCATCCTTGAAGAGTAAACATGATATTGTTGTATTCAAGTTAGATAAACTTGATAAGAAGCATAAGAAGCTTGAGTATGTCAAGGAGAATGAAATCTTTGAAAATAATGAAAGGTCTGTTAAACAATCAAATGCTTCAAGGTATGTTATTTCATTCCATGATCATTTCTATACATCTAATAAGTATGGTCATAGAGCTAATGACTATATAAGGAATTCAATCAAGTATGGACATTCATGGAGATATTAGAGGAGTTTTTGTCAAAAGATTGATCATAATCCAAATCTATCAAAAGGTACAAATGATGTTATTTGTTTTAGTTGTCTTAAGAGTGGACATATTTATATATTCTATCCAAATGGTGTTAAGAGGTATTCAAGGTATGTCAAAGGATATAGATCTCCTAGAAGGTCTAATAAAGGACAAACTTAGATATGGAAACCAAAGGTAATCATTGCCAATTATACTAGTCATATGGATGTTAAGAAGGTTTCTCTAGAAGGCTATGTTGAAAATTAGCATAAAATCAAGGATTAATTAGGTAAGAGGGCTACAAAAGATAAGAAGATTCAAAATATGGTATGGATACTTGAGGCAATAAAGAATAAGGAGACTAACCCTATTGAGTCCAAGATTTTTGATGGATTGTTTGCCATGGTGGAAAAAGGATCATAAATGAAGGAAACTCAAGAGTTTATGCTTCTAGCATTTATTAACAAACATAAAGTAAATAATGAGGTCAAGTATCCATTCTAAATCAATTGGATGATGAGGGAATAATGAAAGTTAGAGAAAGATATGGAGATATGGGAATCTCCTAAGTTTTAGGACTTTTAATCTCACTATGTCAAAGGGGTGTCTCTATCTAGGCTTCAATGAGACACTTGTTAGTCAGATGAAGCTTGGTGGCTATTAGATATTGTCATGAGAATATATGTTGGATTTCTATGAAGGAATTTTTTTATTATTAGACCTGTGTGTCAATATGCTCTTTGGTTGATCAGTTTGCTTTGAGTTTTTGAATAACTAACCCAAATGATGAAAGGAAGTGACTTGAGGGTTCTATGTATATAAACCCTAAGGTGTGTGTTCATGATGTTAATAAATTAGTTTAGGTATATGGATATAAGTGAACATCAAGTGGAGAATATTCAATGTTCTCATTAGTTGGTGACATACATGTAATGCATAGTTGAACATAGTTTAGTGTTCTTTATCATGAAATATTGTTTGTAGTATCTATAGGGTTATAATAGGTGTTTCTAGGTGTCATAATGACATTAATGCAATCTAAAAAATATTTTGGTGCTCAAAAGGTTTTGTGCACTTCTTTGTGATGTGCTCCAAGTGTTTTTGTGATATGAAGGTATGTTAAATTCAAATTGGAGATTTTTGTTTACTCTTAGGTTTCCTAGTTTGTGCTTAAGAGTATGTAGGTCTTGTTAACAACCTAGATAGCACCCTTATTTACATTTTGATATATTTATCCCTAAAACCTTCACACCTAGACTAACATTATAATGATCTAAGGTGTGGGACACTTGAATTCATACCAGACCTTTGTATTTTGGTGAGGCTAGCTCCTATGATGTATCACTTTATAATGCTTACTAAACTACTAATTATTGGGTTGAAAAAGGAGAGAAGGAAACTAAAAGGGAAATATTAATTTACTATTGGTGATACTCCTATAATGATGGTCATCCACTCTATTTTAGCTTCTAAAACACTGATGAGATAAGTAAGGACTAAATCTAAAACTCCAAATATCTCATATGCATTAATATTTCATGTAGGGGTTTTATCTGGTGATTAAAACCTAAGGGAAATGATGGAATAGGCCTAAGTCAAGGCACTAACAATCCACTTATACCCACTATAATCTCAACCAAAAGACATCAAACACTGAACATGACCAGGATTATTTGAAAAACTAGTAGCTAGGTGAGAATCAGGACTTGACAAGGGAGAAATATCTACAACATATGCAAATCAAAATAATATTACACACTATACCAGCATAACATATTTTGAAATAGTCATTTTATTTATCTGAAAAGGTTACAAAACTCAATCTTGGCAGAGTCTACTCATGCCAAGAGAGGGATGGATCCTAAAAAATGGCTAAAAATACTACATATATAGAAAATAACATAAAAATAGCCAATATTTTGGCATTGGAAAAGAGAAGAGGAGGTAAAATCCATATTAACTCCATATTAATTTCAATTACCGAATGATAGCAAAGTCTTGAATCAATAACCCTTTGTCTTCCTGTCTTGCATAAAGCTCTTCTTTGGCATTAGAAAAGTGGTGGGCCCATTTTGACAAGTCAAGAGCATTCTTTTCATGATGCTATGCCATATTTTATTCCTTAACTCAAGATTTAATATGATTTGGAATTATTTGAAAGCCTTCATTTACTTGAAAACAATGGAAGATGCATGATCTTGTCAATTAGTCAATTGAAGCTCAAGACTAGTTTACTTCACTAAGCTCCACCTTGCATGAAATAGGACTTTGAAGGATAAATATTTGAATTAAAATATATGTTAAGATGAGATATACAATGTTTAAACTCCATATAAGATCCTTAAATAGTCATCTAATGCTAAATTCAAACTTGACTATTTGACCAATTAGGCCTATTAGGCATGTTAGCCTATCAATGCACTTGGACTCCATGGAACCTATAACAAGACACCATAACACTTGAAAAATATAAATGTATGGACCTGGAACAACTTTTCACATCATAAAATATGTGATTTTGAGGATAAAACTCTTTCCATTAATTCAATAGGGTTGACTAGGCCCACTTTGCCCCATTCTCTTGTAGACTGGCCATTTTAATTGAGCTGGTAAGGGCACTTCTAGGAATATTTATGACCAAATAATTATTTGAGGATGAATAACAAGTCTTAGGGTTCAAAATCCATTAACTAGATCCCATTGAACTACCCTATACTTTATTTCCCTTGCTTTTATCCATAAAAAACTTGATTTATGCCCTGATCTATATAGATGCATATTTTAAAATGGTATTTATTTAATCCTCTTTAAGTTTATTTGATGTTTGAAAATCTTTTAGGTTTATCAATGATGATTTTATTGCAATAAAATCAACTTTTTTCAAAACTAGTTTTTGAGGGTTTGGGAGGGTTTTAAAGCTAAATCTTCAAAATGATGATTCATGAAGTAAAAACATTGAAATAAAAAAATATTTCCATCTATGTGTATCACATTGACCCCTTTAACACCTCTAAAAATATTGGGTTCCCATGCAAAAGATATGCAAAGTTATCACATGGAGGAAAATTGCTTGTAGGGTTTTACTTACATTCTAAGCTGCCTATTCTCTTAGAGATTGTTAATAAATTAAATCAAATAAACTAAATTGATTTTTATATTAATTATAATTTAATATGGGTCCAAAAAAACATACTAATAGTGTTCATCCAAACTCCTCATGTGGTGAAATATATGAGCATCTAAACAGGAGGCTTGGAAGGATGTCTAGAACTATAAAAAATGAATATCTTCACCAAGATAAAAATTGAACTTACCTTGATTATAAATTCATAAAAAATAATTATGTGGTTTTAAAAATGCTATCTAAATACTTTTAAAATATATTCTTTCTTGAAATGTCAAAAAATGCCTTTTTGGCCCATATACCTATATGCTTGCAAAAACATGAATGAGCATGGTTTTTAGATTATTTGGAGTTTTTACACTCTTTAAATGTATTATTAATTTTTTTAAACGTCATTCCATGCTTTTATAACTCTCACATATACTTAGAAACCTCCATGACATCCCAAAACACTATCTGTTTCAATGGTGACCTCAAAAAGACATGCTAATGATTGTGACAAAATTGAGAGTATTTACACTTGTCTAATGTTCTTTAAACTTGTATTTAATATTAATAAACTCATTATTATTATAAAAACCAAATTTTGAGTCAAAAATCCACCTATAGATGCTATATTCCATAAATCTCCTTCAAATTTACGTCCTTTTGCATGGACTGTGAGCACACCTAAATATATTTTCATGTTTTTAGAGCTAATTTCATGATTTTTGGAGATTTTAAAGGTCAAATTCATCATTAATTATATCAATAGTCCTTTAAATATATGTAAAACATCCTCCACTCCTCTTTTAAGCATGCTTTGGCCTTGAAACAAGGCAATTAGGTCTGTGATGACTATGTATATACTATTGTAAGTGGATATTGATCAGGTTTGAACATGTTTAGTGTTAATTCCATCATAAATATATTATTATAAACTATTAATATCAATTTAACTTTTCTACCCATATTTTTGTATCTATTTGACTCCTTAATGCAAGGTTTTAGGCCTCCTAGTTGATCCTTTCTATACATCCCTGTACTATAGCAAATAGTTTCACATTATAAGCATCAAAATGCTTAATTATATTGATAGGGTATTGATAATTTAAAATTTTCATTTATTTTAATATAATAATCCATCACAAACCACCTCCTAACCAATAGATGCCTTGAGTTATGCCTACAAGTAAAAGACTGTGAGGGGCTACAATGGCTATAAGTGTTGACCATTTGCCTTGATTATTCATTTTGATGACATTTATGAGGTGTCATGATTACCCATGGATATGATTATGACTTTCAAATAATACATGAATTTTTAAGTGGCTAACAAAACCTTTAATCACACTTGAAGCATTAATGACCTTTTGATTGTGACATCTTCCTGGTGACTGTAGATGTGTACAGATGGTGGCAATGTGTGAAGGTACTAGGAGAATTTGAATAAATCACCATGTGTCTTTTAATTTATTTAACTATTAGGATGACCTTTATAATTAAAAACCTTATTGAAGTGGTTCCACTTTGGAATCTTCCCTTCAAAACCTCATTTGACACTCCTGGCTATAGATGGCTCCTTGAGTGGCTTTATGTCACTTCACTAAGCTGACTGTAGGTCATTTCTCATCTTAAATCCTTCCTTGAAACCTAAAATTAATTATTGTTAATTCATAACATTAATTTTAAGTTTAATATTAATATAAACCCTATATTGATCACCTCTCTCTTAAACACTTACTTTCATGCCTTTTCAGAGTTTATAAGCCCTGTGTATACTAAGGCTATAAGTAACCTTCATGCATTTTAAAGTGAAATGATTTTGATAAAATCATGTTATTATTTAGTGAGGTTGGTATTAATAAAAAAATTCCACTTCAAATATTTACTTGCTACTTTTCTTATCCCTTGCAACCTCCTTTAAGAATTGTAGCCCTCAACACTATGATCATATAGGCCTGTAGGTTTTATCTAAGGATGTAATTGAAGATAGTTATCTTGAAATGACAAAATTTGGTATCCATCATGGAAATATCTTTGTCTTCCTCATTAACCTTATACATAACATCAAATCATATCATATTTTTGAGAACATTCTCTTTTCACCCTATCTTGATGGTGTTTAAGCTTGATTGTATGAAAAAATGGTTGTAGGTGATCAATTTTCCCATTAGGCCCTTCCTTAAAAGCTTGAAATTTTATTTTTCCTCTTTATAATTCATGAGATGTGTATAATTGACTAACCCTTGATAATCAAACTATCCTCTTTGCTTCTAAAATCCTTTGTTAGTGTAGGTGCATTTTAAGAAGGCATAGGCTTGTAGGTGTACCCTAGGGAACTCTAGGTTCCTCCTTGAGTACATTTATAAGATATTGTGACTATCCTTATGATATGATGAATAAATTGGGATACATTAATAACCCTTTGAGAATGCTAAACTTGCCTCAAAGGTCTCTCTCTACTACTTTCATTCATTGATACTTTAAAACCAATACTTGATTATTTTAGCCTATTATAGGCCTCATTTCTTGACTAAAAATGATGCCTGATTGATTATGTGTCCTCTTATTCATGTTATGATAACATCATTGACTATGATTCCTTTAATGAATATTATTTATTGATCATAATATACCTTCAAGAAGTTCTTCTCTCATTTTGGATCCTCATTGTACGTTTATGACATCACCCTGACTGTGTGACCTTATTGTAGATGTTCTTTTGACTATGTTATGATGCTTCATATGTGATTTTTCTCCTTTTAATGATTATGGTGACCTCCATTTATTTATCTCTTGATGTTAAAATATAATTGATATGGTGTGGTGGTTGTATGTCATGGATATGTGGATGAAAAAAATGTGGAGGGTGGGAGAAAAGGCTAAACACAATGGAAGATACAATGACAAGATAGTGGTATGGGATGAATAAGGTGGACATGGGAAACAAGAATTTGGAAGAATTATAAGACCAATTTTAGGATTCAAATTCCATAATGAACTCATGAACATCACACCACATCAAATTTGATTCCATTAGATGAGGGGAAGAGAGAAAAATTCAAACCTAATTTTCTATAAAAACCTTAAAATTTGCAAAGAAACCTTAAAATATGCTAATATATCTCTTTTGGAAACATGGAACATCATGATAGGCCAAAAAATGGATATTTTGGATAATTTACTAATAAAACTGACTACAAACATGAAAAACATGAATTCAAGGAAAATCAAGGCTACATCCTCCCATGACCGTACAACCTCTCTTTGCAAGCATGTTATACTACAAATTTGACTAGCTATGTTTGTGACATATATTGAACCCTAAAATACATGAATAATATATTTATGAGGACATGGATAGGTATATTAAGTTGTTAATATTCTATAACAACTTGAATTTTCTTGAAGCTCTATGCATGTGAGGAGAAAATGAAGAAAACCGTTTGCCTTTTTGGTTGCAAGGATACAAAAATTGGCCTATCTTCAACTGGATGGTTCATGAGCCTAGGTATACCAATTTAGGAACCACTTGATCCATAAATAATCCCTCTAATTTTAGTTTTTTTACCCCAAAATTTAGACCTGTACTCTCTTTTTAGTAGATCGTACCATCAAAAAACTTTCAATTAGGTCACTTTATGCAAATAAAGAAAACACCTAGAATGGAATAGTTTTAGGCCTATACTACATCCAAATTCCATGAAAATCATACTTAATCTTTTATATGACCTAAAATTTACCTCCCCTATCCATGATGTATGAAATATATATGAAATTTGTATTATTGTTTATAAAATGAAGGAAAAGAGCCTTATTTTGTCTTTTAAAAGAAAACCAAAGTTCTCCACCACTTTAAATAAAATATTTTAGAAGGGATATGTGACAATGCATGAAAAAATAGACTTTTCAACCAATTTTCATGATTTTAAAATGGAAATTTGGCATGTGTGGGGGTAATTTGGGGGTTTTTCGCATAGAAAGGATATTAAAACACCTTTTAAAGTTATGAAACTTTAGACTAAGACCAAAATCATATATTTGATTATGATTAAAGACAAATTGGATATTTTAATGATATTTTTGTCTTCAATTTTGACATTTTTTACTATAATTTTATCTTTAGGGCCAAAATTTATTGGTTTAACTAGCTATAAAACACTATTAACTAGATTTTTATAAAGTTACATTTTATGGGGTAGTAATTTTGCCTTGACAAGTCAAATTACTAACAATTTTGGTGATTCTTAGGGGTTGACCAGATTGATGGTCAAAATAATTGAATTTTTTTTGATTGGATGAATTTATTGATTGAGAAACAAACTCTTTTGAGGTTTTTAAAACCTTTCTCAACTGGCACAACAAGACTAAAGGGAAACACAACTAAACTAGAAAGCAGAGATAACTAACCTATAGAAAATAAGAAAAAAATGAAAGGGAAGTAGATTATTTCTTGTGCTACTCACTTATTGGATAAATGAAAACTAAAACAACTAACCTAAATTAAGATGTTTTCCTCCAAGATAAAATGAAACACTATTTGATTCACCATGGAACCTTGAAATGTATTTGCCATATCTTGATAGCTCTTTTATACAACTAGGAGTAATTAAAGGATCATGTCTTCTTGATGGTGCAATTAGGTTTCCAACCTCCAGTATCAAGTACATTTATTAAAGGTATGGATCTAAGACCCAATATTCATGCTCTCATATCCATGTAATTTACAATAACATATTAATTATTCATCTTTTAAGAACTATTGATCATGACCACATAGACCAACTTGTTGTATCTCCTTTGTCATGTTTACAAGGCTAACCCCTAAGAGAGATGGATTAGATATTATGAATACTTGAGTCCATTTTTGTTCACACTTAGCTTCCAAAAGTAGACAAGAATTTGAATATGATGAGAGAGGTTGATAACCATGTTTGAGACACTCAAACATGTTATCTCTTGATCGAACGACTACTTCTTTCTTAGTGAAAGCACTCTTCTCATCCTATAATGGACCACATTCAAGTAAAGAATAACCTAAATAAAATATATCAAACAAATCTAAAACTTATTCACATGAATTTGAAGTATAATTGGAACTTCATTATGATCATAAGGCTTCAAATTATCTTCAAACTTTTTATGTTGATTGGTAATCATTTTTGTCACTTATGTAAGCTCTTGTTTTTCATGATAGATGACAACCATTGTTGGATCAATTATTTCATGGAAAACACATTCTACTTGAATAATTGAATTTTTTTCCTCTTGAATTTCATCCTCTACTTTCAAATTATCCTCAATCACATCAACAACCTCTTTGACCTCACCAATTTCTTCTACAACTTGTATGATTGGATCGATCTCTTCATTGACACTGAGTGTGTCTATGATTATGTCCTCATTATGTTCAAGTTAAAATATTTCCTCTCTATAAAAATTATCTACAACTTCATCTTTTTCTTCAAAAAGGATGGGTTCCTTCTCTAGGATAGGCACTAAAGATCCATAAAATTAATCAATAAGATGAGAGAGATCCAATGGTTGTGCCATAGATACCTAAATTTTCTCTTGAGGCTGATGAACCTAAACCACTATCCCCTCCTATCTCTATTGCTTTGTTTCTTGAATTTATTTCCATGAAGGAAATGACTTTGGCTTCTTAGGAGAAAAGAGTGGAGGATGAATGATCTCTAGTTTGCTCTTGAACTCAGCATATTTAATTATGCTTGAATATTCTTTTTTCTCCATGGACTATTGTACTTGATTCCAAGTCATGAAATTGGGTTTATAAACTTCTTGAATTGGACTTGTGGTAACCATGGATGTGAAAGAAGGAATATGTTATGGTGTTGACTTTTCAATTACCATTGAATATTGGAGATGTTAATTTGTAAGCTCAATTTTCTAGGCTAGATTAGCCTCAAAATCATGAGCTAAATAATTGGATATTTATTCCTAAAAATTTAAAGATGTAGGTTCCTATATGATCTGATGTGCAACCTAAAATTAGACTTCTCATAACAAACTATTTCAATGTTTTGAGACCTCTCTTGGATAGACTTCTAGGTAGGAAAGCTAGGCAAGGTTTGGTTTGTCTTTTGAGGTCTATGATAAACATTAGTTTTCTGATCATAAAGGGAAAATGGAAGCTCTATGGGAACATATTATTGATTATGATGACCCTGGGGTTTCTCATAAACCACTAGCCTCTCTTCAATGCTTACTATTAGATCACCAATGTCTAAAATATTAGAACTAGACTCTGAGTGACCTTGCCTTATGAAAGTTGCACATACCTCTTTAGCCCACTATAAATTTTCTCTCATACTCTAAATTTCATAAATGGAAATCCCTTCATTGTAGTTCTTTCTAGTGTCTATACTTATCATCTCTTTCTCATAGCCAAAAAGGTTTTCTTGAAGCTTGAGATGGATTGATTTGGGGCTTGATTGGGCAAATAAAGAGGATAAAAAGACTCATGAGAGTGGTTATAGGACTGGTATGAGATTTCATACTACTGATATGGCTCTATATATTCATCATATGGTTGGTATGGATCATGATAGGACTGATATGAGTCATGAGGATCATACTAGAATTACTGGTAAGGATAAGAATAATAGAAATCTTCTTTATAGGCTACCATGGACTATAAAATCATGAAGATAACTGAAATATGAATAAATATATACCTTTTACCTTGAGATGAGGACCACAAGAGTACTAAAAACTAGTTTTGAAGATGATATTCTACAACTTGTACTCCAATAGCTAAACTTATGTCCCACTAGGTGTGCTAAAACTATTAGCAACCTAAATAAAACCCTACTTGAAGTTTGATAGATTTGGTTTTGAAACCTTCACACCTGGACTAACATTGGAATGATCTAAGGTGTGGGACACCTGAACTCAAACTACACCTCTAGATTTTGGTAAGCCTAGCTCCTCTAATGTATTAGTTTGCACTACTTACTAAACTATTGATTGTTCAGATGAAAAGGGAGAAAAGGAAACCTTACTTTAATATTGGTGATACACTTGTAATGTTAGTTCATCCACTCTATTTGAGATCCTAAAATATTGATCAGATAAGTAAAGACTAAATATACAACTCCAAATATCTCCTATGCATCAATATTTCATGTAGAGGTTTTATCTGTGATCAAAGCTTGAGGTAAATGATGTAATATGCCTGATTCAAGGCACTAACTAGCCACTTATACCCACTTTAAACTCAGCCAAAAACATCAAACATTGAACATGACCTACATTATTTGACAAACTAGTAGCTAGGTGAGAATTAGGACTTGACAAGGGAGAAATTTCTACCACATGCAAATAAAACTTATATTATACACTATACCAACATAATAGAATCTAGAATAGTCATTTTATTTATCTAAAAATATTACAAGACTTAATCTTAACAGAGTTTGGTAATGCTAAGAGAGGGATGGATCCTAAAAAATGTCTAAAAAGCCTACATATATATAAAATAGCATAAAAATATCCAAGGTTTTTACATTAGAAAAGAGAATTGGAGGTAAAATACATATGAACTCCATTCTATTTCAATTACCAAATGATAACAAAGTCTTGAATCAATAACCCTTTGTCTTCATGTCTTACATTAACCACTTCTTTAGCATTGAAAAAGTGGTGGGCCTATTTTGACAAGTCAAGATCCTTCCTTACATGATGATATGCCAACTTGGATGCATTAACTCAAGCTTTAATCTGATTTGGAAGTATTTGAAAGCCTTTATTTACATGAAAAAAAAGGAAGATGCATGATATTGTCAATTAGTCAACTAAAGCTCAAGACTATTTTAATTCACTAAGCTCCACCTTACATGAAATAGGGATTTGAAGGCTGTAGATATGCATAAAACTATATGTTAATATCAAACATGTTGTGTGTAAACTCCATAGATAGTCATCCAATGCCAAATGAAAGCTTGACTATTTGACCAATTAGGCCTATTAGGCTAGTTAGGCATATTAGCCTATCAGTGCACTTGGAATCCATGAAACCTACAAAAGGACACCATGAAACCTACATAAAACAATGGTATTATACCTAGATTAAGTTTTCTCATCACAAGATATGTGATTTTGATGAGAAAACTCTTGCCATTCAATCGATAGGGTTGACTAGGCCCACTTTACCCCATTTTCTTATAGACTGGGCATTTTGATTGAGTTGGTAGGGGAAATTTTAGGAATATTTATGAACAAATAATTATTTTAGGATTAATAAAAAGTCTCAGGTTTCAAAATCCATTGATTGGATCCCATTGAACTACCTTGTACTTTATTTCCCATATTTTAATCCATAAAATACCTAATTTTTGCCCTAATCCATATAGATCCATATGTTAAAATTGAATTTATGGAATATTCTCTAATTTTACCTAATATTTTAAAAGTTTTAAAGTTTATCCATGGTGATTTTATGGTAATAAAATCAATTTTTTTCAAAACTAGTTTTTTGAGGGTTTGGTAGGGTTTTAAAGTTGAATCTTCAAAATGATGATTCATGAAGTACAAAACTCAAAATACAAAACCATTTACATTTATTTGTATAAAAATTACCCATTAACACCCCTAAAAATATTGTGTTCCCATGCAAAAGATATGCAAAGTTATCACATGGAGGAAAATTGCTTGTAGGGTTTTGCTTGCATTCTGGGCTACCTATGCTCTTAGAGATTGTTAATAAGTTAAAGAACATAAAATGACCTAAATTTTATATGAATTAAAATTTCATAGGGGTCCAAAAACCATACTAATATCATTCATCCAAACTCCTCACGTGGTGAAAGATACAAGCATCTGAACAGGAGGCTTGGAAGGATGTCTAGAACTACAAAAAATGAATATCTTCACTAGGATGAAAATGAAAATTTCCCTACTTATAAATGAATTATAATATAATTATATGGTCTGTACCATTATTTATAAACACTCTAAAAACATATTCTTTCTTGAAATGTCAAAACATGCCTTTTTGGCCTGTAAGTCTGTATGCTTGTAAAAACTTGAATGAGCATGGATTACATATTATTTGGAGTTATTACACCATTTAAAGTTATTATTATTATTTAAAAACATAATATCATGATTTTATAATTCTCACATAAACTTAGCAACCTCCATGTCATCCCAGAACATTGTGTGCCCCAATGGTGACCTCAAAAAGACATGCTAATGACTATGACAAAACAACAAGTAATTTCACTTATACAATGGTATTTAAACTTGGTTTTAATATTAATCAACTCATAGTGATGATACACACCAAATTTGGAGGCAAAAATCCACTTGTAGATGCCAAAGTCCTCAAATCTCCTTTAAATTTACTTCTTTTTACATGGACTGTGATTATACCTAACTATATTTTCATCTTTTTGGAGCTGATTTCATGATTTTTTTAGTTTTTAAAGGTCAATTTCATCCTTAATTATCTCAATAGTCCTTTCAAGAGTTTAAAAACATCCTCCACCCCTCTTTTAAGCATGCTTTGACCTTGAAACAAGGTAATTAGGTATGTCATGACTGTGTATATACTAATGTAAGTGGATATTTATCAGGTTTGAACATGTTTAGTGGTAATTACATCATAATATATATTATTATAAACCATTTATATCAATTGAAAATTTATACCCATATTTTTGTATCCATTTGACTCCTTAATGCAAGGTTTTAGGCCTCCTAGTTGATCCTTTCCGTACATCCATGTACTATAGCAAGTACTTTCACATTATAATCATGTAAATTATTAAGTATATTGATATGGTATTGATAATGTGAAATTTTAATTTATTTTAATATAAGTATTCATCCCAAACCACCTCCTAACCAGTAGATACCTTGAGTTATGCCTGCAAGTAGAAGACTATGAGGGGCTACAATGGTTACAAGTGTTAATCATTTGCCTTGATTATTCCCTTTGATGACCTTTATGAGGTGTCATTACTTCCCATGTACATGATTATGAATTTAAAATAATACATTCCTTTTGAAGTGGCTAATAAACCCTTTAATCATACTTGAAGCATTAATGACCTTTTGACTATGACATCTTCTTGGTGACTGTAGATGTGTATGAATGGTGGTAAGGTGTGAAGGTAATAGGAGAATTTGATTAAATCAACAAGTGTATTTTGATTAATTTAACTATTAAAATTAACTTTGTAATAAAAAACCTTTTTGAATTGGTTCCACTATGGATGCTTCCCTTTAAAACCTCACTTGACCCTCCTAGCTATAGATGGCTCCTTGAGTGGTTATAGGTCACTTGATTGAGATGAATGTAGGTCATTTCTCCTCTTCAATCATTCCTTGAAACCTAACATGCCTTATTTTTAATTCATGACATGAATGTAAATTTACTAGTATGAGAAACCCTATAATGATTGCCTCTTTCTTAAACACTTGCTTTCATGCCTTTTTAGACTTTATAAGCCCTGTGTACTAAGGTTTTAGGTAACCTTCACGCATTTTGAAGTGAAATAATAGGAAAACATGTCATATTTTGAGAACAGTCTCTTTCCACCCTATCTTGATGGTGTTTAAGCTTGATTGTAAGGAAAAATGGCTATAGGTGATTACTTTTCCCTTTAAGCCCTTCCTTAGAAGCTTGAAAATGTCTTTTTCCTCTTGAGACTTCATGAGATGTTTATATTTTACTACCCCTTGATAATCAAACTATCCTCTTTACTTCGAGAAGCCTTTCCTAGTGTAGGTGCATTTTGAGAAGGCATAGGCCTATAGGTGTACCCTAGGGAACAATAGGTTCATCCTTGAGTACATTTATACATATTGAGAATTTCCTTATGCAATGATTAATAATTTTGATACATCAATAACCCTTTTATAAGGTCAAAATTCCCTTAAAGGTCTCTATCTACTATTTTCATTCATTGATACTTTAAAACCAATTCTTGACTATTTTAGCCTACTATAGGCCTCGTTTCTTGATAGAAAATGATGTCTGATTGATGTATGTATCCTCTTATTCATGAAATTATAACATCCTTGACTATGATTCCTAATTTATGTATGCATCTTATCTCATTTTGAATCCTCATTATATATTTATGACATTACCCTGACTATGTGACCCTATTGTAGATGTTCTTTTGACTATGTTATGATGCTTTATAGGTGATTTTCCTCCCTTTCGTGATTATGTTAAGCTTAATTTATTTCTATAGTAATGGTAACAAGTAATGGATATGGTTTTGGGGTGGTATGACATGGATACCTAGATTCAAACAAGATGGAGGGTGGGAGAAAAGGCTAAACACAGTGGAAGATACAATGACAAGATAGTGGTATGGGGTGAATGAGGTGGAGGTGGGAAAAAAGGATTTGGTGTCATGATAAGACAAAGGTGATGAGTCAGATGACATAATTAACTAATTACCATCACACCACATCAAATTTTATGCCATTGGATGAGGGGAAGAGAACAAAATTCAAACCTAGTTTTAACTAAAAACCTTAAAATTTGTAAAGAAACCTTAAAATATGTTAATCTATCACTTTTAGAAGTTTGGAAGCATCAAGATAAGATAAAAAATTGATATTTTGGAGAATTTATTGAGAAACCTAATTAAAAACATGAATAACATGATTCAAACCCTTGAAAACATGAATTCAAGGAAAATTGAGGCTACCTCCTCCCATAACTGTACAACCTCTCTTTGCAAGCATGTTATAATGCAAATTTGACTGGATGTGTTTATGAGATTTGATGGAAATTTAAGTTAATTAATAATATATTTAGGAGGATATGGATAATTATATTAAGTCTCTGATATTTTATAACAACTTTAATTTTCTTGAAACTCTACCCAAGTGAGGAGAAACTGAAGAAAACTAGTTGCCTTTCTAGTTGTAGGGATACAAAAATTGGTTTGTCTTCAATTGGATGGTTCATGATCTTGGATAATCCAATTGAGTAACCAATTAATCCATTATTAATCCCTATAATTATAGTTTCTTCACCCCAAAATTTATACATGTACTCTCCTCTAGTAGACTGTACCATCAGAAAACTTATAAGCAGGTCACTTTGTGCAAACAAGGAAAACACCTAGAATGGAATGGTTTCGATCTTATACTACATCCAAACACTGTTAAAATAATACTAAATATTTTATATACCCTTAAATTTACCTCCCATTCCCATGATGTATGAAATCCATATTATTGCTTTTAAAATGAAGGAAAAGAGCCTTATTTTAGCTTTTAAAAGAAAACCAAAGTTCTCCACCACTTGAAATAGAAGATTTTAGAAGGGATACATGAAAATTAAAGAAAAAATATACTTTTTAACCATTTTTAATGCTTTTAAAATGGAAAATTTTTAGGTGTGGGGGTAATTTGGGGCTTTTTAGCTTAGAAAATATATTAAAACACCTTTTAAAATTATGGAACTTTAGACTCACACCAAAATCATATATTTGATTATGATTAAAGAAAAAGTAGACATTTTAATGATATTTTTATCTTAAATTTTGAAAAATTTTAATATAATTTTATCTTTAAGGCCAAAATTTATTGGTTTTACTAGTTGTAAAGGACTATTAACTAGATTTTTGGAAAGTTTCATATTATGGGGTTATAATTTGCTCTTGTCGGGTCAAATTAATAATAGGTCCTAAATTGGGTTATAGTAAGTCTATGTTCCCAAAACTATTAAGGATCAAATTTTGGTCTATAAGTGTGTGATGGGTGTCTCCAAGTGTGAAATAAGTTTTAGAGGTGTATGTTTACCATAAGGAGGTTTATTGACCTTGCATGTTTTGAGTTTCTACGGTTTTGGGATTTGCTTACAAAGTGGTTTTCCTTATGATTTGAGGTCTAAGGATTCTTAATATTTTTAATGGGTCAAATGGGTTTTCAAATCAATATTCATATATATTTGAAGGTTTGTATATTATAAGTTATTCTAGTTTTTATCAAGATGGATGGTTAATTAACAAGTTGGTTTATGAAGTATGTTGCAAATGTTGAGATAGGTGTTTAAAATTTGTGTTTTTGATGGGTAATATTAGATTTATCTAGATGTGAAGTTTTAGGTCTTGATGATGTATCTACAAAAAATTGTGGGATTTACAAATTTTAGGTAGGGTTACAAGGAGTTTAGACAGGCCTAGTCTTGAATGTGTGCTTTTTTATCAATGTTTCCAAAAGTGAAAGGCACGAGTATTTCAAGATGAGTTCCCAGGTTAGTTTATTTCATGTTTTCTATTTTTTTAGTGGCATGAAGTTCTGTTGGTGGTCCTTAAAATGTCTTTGAGAGAGAAGGCTAGTAAGCATGTATGGTGGTTATTCAAGGTGTATAGAGATATGAAGATGATAAAGAAATGAAATTGCTTAGATATTTTAGGGTGAGTCCCTCTTATATTTTTCTTGAAGATTTCCATCAATTTTTAGTGCATGGTTGAGAAGTACAAGGTGGAATGCATAGAGTTAGGGGGAGCTAACTCAGGTAGCTTGAATAACTTGAGGATCTTTACATGATGTAAGGGGAAAAATATGTGATATTTTTAAATAATATTGAATATGTGGTGATATATACTATAGATGAGATTTCAAGAAGGTTAGTATGATGACTTGATCAAACCTAGTTATATTTGTGTGTTTTTTTTCATTGATTGTAGTGCTTGATTGAAGTGAGTATTGGCATGGAGAAAGAAGAAGTTGTAAAGACAAGAAGAGGTAGGATCAAGATAAGGGGGAGATTGTATCATATTTATAAGGAGGTCCTTTCCTATTTTTATGGTCTTTTTAGGTCCTCAAGATCAATTGGTGCCCACTTTGTCTTTGTGTCAAAGGGGGAGAAAGTTCTTATTATGAGAGTGCTTGAAGAGAGAGAAGGTGAGATAAATGACATTTTTTAACATCAATGAAAAAGGGATATATTTTTGGAGAGTTATCAATGATTTCATAGTATGTCATGAAGGTTTCCTAGTGAGTGTATTAAATGCTTTGATAGCCTAAGTGATAATGACAAAGTGTGCAATGTACTTATCCTAGTATGTTTGAAGTATGCTTGGTTTATCTTCTATTTTAACATGGTTAGAGACAATAAAGGATGAGTAAGGATTATTTATCATGTGAAAGGGGTCATATAAATTTTTTTATATTATTTGAGTGATTATTTTCATGATTGGTTTTCATCTAGTAATCCATAGTTTTTATCTAGACAATTTGGGTCTAGTGGCAAAAAAATTGAGTAGGTAATTTGCTAGCATCACCATTTCCACATATGGATGAGTTAGGGGAATTTGGTCATATGTTTATGATCAAATTAGTACCTAGTTACTATGTGTTAAATATAAAGTCATGCACCTAAGCTCAGTCAAAGATATGTGGTTGCAAAGTTGGGATCTCAGGGATTTTGATAGTCTTTTCTATGTTTAAATATAGCCAAATAAACATGTTAATGATGTCAACATTCACATGCATGGAGGTTTCAAGAGGAAATGGTCATATGGGTTTATTAAATATTATTTATATCTCTTATGAGATAAATCTCAACTCATTTTCCTAAAATTGACAAAATATATGCAAGTGAAAAGTTGGGCTCCTAGGAAGTTTGACATTATTTTCCCATAGCCAAATTTGCATGAAGTAAGAAAGAGCCAAGTAAGTAGTTTGGTGATATAATATATCACACATGTGGATGTTTCATAATAAGATGATCATATGGGTTTTTTTTTTTTAAGCCTAGTTATTTTTCACTAATTTTTAGGTCAAGCATTGAATCCCGACAAAAGATATGCATGTTCAAAGTTGGCCTTCCAGACAAGTTTTTGACATAGTTGACTCTGTGGAAAAAAAATCTAAGTGAGCATTTTAATGTCATTATATCTCAAATGTTTTAAATTTATAAGATCAATTTATCAAATTTTTGTATTATACTACGTGAAGATATCATATGGTCCAAATTTGAGAACATACGAGTGAGCGAGGTAAAAGTTATTGAGGTTAAAAGTTGGCTTCTCAAATAGATTATAATGGTCCCCATGGTCTATTTTTAATGAGTTAAAGATAAGGAAAAAGTGAAGATCAAACATTTCATAGAAAATCATAAAATTTTGATCTAATAGTAAGTGTTGAGAAAGATGGTAAGAAGTGCACAATGTTTAACAGTTAAAGTGCTTAGATGGCATGCAAGGGTGCCAATTGTCATGATCACGGGGGTTCTGAGAAAGATCAAATAGTGAGTGCTATAATATAAAGACCTAATTGAACCAAAAAATTTATGTAGTGCATTGATTTAAATTTTCTATATTGCACAGGATGAAGTCAAATATTAAATGTTTAATTGTGACCATTTACATTTATATATTTAAAATTAATAAAGGGAAAAACCAGCCTATGGTTTTTGGACCATATCTTTTGATCAAGGATGAATTTTCTCATGGTGTAAAAATAAAAGTGGTAGAGGACTCCAAGGTGAATTTATAAATATATATTTAAATATATAAAATTATGTAAATACAAATATATATATCTCCAAATTTATTTGTGTGTTTGTGCATGTTCTGCAAGTAACCTAATAAGGGTAATTGAGCTCATTCTGATGTTGTTTCAATATATTATAATGAATTAACTATTTTTTAGTGATTTAGACTCCATAACAATGATATGTGTGGATTATTAATAATTTAACAATCATATGATATATGAATAAAGGATTGGAAGGTGCTTATGTGTTCGCTCATAATGACTATGTATACAGAGAGTTATTTGAGCAAATTCTGCTTAAGAAAGAGGGTACTATGATGGTTGTTGACACTTAAGGAGGACCTATAGATCATGTTGAATGGGTCTATTCATTTGGAAAGTTTACCTATGTTTTATTTTTCTTGAATAAGTGTCAAAGAGCTGAATGGGTCTCCATACGACCTAAAAGTGACTTAGGCCTATTTAAAAATGGATTGCGCTTAAGTGTGACCCATGTAAGATGCCTTAAGGGTGAAGGCATGTGTTGTGCCTGATAAGGAAAGATTATGGACTTGATGATTTATGGTTTCTCTATATATAGTGAAACTAAATTAGATATTTTTTAGATTTGTAGAGGCTTGATTGAGTACAATATTCATTGAAGCAAAGAAAAGAGGAGACTAAGTGTACCCAATGGTTGGGTTGATGAGCAAAATAGATTAAGGACTATGTGTATGACCTATAAGTCACAATTTTTATGGTATAACAAGTGATTTTTTAGGTTTTATGATTTTAAGTGTGATAAAAGGATAGGTGATGTTTTGTGTGAGCTTGGAGGTTGTTTTCTAAGGTAGATTAGAGTACGGTTTGTGTGAATGAGCTCATGGTTAATTTTATATTATGGTGATAGATTATATGTAGGTGTGATGAAGTGAGTGTGAGTGAAGAGTTAGAGAGTGGGGTTAGTTGGGATATGTAATGTGTCTTAATTAATATTTTTGTGTTAGTACATGTATGTAATGTGATTTGGCCAATAGGGAGTATTGGGTGAAAAAGTGAAGTTGAAGAGTGATAATCAGAGGTACATCATTAGTTGTTGAAGACATCAGTTCTAAGGTTGATGTGTTCATTTCAAAGGAGGGTCTAAAGGTCTTGGTCTTACTTAAGGGTATCTACTCCTTGTGAAATAGGTATTTCACTAAAGGTAGGTGGTCTAAAGGAGTTGATCATCTTAGGGGTAGGTGTTACTTATGGAAAAGGCATTTCACTAAATCCTAGTTAGGAGGATTTGACCAGTCTCTAGTTGTAACACCTTATAGGACAATCAGTCTAATTTTTTATAGGATTAAGACTGGGATGTATTCCCCAAGAGGGTTTTATATGTAGATAATGTGTTATTGTGTTTTATGCTCTTATTCATGCTTTTTATAAATGTACTTCCATGTTTATGTTTCTAATATCAAGTTGATGTATGATGGAATGGTGTTTGAATTGAATGTGAATTGTTGTATATTGATTTACCCCCCCTCTCAATAGGTACTTCTAATAGACCCATCAACCCTAAGGTTGATCAAATCATGAGGTTAAAGCTAACCAAACTCCTTAAATCTAAGATAATATTTTCCACCAAGCATTCAACATGGATAACCAACCTTGTGCCTATTAGAAATAAAAATGGGGAGATAAGATTTTTTGTATACTTTAGAGATATTAATAGAGTGTCACTCAAAGATCACTAACCTCTACCCTCAATGGAGCAGATTTTACATATGGTTTTAGGTTATTAACATTTTTATCTACTAGGTGGATATTTAGGCTAAAATCATATTTTAGTCAGTGAGGATGATTAGTGTAAGATAACCTTCACTATTAAATGGGGGACTTTTTCTTATAGGAAGATGCCCTTTGGTCTGTCCAATGTCAGTGCCACATTTCAAAGAGTAATGGACATGGCCTTCAAATTTTTGATAAATAAGATGTTATTGGCTTATCTAAATGATATAATAATGTTTTCTAAAGATGATAATTAACACATGCAACAATTGAAATAAGTGTTTGAAATATGTAGGCAATATGGAGTATCTTTTAATCTAAATAAATGCATATTTGTTATTCATGAAGGTAAACTTTAAGGACATATTATTTCCAAGGATGGCTTGACTATTGATCTTGAGAGGATAGAATCTATTCTAGGATTATCATTTATCTTGCATAATAAAGGTATTCAAAGTTTCTTAGGTAAGATAAATTTTATAAGGAGGTTCATACCTAGTTTTACATCTTTAATGAAACCTATCATAGCTATGCTAGGAAGAAGCAAGTCTTTTTTTGGACCAAATAAGGTAAGAGTAGTTTTGAAGCCATAAATAAAGAAATTATAGAAGCTCTTACTCTTATCAATCCTAATTTTAATAAAGACTTCATGTGGTATTCATCTTCCAACCTTGATACTATATCATCCATGTCGATACAAAAGAATGATGAGGCTGTGGAGTAGCCAATTGCATTCTTTAGTCAAGGTTTAGAAGATTATGAAGTTAAGTACACCTTTTTATATAAATAAGTCCTTTCTATTTTAAGGGGTCTAAGTAAGTTTAGACATATGGTTTCAAAAAATGAGATTCATGTTATGGTCTCTCATCCTAACACCAAAGAGTTTATTTTGAGCAAAGATCTTAGTGAAAAGAGGGTAGGGTGGATCACTAAGGTAATAGAATATGAAGTTGATATCAAAGTGAAAAATTTGATAAGGGTTAAATTCCTTTGTGAAAATCTATCTTTAGATATTCATGAGTTAAAGGAAGAGGCTCTAGTCAACCATGATTATTTTCAATCAGCTGGTTCATTTCCTCCACAAAGTTAGACACATGATATGATTAGATTTATTCAAAATGGTGAGTATCCTAATAATATGAGTAGATCACAAAGGATATATTTTATATTGAAATCTATTCCCTTTATTCTTGTGGATGGTGTGATTTTTAGGAGGGAAATCAATGGTGTATTATTGAGATGCATGGATAATAATCAATTTGGGGTGTTGCTCAAGAAGTTTCATGATGGGATAATGGGAGGTCATTTCTCTCAAAGAACCAAAAATACCAAGATCATAAGGTCTAGTTATTATTGGCCCAACCTCTTCAAGGATTGCCATGATTGGGTGAGTAGGTGTGGACAATGTGCTTTCTTTATAGGAAATCAAAATCTTGTAGCTCTTCCTTTGGAGCCTATCCAAGTTGATCAACCTTTCAAGCAATGGGGTCTTGATTTCAGTGGCATGATAAATCCCCCATCAAGTGCTATTAATAAATGGATACTCATAGTAACTGACTATTTTACAAGATGGGTTGAGGTAGTAGCATTGAAGGAAGCTAATGAGAATGTTATCTTAGATTTCTATGAGAGCATCATAACAAGGTTTGGTACTCCTACTATTATTTTAGATAATGCTCTTGATTTTATAGGTGCTAAGGCAACTAATTGGGAAAATATTAATGACATATTATTGATCACTTCATCTAACTATTACCCTCAAGATAATGGGTTGGTTGAATCTACTAACAAGAATCTAATCAAAATCATCAAGAGAACCTTGCAGCATAACTAAAGGGCTTGTCACACCAAATTGAATATAACCTTATGGGATAACAGGATAACTCCTAATAGGTCAATAGGTAATTCTCTTTTTATTCTTATATATGGAAGGGAAGATAAGTTTTCTATCTCTCATGAGCTGCCTACCTTAGAGTTAGCACATCAACTAGTGTTTCTTGAGAATAGCCCAGTGGAGGTGAGATTGATAAAATTAATGGAGTTTTAAGAGACTAAAGATAAAGATTATCAAGCTATGGATCATCACCAAGTATTAATGAAGAGATATTTTGAGAATAAGGCAACTTCAAAATCATTTCAAGAAGTTGACATAATATTGAAATGGGATGAAGATAGAGTAAAACCAGGGAGACATACCACATTTGATACCCTATGGAGTGAACCATATATTATCATCAAGTGAAAGAAAATATATTTTTTTAGCTAGCAAGGATGAATGAAGAAGATCTACCTATCCCTATGAATGAGATACATTTGAAACCTTGCTATTGAGAATTGAGGGTCAATTTTTTAAATATTAGATTAGGTGTGTGTTTCCTTTCTTGTTATGTTGTGTCCAATGAGTGATCATCAAGCACATGTGTGTTTCTTGTTCTTATTGTTTTTTATCATTCTTGTGTGTTGTCATAGGGTATTTTATATGTCAAAACTATATACTTGTGATTCCATAACCCAATAGATAGGATTAGACAACTAGTCATGGCACAACAAGAATACCACCATTGGGAAATCACCAAAAATGTTGACCATTTTTACCACAAGGCAAAATGGTTCAACCACCTATAGATATAATCTTGTATAGGGTATTTTTATAATGTTATAGGGTATGTTTTAGTTCATTTGATGTCATTTCATATGCCATTCTAGCTTTAGTCATAGTCTAGCTTCATCCTTGTGTCATTTGGTGTCTTAGGGGTCATTTTAAAGTCATATATGAAAGTGGTAGGTTTTCATGGTGTCTGAGAAAGTCCCAACATAAGTTCAAAAGAACCCACATTATTTAAAAAGGCTAAGTGAAAAACCCTTTTTTTGGCTAAGTCCTTACTTGGCATATTATTTTGGGATTTTATTTGGCTCAGTTCATTTCTTGTAGACTTTTTCATTTTTGACTAGGTGTTAGGAATTATTTTGGACATTTTATCCAAAAAAAATTCCCAAAGTCATGTTTCTTTCAAACATTTTATCTGAGGTAGACCAAGTCTATTTTTCTTTCAGGGAAAGTGGCTAAGCAAAAATCCTAAAGAGTAATTCTTTTGGAATTTTTGTTCATGGAAAAAAGAGATAAATGTATTTGTGTTAAGAAAATTATCTGGGACAATTTTCCTAAAGACCTAATTATTTCAAATAGTTTTTACACAACAAGTGTGTCAAGTAAAATCTTGAAGGAAATGTCTTTACAAAAAGCCTAAAGATAAAGTGCCTAAAACAAAAAGTATAAGGCAAAATTATTTTAGGGAAATTGTCCTAAAAACAAAAATCCCAAATTTATTTCCATTAGGTAAATTTTCTGATACAAAAGGCCTAAGGAAAATCTTTGAGACAATATGCTTGATACAAAGATCTAATGGAATCGAATGGTTTTGGATAAATTATTTGTCTAAGTCTTCATAATCGATCCAAGTAGGATCTCATAGTGTTAATAATATCATAAAGACATGGAAAAAATTGACAAAATATTATAAACTCATTAGGAACTTGAAATATTAAATAAAAATGACTTGGGTAAGTAAAGGGACTAGATCATCATCATGATGTCACGAAGAACTAAACTAAATAGCTTGCTTGTGTAATTTATAAATATGATCAAAATTCCTTACATGACCATAAGACCATGCATAATCAATGTCCTTAGTGTTAAGATCATTTTTTCTAAGTTTCATACCTTGATGAGTCTTCTATATCAAGATCTAAAATTTTAAAGTTTAATTTTCTAAGTGTAAGGAGCCAGGTTGTCCTGCACGTCACATGGAAATGAGTAGACTAGCTTGTTTGAGAATTTTTTATCTTCACTCAAGAAATTTATGTGAGCTAAAGGATTATAGTGACATATAGATATTTGTGACTAGATCATATCCTAAAATTTCCATGTCTGCATGAGCTTTCTAGTTCAAGTTATGGAGTTTCAAAGTTAGACCCACAGAGCAAGATGCTCATGTAAGTGTCAAATTCAAGACTTGATAAATAACCATTTAGGTTCAGATGATTAGTGATAGGATCATGGACATTATGAAAAATAATGTAGGTCATCTCAGTTTAACATATTTTAAACACACTTAGAAATCTCCTAGAACCAATAGATTAAGTGGGCACAATCTTTTTATTATCAAAAACATCTCCTGCAAATTTGGTGCCTTTGTGAGTTTTTCACTTCCAGATCCAAGATTTGAAAGTTGGTCAAAAAATGGGAGACAATAATATATAAATCAAACCTAAGCTATGGAAAAAACCATTAGGGTCTTAAATTTTATCATCACATAAACGTTAATGACAGTCACACAAACATCAAATGATGGTTGCATAAACATCAAATTTAGACCATGGTAAATAGATAATTGTTTTCAAATTCAAGAAAATATGATGCCCTCCACTACATCATACATCTTGATTCAATAGTGTGAGATGATTCAAAAGGTCAAGGAACTTGAGAGGTAACCACATGGTGTAAGCATGTAAATTAGAAAACTAACAATGGATCTTGAGTGCAAACATAGGATTGCCAAGTGGCACTAGCTTAGACAGAGTTGATAAGTCAAGGGTAGGACCGATGGATCTAACTCAATTGTATTGATCAAGATCAATGGTAAATGGATGGGTTAAAATGAGTCAATGATTTGAGTCATAGTCGATGACCAATGAAATTAAAGGTAAAGAAGATAAGGGACTTCTTGGAAATCAAACACATGACCAAGGTCAAACTAGGGAAAGATTTTCAAAGGGTCATTCTACCACCATCGAAGCTTTATTTAATGTCATGAAAAAGACACAGTGATGCAACCAAGGTTAAAGGACATGAAGGGATCACCTTTAAGGTTTTAAATAGACCTCTAGTTCAAGGATTTATGTCATAAAAAGTTTTTTCTATGATTGTGTTCACTATATTTAGAAGGACCTATGCATATGGTAAAATCTCAATCCTCACAAAGATAAAGTGGTTATATTTGGACCTATTATAATCAAGAGAGGGGATATATAATCTATGGGTCTACATCAATGTGATAACTATAGGAAAACTAATAGTCTAAGATTGGTTTTCCATCTATAGTGGACCAATGGACATGGGGACTTGTTTGAACATGATCTAATTTGGACAAGAGCTAGCATTTAAAAGGATGCCATGAATGCATACATGTAGAACTAGATATTTTCATCTCTAGGACCAACTATATGAAAATGACCCTTCTTTCCACTTTTGCACACCATGGTGAATGAATGAAGAGTAATATGCACCAAGATAAATCTCTAATAGATTGATCTGATGGCCATAATGGCATTGATGATGGAACCTATCTTAAAAAAACATGATCCCTCCATTGTAACCATTAGGGAGAATTAATGATGGAATAATGTAATTATGCAATGGGTTAAAATGACCTAGATCAATCAGGAGGATTGAATGAGCATAAATGTAGAGGTAATTGTAACTATGGATGAAATAAATTTGTGCTCATTTGATTCCTTTTTTAGCACCAAAATCCATATCTCTTTCTCTCCTTTCCTATAAATATAGACTTCAAGCTATTGTTAATCATACCTCATGTGAGTATGACTAAAATCTACCATAAATTGTATTTTGTACGTCTTAGAGTAATAGTAGTCATATAAAATGTGAAAATTAGTAAATTGAGTGTGGCTAATGACACCCAACCCATAGGTCCCTTTTTCTTGATTTCATGACCCTCATAGGCATCTTTTCACTAAGTATCATCATCCATAGCCTTCTAGACTCAATCTCATGTCAACCAAACTGCTCTTTTCATGACAAATCTATCCCCCCAAGTCTTTTTAGCTTAGGACTATAATTACTAACTTGGACTATAACACCAGGCTCTCTAGTGTCTACTTTCAACACTCTTGTCCAAGTGAATTTTTCCTCCAATAGTCATTTCCTTCTAGTTCTTAGCCCTCTTATTGTTAGTCTAATGCGAGCACATTCAAACCATGACCAATATATTCCTATAAAAGCCCATTCAAAATTAATTTGGAAAGGGTTAGAAAATATCAAAAAGTAAGTAAGAATATAAGCAATAAAAAATAGGTATTCTTCCCTATTCTTTGCATACAGTCAACCAATACTACTAAAATATTGTTCAAATCCTTACACTAATCCCTAACCATCTCAAGAACACCTATTTTTAGCATTTTCATCTTCATACACACTATTTCACAAAGCACATCAAGTGGGATAACTACATATGGCTTGATCCCTCTTCAGAGTATTGGTATATAGGTAGCATGTCCACACAAGGGGTATGGATACATGTTTAGTACATCTTACACACACTAACCCCCCTCTTTCCCAAAGTTTGTTAAAGCATAATGGAGTCTAGGGTTTGAATACTAAATCAGATCTACAAGGAGTTCCATGGACATTTGACAATCAAATTTCATAGGTAGGCTCACACAGACAGAATGAATAAAAACCAAAAAGCTTAGATCTCCTAGATAACATATATAGAAGAAGACTATAACATCAAACCCTAGGGTGTCTTATTTTGATGCTCATATCTAATCATAAAATGAATTCTAAATCCTAATTTGTTACACTATCCTAGTCCTACATAATGAATTTTAGATCCTGTAACAACCATCTCAATTAGTTTTTAGCTAAGTCTTATTTTCTCTCCCTTATTACTAATTTTATAAAGATTCAAATTATATAAATCAGTAGCTTAATTATTTCATATTTATTTATTAATTTAACTACTCTATACCCTTAACTAAATGAGGAATAATACTCTAATATTCTAAAACTGTTAAATCATTTTTTCCTATATCATTCTAATTTCTTAACTACATAACAAAATAAAAAATTAGCATTAGATTTTAAAATTTTGTAGTAATTTTAAAATAATTTTCTTTCAACCCTAGTTGTCCATACTGGGTCCCGATATTTTCCCAATATTTTTCCTATATTTCTTGATTTTTTACTTACATATTTAAATCAAAAATTTGCATCAAATTTTAAAATTCTATAGTAATTTCAAAATTTTATTTTCTTCCAAACCCTAGTTTCATACACTAAGTCCTTTCAAATCTAGATTTTTCCAATAACTTTTTGATTTTTTACTTACATATTTAAATCAAAATTTTACATCTAAGTTTAAATTTTTTTAGTAATTTTAAAATAATTTCATTTAAAACCCTAGTTGCATGTACTAGCTCCTATTTTTTTCTTGAGGTATCACCTTACATCTAAAATCAGATTTCAAAAATAGATCTCACTTATTTTTAAATTTTCTTCCATTTTTTTCAAATAATAAGGAGACCATACTCGGTCCTATCATGTACATGAATGATGAAGTTTACCATATGTTAATGCAAAGTTTCATTCTTTCCCTTTCATGCTTAATTTTAATAATAATGGATGATATTATAAAATTTATTTCTAAAAATATACAAGATTTCAATATTTCTTTTGCATATTCTCTCTCTCTCATGTGGAATAATTTCCAACTCTATTTTGCTAAACATGTTAGAAATGTTATGTTAGAAGTCAAAGTTTTTTATGCATTAGTAGAAAATTCCATGCTCTCTATCCCTTTTTTACTATCTCTCATGTAGAATATTATTTATAATCATATTTTTATATAACTTATAACTCCAATTACATTAATTTTATCCCACATACATGGTTTCTACTTAGAGGATCCATTTAATAAGTTAACAACCACCTATCAAGTTTCAATGTCATATCTTATGTATAAGAAACAATTTCCCTCTCCTCCTCTCCCCCAAGAGGGTGATAGCTAATTTCCCTCTTACCAAGTTCATATATCACCCCTCCAAAAGGTGAGGCAACCCATACCATTATTCCTAATGCATACATTCAACCTAGAGCTTCTACAAAACATCTTCAACATATGTGCTTACATGTTTAATCGAAATCAAATAGGGTTTGCACTTGTGAGACTCTAAGGGATCAAGTCACTAGTATGAGAAATTTAATTTCAGATTTACAAAAACATAATCAGCTATTACATAAAAAGATCAAAACATTGGAAAATAAGATTATAATACAAAAACCTCAAAGGCACCCTAGTGTCCATCATGTGTATGTACCTTCACCTAGTTAATTAGTTGAAAGCAATGTTACATATCAAAACAAGAAATCAAAACAATGTAACTCTACAACTAGTGATTTAGAAATCATTAAAAGATAAAATAAGAGTTCAAGTGAGGTACTAAGGGAAATGATTAAATCTAAGTTGATCAAACTACCTCCTCTACATCTAGTGATAATATATAGTTATTATTGTACATATCATAGAATGCATGGGCATCACACAGATTCATGTTTGGCATTAAAAAAACATATACAACAAATAATTGATAATGAGGACCCTATACAAGGTAAAATCAAGTAATGCATCGTGACACAGGAACACATTCACAAAGGATAAAATTCATAAACAATACAAAAGTGGTTACCAAAGCATAACTCAGAACAACAAAAGGATCAAAAAGCAAAATTAGAGAAAGAAATAGTACTACAAGCATAGGTAAAGAACAAAAAAGATACAAATCTACCTCTCTAAAAAATGGCTCAATTTTCAAAGTAGTATGGGTTTGGTCAAAAATATCTACAATAATTTGATTATCAAGGTCAAGGGTTGGGAAAGTAGGCTCAAGGAATCACTACTCCTATTCTAGCAATTGATAATGTTTGTCACCAAGGTTTGGGATTTATTGAACATCTTAAGGCAAATCATTCACATAAAATTTATCAAAGGAAAAGATCTAGATATAACAAAACTCAACACTAGCATTCCATTGGTTCAAGATCAAGATGATAATGATGAGTGGAACAATACATGTTATTATGATTTCTAAAATACTGACAATGAATACAAATATTTAGATTCATATTCACAACCATTCCCTCATGCTTCACAATTGTGCATGATTCCTTTGTTTGATACAAGACATCATGATAGGGAGTCTCCCATGAGACTCATTGGTTAGTATCATTTCTTCTCAGTATTTCTTGTACATAGTTTCTTTTTGATTACCTATACATATCTTCTCAGTATTTATTTTACATAGTATCTTCATGATTTATTGTACATAGATCATATGTAAAAAATACCAAAAATAATACAAAATTTCAAAATATAAAAATAATACAAAATTTTTAAATCTAAAAACAATACAAAACTTCAAAATACAAAAACATTCAAAATTCAAAAATTCAAACACATTCTGATTGTATGCATCATCCATACTTTACATTTGTACTACCATGTTAGAATTAAATTTATTGTTCTACATTATTTTTTGTCAATTTATCTACATTACTATGCTTCACTTTATCTCCTTTGAGTGTGTGAACTGACTTCTAGATCCTTGATTGCTTCACTCTACCCATTGAGGGGGCATCTTAATTCTACATTTGAGACCCAAATCACTATACATACCCACTAGGGCCATCTTTTACTTGACTATACCATCCAAGTTATGTCACTCCCACATTACACACTCTATTTATCATGTTAATGTACATTATTTACTCATTTAAATAGATTACTCTATCAACATCTCACTAGTATATAACACTTGCATATTTCTTAACATATACCTAGTCTTGTACTTCATGTCTAGTATACTTTCACTTCTTTCTTTGATTAGTTAGATGCGATTATATTCCAAGTATTTACATGTTTTCCTTATTGCTTATCATATCTAAATTTTTTGCATTTCTCAATTCCTATTTGTCTCATGTATGTGCCTTAGGACATTTGCCAATGTCCTTTGCTTCTATATTGTGTGTGCCTTAGGAAAATTTCCAATGTCCTTTACCTATACCATTCTATGTGATTGTGGATTTCACACCAACCTTGCTTGTTTCAATTGTATGTGTATGTGGCATTTAAACATGCCTTGTATGCTTGCTTTCTACTTTGAGTGACATGTGCCCATGTTGCTTGTTTGTTTGGTCTTTTGGTCACTCTTGTATGCTTCTTGTTTCTTACCTTGTATTCTTGTTGCTTGATTTATTTTTGATTTTTTTGCAATGCCATGATCCACATCATCCATATCTTTATTTATTGGATGCCATGATGGACATCATGCACCATCCATCTATGGAAACTAATAACTACCTAGACATCTAGTTCTAGTTCATTGCATTGCACATGTTATTACATTTTTATATCTATCTAGGCATACCCCTATTTATCTAATTATCTCTCATTGAAAACCATGATATATCTTGAGATATATTGTTGATTATCATTGATATATCATGTATCTTTGTAGCATAACACACTTGTAGGGCTCTTTCTTCTAAGGGCAATCATTGCATGGTCTTAATTCCTACCCTTAGAAGAGGGGGTAAAAAATAGTGGTTTTTTCATAGATATCAAAGCTCCTAATGATTGAAAAATAAATTTTTGGAACACCTAGAATAACAACCAAACTTTAAACCAAGTGGACTAGACCAAGAACATAGTGATAATTTTAGAACAATCATTGAATTTAGCCTAGGACAATAATACCAAGATTGGAATATAGTGTCAAACCCTCTAGTGTCCACTTTTGGTGCTCCTATCCAATAAAAAAAAAACCAAAATTTCTATAAGTAGGTAGAAAAGTAGGTTTAGCTATAGTTTTACACATTCAGACTAGTTTAGAATCAATAGTTTCTAGTACACTTTTGCTCAAAGAACCCAGATGTAAGGGGAATCATGTGTGGTATGATGGATCTCACTTCCATTTTTAGATACAATAGTTAATATAACTTCTATATTAGAATCCATTTTCTAGACACCAATGATTGGGGGAAATGTATGTAGCACATT
This sequence comes from Torreya grandis, assembly GCA_037957365.1. NCBI lineage: Eukaryota > Viridiplantae > Streptophyta > Pinopsida > Cupressales > Taxaceae > Torreya > Torreya grandis. The sequence continues at coordinate 11,950 of JARHVA010002695.1, read as the reverse complement.
TGTTTTCTTCTCTTTCCAAGTTTAGTACATTTACCTAGGCATTCTCAACAGTTGTGTACCTTATTCCATCTTCAAGTGGTTGGCATAATTTTGGAGTGGACTTCATACAATCCTAACCTCCACATTTCTTAGTGGATTCCACATAAACCTATAGCCCAATTTCGAGGTGGACTTCATATAAGCCTAATATCCACCTTTTTTGAGATGGTCAAGAGTGGTCTAGTTTCCAACACACATTTAGCTATTTATGCCACATTTTCAGATTATAGAGCATTCATGGACTTCAAGAGACATCTCATATAACACATATTTCATATCATTATCAGTTCATAGCTTCACTTGATAGGGGAATTATGGATCCAAAGAATTATCTATCCTTTATATTCTTGAACCACCTACTCAAAAGGATTGGACACATAGTCCAGACATCAATTAGCACACACATGATCAACTAGGTTAACTTAGTGGGTAATGAGGGAGCCAAAGGTCTAGCCTTTATATTTTTGAGCCACCTATCTAGAGGGATTTGACACATAGTTCAGATATTGATTAGTACACACATGATCACCTATCTTTACTTAGTGGGCAATGATGAAGCCAAAGGGCTAGCCTTTGCATTCTTGATCCACTTCAAAAGAATTGAGCACTCAGCTCTGTTTGTGATATTACTCTTGGTATAACATCATCCATTATTACTCATCATCACTCAACATCATAATAAGTTTTATATTGGTTCACATACCCAGTGAGGTATATTTATTCCTTTCTTTTCCTCTCTCTCTCTCTATCTCTTACTCAACTTTATATGTTCTAATATTAGATATATTGTATCTAGTAGGAACTGATCTACTATTTTTTTTCTTTTGTAGATTTACACTTCATAATGTGTTCTCTTTATGCACACCCAACATCACATAACTTCATGGGTTTCTCCATTATAGGTAAGTTCAGGTACGCTTTCTATTTTTCCTTTATCCTAGTATTTCACTTTGCTACATCACTAAAATAAGGGGGGGTAAATGTAGTTATATAAAATGTGAAAATTGGTAACTTAAGTGTGGCTAATGACACCCAATATATAAGTCACTTTTTATTACTTTCATGACCATCATAGGCATCTTTTCACTACTTCCTAAACATCCATAGCCCTCTAGACCTGATCTTAGCTTAGCTAGATTGCTCTTTCCATGAAAAATATATCCCCCTAGGTCCCATTAGCTTAGGACTATATAACCCAACTTTGACTATATAATTATGCCCTCTAGTGTCTACTTTTGGTGCTCTTATCCAAGTGTGTTTTTACCTCCAATGGTCAGTTCCTTTCAATTCTTATCCCTCTTCTTGTCAGCCTAATGTGATAACATTCAACCCATGACCAATAGATCCCTATAAAAACCCATTCAAAATTCATTTGGAAAGGGTTTTCAAATATCACAAAGCAAGCAAGAATAAAAGCAAGAATACTCATGAAATCTTCCATATTCTCTACATACAACCAACCAATATTACTATAAGCTTGTTCAAATCCTTACACCAGTATATAACCATCTTAAGCACACCTAGTTTTAGCATTTGCATCTTCATACAAACTATTTTATAAATCAAATCAAGTGCAAGAACTACATATGGATTGATACCACTTTATAATATTGGTATGTAGGTATTGTTCTCATAAAAGGGGTGTGGATACATGTTTAGGGTATATTACACACACTAACCCCCCCTCTTTCCCAAAGTTTATCAAATCATAATGGAGTCTAGGGTTTGAAGACTAAATCAGCTCTATAGGGAGTTCTATGGACATCCAACCATTTAAATGTCATAAGTAGGCTCACACAGAAACAACAAACAAAACTTAAAAAACTCAGATCTCCTAGAAAATAGTGGTAAAAGAAGACTATAGCACTAGACCCTAAGGTGTCCTTTTTTTTGCTCTTATTAAATAATAAAATGAAGTCTATATCCTGATCTATGATAGTGTCCTAGTGCTGTATAGTGAATTTTAGACCCTACAATAGCCATCTTAGTTAGTTTCTAGCTAAGTCTTATTTTCTCTCCCTTATTACTATTTTTAGAAAGATTCAAATTATAGCCAACTTATACAAATTAGTAGCTTAATTATTTCATATTTATTTACTAATTTTATTACTCTAGACCCTTAACTAAATTAGGAATTATACTCCATTATTCCAAAACTATTAAATCAATAGTGAATAGAGCATTTTTCATTTATTTACTAATCTATGCTTAGTGTTTTATATTTTTTTGATATGTGAAAGTGGTTGTCATCATCCCTTTGTATGTCCAAGTTCAACCTAAGTGCTAATAAACATTTCTTGTAGGTCATCTAGTGTGTTTTAAGGTTGATGTCTTAGGTACAAAGTATATAGTTAACTATAAGTACTTTCAATCAGTCCTTACCCTAATTGGTCTCTAGCCTAAGTCTATCAAATTGACCTCTAGGTGAAAAATTATTGCTTGAAAACCATTTTAGACATTGCATTGGTCATATTCATAGTCTATTAGTGTGTTAATGAGTTCAATATTGAGAGTGGATCTTTGAACATTCAATACATCACCTCTTTTAGAGTAGGTTCAGTTTATGCATTCTCTAACTTTTTTCCCTGTAAGTAATCATTTGGCATAAAAAGAGCATTTTACGATACATTTAGGGAGATATTCCTTAAATATAGAGGTTTATTTTCAATATAGGTACACCCACATACCTGAAAATGTTCCCATGTTGACCAAATCTAAAAGAAGCTTGAACAATTTCTTCTAGGGTACAAGATTTAGTGACAATAGTAACTACCTGAATTTGTCATGAAGTCCCTTGATAAACAAAGGGAAAATTATGGTGGTATATCAACCACAACTACATCTTTAAAAATAAATAATTTAGGACAAACATGAAGATTTAGATTCAAACCCTTGACAACACCAATTATCTTAGTGGTGATCCATCTAGTTACAACACACATTTACCATGAGGTTCATACTTTAGGCCTAGTTTTTATGAAATTTATTTTGGTATGACTAAGCTACTAGACTCACTATCTATCAGTAAATTGTGTACCAAATAATTACCAATTATTAATGAAACATATAATGAAGGAGGCTTGTTCACTTTACCTTATTTTGGCTCACTAATTTGAGATGTGTTTTCATATACAACAATACCTTTACTTATTACTCCTAATGATAAATTGATATTAGATAGTTCTTATTGCAATGTATCCCTTTTACCTAGAATTTACAAAGTGTCTCACATAGGTATACTTACATGAAATCTTTTCATTTGATCTACAATCATAAGAGAAGAATCATCAATCCTTGGCTATCCTCTAGCAGTCATAGTATCACCTTGGACATGTTTTTTTTGATGTGAAAAAATGCCCTTGTAATTATGATTTAAATGAGGTTATTGTCATTTGAGAGGTAAATTATATTCCCTTACCCCTTCATTCAAGGATGGAAATGCATTTGAACCTTTTCCACTCTCTTTTAAATCTTTAACAACCTTTTTTTTAGACCTAGTATTAGTTGGAACTAAGCTATCCACCCCTCAACCTAAGCTACCCACTTGATTTAATAAAAAAAATTACTCTTATTATAAGTTAACAAGGTTATCACTTGAGTGAAATTTTTATCTAAAAGTCATAACATTATTAGAGACCTCATCTTGAGTCATGGAAGGAAATGTTCTTTCTTGTGACACATAAGTTTGATTCAATGTCCCATCTTGATTGGTGTATTTTTCATGAACTTTATTCCATTTAGGAGGAATTTTTTTTATATTTCATTATATTATTTTTTGTGTGTACCAATGCTCTTGAAGTAGAGGTTTCATTTGGATTGAAACTTGCATATGGTATAGTTTTTGTGATAAGACCTTACCCTTAAACATTTCTTTGAAAAGGTGGCATGTTTGGTTGATAAGGATGATGATCTTGATGTTGAGATTGGTAAATCCTATTAAAATTAATTTTCTACCTTTCTATGGCCATGAATTTTTTTTCAAGTGTCTTGAGAAGTCCTTACACATCATGTTTTTTACTACCCTGACTGGGAGAAACCAATTCACAGTCAGTTATGGTAGGAATTAGGACAAGAGATGGGGTAGGAGGTTGAATATTGAGAAAAAAATACATGGAGTGTCTTGTATCGAGTTTTCCATCTTGGATTGAGTTGTTTTCAGTTAGTATGGCAATACCATATGCATTAGGTAAAGTATTCCCACTCATTGATTAGATCATGACTACAATATCACTATTTAATGCCTTACAATAATAGAGAAAATCATAGTTTGGAATGGGTATAATAAGGAATGTGATTATATTCCATGTATTTTAAAACCTAGCATTGAAATCTTTAATGAATTCTTGGAGGGATCTTTTTATGGTAGTCAATTATTCAACTAAAGATAAATGTTCACTTTTGTCCTTAAATATCTTGCTAAACTTATCTCCTAAGTCATCCCATGAGTTAATTTAATTAAGAGATAAATTAATATAACAATCCAAAGCTTTGCCTTTGAAATCTATTTCTATCAACCTAATTTCCACATTCTCTTGTGTGATGTTGTGGATGTTACAAAAGTTGGTCATGTTTGTAATGTGTTCAATTGGAGTAAGTGATGTCTCTACATTGAAATAAGGCACACTATTAAGGTTAAGCATGGATATATCATCATATTTATTAAGTTTTAAATGACATTCACCATTTAAAGTAACAAAGGGTAGATTTCTATCCATGTTATCAGCCTTAGGAGAACTTTAACAATCTAGAATAAAGAGTCTCCTTCTAATTGACTTAGTGTATGGGAGAGTATGAATAAATATCTTATTTTATATGAATTCAGAGGTAATTTAAGAAACTCAAATGGAATACCTTTAAATTTTTAACTTTTTATCACCTTTGGCATGAAATTTCGCCCACTAGTAAAAACCTAGGAGTTTAAAACCTTTTGGAGTAGCCAAATACTACATTAAGAAGGTTGTGACTACTACAATAGTACGAAGACCAATATATATCTTGGATACAATATTTTATTTTGGGTCCCATTATGTTTTTTAGATCTATTATAGCTTTAAAAATTCACTTTATGATAGGGTGATTTAATCCATTTCTCTTTGAGCTATGTAATTCCATTGACCATAGGTTGTGGGTTACCTACAAGTGAGTCAAACATCTAGATTTTGGATTTTGGGATACAAAATAATAAACCACCTAAAATAATCAATTAAACTATATGAATGACATGGAAAGGGTAGAAATAAATACTAAAACTAACAGCATAACTTGAAGGTGATTCACTAAATATGAAGTCCTTAGCTTGATGACCATGCACTATGAAACATTAGACTATAATTTAATTACGGTACTCCAAAATAGTTATAATCACATTAGTATTTCAATTTGAAGGTTTGAGAGGTTTTGAAGGTAAAAATATGGTCATTTAAGAGATTATAGTAGAAACACTAATAATTTATTAGTTCTCTAGATTATCAAACTAAGTAAAACACTTCATATTTACTATAAGAGACATAACTTGCATAAGTCATGAACATGAAGGATAAATGCAAAGAATACAACACTATCACTAAGAACTTATCAATACAACATATCCAAACTCATTGTTTATAAGAATTAAATAGAATATCTATCTTTAATTTATTTCAATAGGTAAGTACAAGACTCAATTTTGGGAGGGCTTCACCATAACCAATATGAGGATAGATTACAAGGCCAAAAATCACTATTTTAATAGAGAATTTTCAAGAGAGAGAGAGAGAGATGTAAGTGTAGGAGATAAAAATTATGAGTCTTTAGTAATCATTAAATTAGTCCTTCTCTTCAAAACCCAAAATATAATCACAAAAACTTGCTTTGAAACATGTGTCAATTTGACCCTTAAGTAACTCGATGAATTTGGTGATGATGAGAGGAGAAAGCACTCATTTAACATCTTTAAAGTTATGAAGATATTCCAATTTTTAAAAAAATAATTCAAATTGGTGAAACACTCTCCTAAATATCATGATCATATTTACACCTTCTTGACTGCCTAAAATCTTAGCTTGACACCTACATACTCTTTCTATACCAAAATACAAATTTTTAACTAGGGAGTTAGCAAACAATTTGAAACTACCTTGGAGAATTTTGACACCTTTGTTATGGATTTAAATATTTTAATAATTATTTAAATATTTATAAAAACCTTCCTTAAATTGACATAACCTTTAGACACCTACCTTTCATCCTCTTGCTTGAATATCGTGAAGTCCTCTTTTAATGATCAAATAGACCAACTAGCAGACTAGGCCTAATTACTTGACACTTGCTCTTTGGATGGATTTAGGTGTTAAATATAAATAATTTAAAGGATGAGAAACATGTGTATTAATCCCATTTATCATATGGTATATCATTAATACCTTAGGATAACACAAGTTCTACTTCTCTTGATCAACTAGATAGCCATATTACTCCTACATAGCCCATTCAAGACTACCTTATTTACATAGACATATGTAAGTGAATTTATGAATGATTGAGATTTTGAGGTTTGGATAGTTTAATTGAATCTTCACACACCCTCCCCTATGATTCTTATTCATTAATTCATCTTTTCACCTTTAGATCTTCACAAAAACTTGAAAAAATGAAGCATTTACCTCATATATATAGATGATAGTAGTTAGCACTCCATATTGCACCCTAGCTAGAAGGAGGAGTGTTCAATTCCTACCATCAAAACTAGACTAACATGGGAATGGTTTAAGTTGATGGGTTGCCTATATCTAGACCAGATCTCTAGGATTTTTAATGAGGCTAGCTCCTTTGATGCATCATATTGGACCTTTGCTTCTAAAACATAAAACTAGTTATAGTGAGAAGGGAGGAGGAGTTTTAAAATTGAAAACTATTACAACTTGTGGCGATGCACCATAAATATTCTCCATCCACTCATACTTGAGCCTCTAAAACACTAGTGAGACAAAAATAAATAATGGGATCTTTGACTCCAAATGCTTGTCATGCATAAACATATATGAAGAGGTTCATTAAGTGATAAAAACCTAAGGGAAATGATGGAGAGGCCTTGTTCAAGGCACTAATCTAGTCAACATGTCCAATATTTGTTTTAGTCAAATGATATCAAACACTAAATATAACTTGCATAACTAGATAATCTACTAGCTAGGTGAGATCAGGACTTGGCAAATGCAAATCAAAACTAACATGAACACACTAGTCTAATATCATGAAATATGAAAATAGTCATATTATTTATCTCAAGAGCTTACAAAGCACAATCTTGGTAGAGTCTAGTCATGCCCAAGAGAGGGATTAATGATCTATTTTAAGGCTCAAAATCCTCAAGAAAGAGATATGGGAACAATGCAATGGAGAATGAAGAAAGTCTTTGAGGTTAAGAAATGAGGTGGTAACACTTGATTACATTTTGCTTGGATGCCTTGATTAATAAATATATCTCCTACTATTTCACTAGTCCCTGAGTTCCTCTTATTGGCTGAGAGTGCCCCACTAAAGACAAGGGTTTATTACATGATGATCAAGTCTATTTGAGTAGAATCAAAGCCCCTAACTACCTCTCTAAGTATCATCTCACCACCTTGGGACCCTAAGTCCACTTGACATATTCATGAGGATCAAATCCTTGAGTCTTAATATTGATAATCATGTCATGTCTTGGGTGGAAGAGTACCTAATTTTTAGGTGATGGGCACCCTTGCATTTATTACATATTCACCCATTTCCATATTTGGATCATAGGTCCCACCTATAGATGGAAAACCAATATAAGGACATTGTTTTACCTTATAGTCCTTTATATCATATAGACCCATGGATAATTTAACACCTTCTATATTATAATAGGTTTGAAAAAACCTATTATATCTCTATAGTGACTGAGAATTCATATATGCATGGATCCTTCTTTAACCTAATGAACTAGTCACAAAAAAGAACCCTATAAACTATAACAGATCAAACTAGAGATTAATATAAGATCTAATGGAAGTCCCTTCATATTATTTAAATCCTACTACATCAACTAGACCATTCTATGGTGTTTGAACTAGTTCCAATGGTGTTGAGAAGACTCTACAAAACTTTGTTTTCATGGTTTAAAATAACCTTTTAACCCTCATAGAGAATCCTAGGCTCGTCATTACTCTTAGCCTTAATTTTCATTGGTTGTCGATGCTCAACTTGGACCCTTGAATTTTCTAACTCTTATTCACTCTATTGATTTACCTATGCATGAATGCCCTTGAGCCATCGATATTATAACCAACCCATGTACTTTTGACACTTGTCCTTGACTCATTATCTCCTTGGATTCACTGAACTCTTTGATTTAAACTCGATCCATCTGATCTTGATGAGTGATTAAGCATGAGCCTTTGATTTAGATTTGAATTATCAACTCTATCTCTATTGGTGCCACTTATTAGTCCAACATTAATTCTTAAGATCCTATTTGTCTATCAGTTTATGAACTTAATCCATGTGTTGATCTCTCTCACTTTCTAACTATTTGACCCATCTTGCTTCATTGGATCAAGATGTATGATTGAGTGACGACTATTGATCTTACTAAGACCCATAGTTTGAAATCCAATGGATAGTTCATGATCTTAAATTTAATAGTAAATAAGATGTCAAATGACATTCATATGAACATTATTGAGGTTCACATGACCATCAAATTTAATCTCAAAAGAACTTACTTCATTTGATCTTATACTTGATGTTAGCGTGAACATCTCATTACACATATCTAAATTTGAAAGCTTATAACTTGAACCAAAAAGCTTGTGTGGGTATAAAATTTTCTAAGGATGATCATGGAATATATAAATATAATTTTTCATGATCAATTTAGTGTGTGAGGAATTTTTAGAAAACATAAAAATTGTAAAAGTGGAGTGGTCCATTTGTTCCTATGTGACATCCTAGTGATGGTTTAGCTCAAAAACTTGCACAACTTGTCCTTTGATAATTACTTCAAGTTTTTGATGAATTATTAAGGCTTATGAAACTTTTTTCATGCTCTTAAATTATCATAACATATGAGAAATTTCTTGGATCCCTCAATTTGCAATATTAGACTTGTTTTAAACCTTTGGTCCACTAATTCCACATGATCTATGCTCAGGTTTTCAAAGCTTGGTATGTGGGCCAAAAATGGACAACATCTTTGGTGACTCATATTGTTTACATGCCTATTTATGTAAAATAACCCAAACCATATGCCTAGTCCAATATATTGGGCATGGAGTCCCTACTTGGGTCCAACATATTGATCTAGATCCAACACTAGTTGCCAATCTTGATTTAACCTCTATTAAAACAAAATAAGGACTAAAAGGAGAAAAAAACAAGAAAAAGTGCCCATATCACTTATTGAAAAGGAAACTAACCTAAAACCAAGACAATAAACAAATGTGATAGAAACTATAGTTAGAATAATTTAAAGAACTACCCTAATATATACAACTTAAAACTATGTGTACCTCTCCTCTTGGATCAAAAAGAAAGTTTGACAACTTTCCTACATCATTAGATGTGAAATTAGATGAGGCATGCAACTTCTTGACCCTTAGCCTTCATATCTCCTCTTTTTTTGTATCTACCAACTTCATTAGTATAATATTTAGTGAGAACCAAGTAGCTCCAAATAGGTCAGCTATGTGCATCTAAATAGTCTCAATTTCCTCATATATCTCCTTAATTATGACCTCTAATGGTGGTTTAACAAGGCATACCTTCTTGGTTTTCATGGTGTCTTTAACAAGACTAGGATTCTCATTTATTTCAAGTTCTTTAGGCTTAATAAGGATTTGTTAGTCCATTCTAAAGATTTGAAATAATTCCATGTTTGTAATGATCTCTTAAGGTGGTAGAGTTGAAAGACTACTCACTCCATCTCTTTTGATCTGCTTGGCAAGGTTGCTCTCCTTGGATGAAACCAAACTATAATCCCCTTATAGAGGAACATATCCTAATTTTAAGATCTCAAATAAATCCTTAAATGAGCCCTTTGGCTGATGGTAGCCTCTAGCTACCCCACACGTTCCTCAATTTGATCAACTATCTTATTCATTTCCTCATCCTCTACATAGCATGTTATCTCATCATCCTAATTATTGAAGGTATAATTACTTATTTCACATCCAATAGGGGTACCAATAAAAAATTATTCTTCATTAAATCTTTCATCGTCCTCAACACATTATCTTTTAAGCTCATTTGAATCTACAATTTCATGCTCTAGTTCCCACATGACATGTTCCTTTTCTTAAGTGTGAATGGTAGAAATTCAATATGGATCCACTTATGATATAACTTGAATTATTTGGGTAGCCTGTTTATAGAGGAAACTCATGAAGCTTATAACCTTGGATGTCTTAACTTATTTCACCCCCTTTTCTTGATTAGATGGACTAGGCATAATAGCATCCTCAAGACAAAGGCTAGGCATCACATAATATGAGTGCATAGCCCACAAAGGTCTCCAAGTTTGAGATGGATGGGTTTCATGAGGAATGGAATGTGGAGTGAGTAGAGGGATAATTATTTCTCGGGGTGATAGGTTGAGTGGGTCTTAAGGCATAAGAGGAATTGGTGTGATATTTGGTACCTTTATGGATTGATCATTAGGGGGAGAAACCATGAAACTAGGAACTTTGAATGGAGTAGATTCCACTTGATGTAAATATTCTTGAATTCATTTCCATGAAGGAAAGGATCTAGGATTTTGAGGAGGAATGGGTAAAAGCTAAGTAGATTTAGGTTTACTTGACTACATGATTTGATTCCAAGATGAGAAAGATAGAGGCTTTTCTTTACCCTTTTAATTCTGATTCTCCTCCTCTTTCCTTGTCTTCAACTCTAATTATTTTATTTGGCTCACTATATTCTCTTGGAATAGCTTCTCTTGGGGAGGAATGGGTGACACATAATAAGGCTAGGGTAGTGTATACAAATACACATAAGATTGGTGAGGTTAGACCTATTGTTCTTTAAGGAATTTTAGCTTATCCTTAATGCTTTGAATGTAACCACCTACATCCATCATCTCACCTATGAGATTATTCCAATTTTCTCTTTCAAAAAGTGCCCATTATCCTTTCACTTGCTATAATGACTCCTTCACATGATGAATCAGGTGAGTAGGGACATCTTTTCCATAATGTTTCTATGAGCACAACTCTAGTGCATTCTTGTCAATGCTCACTAAAGTCTACTTAAGTGCTAGTATGGATGGATAATGATAGGGTTGTTAAAAAGAAATATTATGATGGGATTGTTGTTGATAAGAAATATCAAAGTAATACTCTTACATGTATAACTAATATAGGTCCTCATATTACTAGTGAGGATCATGAGGAAGGTAAGAGCCATTCCCTTGATAAATAGGATCATGAATAAAATTGCCAAGGCTCATTATAACTTTGAAAAAAATCTTGGTAGGGTTGATTAGGCTCATATAGATCATGAGGATAAAATTGGGGTTGTTAATAAAGAGGTGGATAATAGGGATATTCACCATATCTATTCATATTAACCTCATATATCAAATGAGATGTAAAAACTAATTAGAAACTTCATTGAGACATACCTGGTCTACTCATAACTATAAGCTTGATTTGGAGTCACCATTAGTGCTAACTTGATTACTTATAAAACTTGATAGAGGAAAGACACACCAAGATCATCCTCTTCTTTTAGACCAATCCCACTAAGCATGTCAAAACTGTTAGCACTCTAGATTGCACCCTAGATAAAAGGAGTGTTCAAGTCTTGCCCTCAAAACTAGACTAACATGGGAATGGTCTAAGGCTATGACTTGCCAATATCTAGACTAGACCTCTAGGATTTTTAATGAGGATAATACATTTGATGCATCATA